>CM062804.1:1110492173-1110937173 GCA_031772625.1 Pinus tabuliformis | reverse complement strand
CCATGACCCACGGATCAGAGATTAAGACATGATTTTGGTATCAAAGAATTTGCATCATGGAAATGTGAAGACGGGAACCGAGATCTATTAGCCACAGGTCGGATGACCATGTGAAAATAACTGTGAAAGAGGGGCCAAAATTAACTCACCAGTGTTTATTAGAGTTTCTCTGGCAACGTTGGACGAGGAGACAAGAGGGAGTAAAGGCAGAAACTAGAAAAATATTCAGTCACAGCAAGACATAGATTTGAACATAGGATATACATTGTAAACTCCTGCCGCCGACATTATGGTGCAAAAACACAATTTCTTTGTAAATCATTCTTCTTCGATTAGTAGTTAATAGTCCTGGAGTATTTAACTACCCCGGGGTTTTCTCCACTTATAATCCTATGCTTAATTATAGACTGGATTTGTTTATTTTGCTGTTACGTTTTTACTATTCATGCATGGGTTTTGTTACTGTTTTAGAAGAGTTTTTGGCTCAGATATTGCTGGATGCAGTGGCTTGTAATGGCACAGCCACAGATAAATGTCACAGTATTTCCCCAAGAGAGCACACCATTTTGCCCATAATTATTCTATTATAAATGGAAATACCATTCAGATTGGGGCACTGTCTTCATTTTTAAAATATATTTAAACCATTTTGAGACAATTTTCTTCACCTTGGTTAAAACAGATAATTTTGGCATCGAAGAATTTATACCTTTGAAGTTCAAAGCTCGGATCAGAGATCCATAACCCACATGTCAGAGAGCCATGTGAAAATAACTGGAAAGAACTTAGAAGTAAGAAACCTTAACTCTGCCGTATTAATCGGAGTTTCTCAGATGACAATGGGTGCAGAGAGGAGGAAACCGCGACAAGGAGATAGAGAAAAGGCGGAAGCCAGAAAGATGCAGCACTGAACAGAGGATGTAGAAGATGCGGCACTAAACAAAGGATGTACATTGTATACCCTTGCCACATAGAGAAAAGGCAGGAGCCAGAAGGATGCTTCAGTCACAGCAAGATACAGCACTGAACAGAGGATGTACATTGTAAACCCTTGCCACCAAAATTAAGGTGCAAGAAGACTGTCTATTTCTCTGGAACTAAACTCTGAAATCATTCTTCTCTCCATTATTATTGTCCCAGAGTTTGTAATCATGTAAGGATTTTCTCCACTTATAATCTTATACTTATTTTATACTGTGGTTGATTTGCTTTCCTATTACGTTATCACTGTTCATGGAGAGTTTCTGTTATTTTTTTAACAAAGTTTTTCGCTCAGATAATGTTGGTTGTAACAGCTTTAATGGTACATCACAGCATTCCTTTTAAGAAAATACACCGTTTGCCTACAGTGATTCTATAATACATATGGAAATAGCATTCAGTTTGGGCAATGTCCTGATTTCTAAAATCTGTTAAAACCATTAGATATTTGTTACCCTTACTAACTAAAAATTGTTATTACTGTACAGGGAGAAAAAATTGAAGCCCTTGCCAGTATGGTTAAGAATCAAGGTCTCATTTACACTGGCAGAAGTAAAGGCGTCGAAGCGTTGGTGACCTGAAAATAGAAATTTCCAAAGCTGTGGGACTGATGTTATGGAACTTGTCAACCACATTTATAAGAACAAGTTCAATTGAAAGATCAACTGAAACATATGTAATGAATTGCAGCAGATACTGGAACTATTGTTGTATCATCATAGCATTAGTGACTTTGGTGTATTTTCAAAATCTAATATGAAAATAAATCATGTTTCTTGAGTAAGAATGTTTTCCAGAACTTTAGTAGATGATAACGCTATTCTTGGGGGATTTTAGACCTTGAAATGATGATGAATCCGAGGATGTTGTGGTGTGTCAAACGATGTGGGATTCCGAACCAGAGTAAGAAGCTTGTCTGTATATACATCAATTTCTAATTTAATTTATCATTAAAAGAAATAAAACATGTAAACCGAAAACCTTTAGCGATTGAAATAAAACAGTAACCATTGATTACATATACAGAATTTTGGAATACCCAAGGTAACCCTTTTTCCCCTTTTTTGTTCTTTTTCTTTTATACATAAATCAAGCATGATGGTCCCATAGCAAAAAATTCATGGTATCCTTTTCTACCTCCGACGCATTCTTGGAGGGGAAGTATCATCTTTATACAGTAATCTACATCAAAATGTATAAAGATACAACCAAACGCTGTACAATTAACTGGCGAGTCCTGGCCACAGAGCAGACTAATGAACTCTAATGGCATTAACTTACAACTACCATTCAGGTCCATGCTGGATCTGCGAGTGCCTTGCGCCCCCTCTGAGAGCAGAAGCTCTATACAAAAGAAAATAAAAAATTGATAGTATAATTCAAGAAAAAAAGGTTGATCTCTGTACAGATATAACCCTGCCCCAGAAAAGCTGGTCCCTGTACATTTACAACAACCTCCCAAAATAGCAGACCTCTTATTACAAAACCTTTGAAATGTTGGCTGCAATTCACAGGCTCACCTTTCCACTATTTAGTCCAGCCCAGATATAGTGCGATACATTTTTTCAGGGCAGCAGATATTGCGGGAAGAACGAATGATTTTGGCCAACATTTGCCCCCTCCTTTTAAGGACCTTGGGTGATGCCAGAACTGATGCCGCTACAGCAGCAAATATCAGTCCTTTTATGGCGCCCCGTTTTGGCAGAAGCCTCACCATTTTTTCTTGGGGTCTGCTAATGCCGCTGACAGGCCCTGCCTTGAGCACACAAAAATATCCAACTTGCTTATACTCCATTACCCCGATTCATAGTCTTCAATGGAATTCTAATGAAGCACCAGAAGCACCAAAAGAGAATTAGTTCATGATACAAATGAGTGCGGAAGCCTTCTTATAAGCTGCAATTTTTTCTTTTCTTTTTGGTGGGATTTTTGAAGAAACTAAAACTGGAAAGGGAGTACCCAAAGCAATTTGCTACATTTTCGACTATCTGTAAAGGGGTTAGGAGCGTGTCAAATATCTGAAAGGCCACCTTGAAAGAGCCTGAATTAACCGCTAAATTGTTCTACCGTGATCAATTCAGAGCCTGAAATACAGAAATTTAAAAATGCTTTTGTAGATCCAAAAAATATGGGTAAAGGGTTAGTTAATGCCAACCTGGCGGATAACAGACAGGTCGAATTCCACCCTGAGAACTTGAAATGTTTGCGCTGGCATACAAACCAAGCAGGATTGGATGCACAAACTGGTAATTACTCCACTGGACTCTGCTTGCAAAGGCGACCACTCAGATCTGGCAGCTTGTCAGGCATGCAAGGATAGCGAAGACCTTGTTGAGAGAGAGATGGTAAAAATGTACACAAACTTGACAAACGTGGTAACCTCTAAGATATGCTACTATTTCACTTGTCTGCATGCCGCTGGAGTGGCTGATGAATTCGGCCCCAAAACCCAAAGCATTGCTCAGTGTGTCCTCAGGCTGCCTTTCATCCAGACCACGTCGCGTGGCCGAGTTATGGCCTACTGTGTCATGGGTGTTGCTGCAGCCCTCCTGATCTGCACTCTTGGGCTTCTGTATTGTTTGTGGGCGAGGAAGAGGAGTCGTAAGGTTGAGCCTAGGGGATTTGCGAGGCGGAATGAGGAACATCTAAAATCGTCCGTCAAATCTTGAGTCCAGGCAGAGCCCTTGTTGGCAGTGCGAGCCAAGCATGTGTCAGCTACAAAACGAATGGCTCGCTGGTCTGTCCCGCTTCCTCATTAACTGTTCAGTTTCCAAAACTGTTCAGTTTTGGATCAGGGTTGGATCAACGATCACACTTCATTCAATCGTCTAATACCACAAATCCACGGTCAACAATAGGACATGGCGGCAGCTAGGGCAACTCATTTCAAACGGAAACGCCTTACGACATAATTATATTGATTGATAAAGCATCGGGACAATTCTTGTAGCCATCTTCTCCAAATGTTTTTGGTTCTCCTTTTCCCTGTCCTTAGTACTTTCATAGTTTTGTTGCTCTCTGTTTTACCTTTTTATATTTGCATTTAACTCATAGCTTTAAGACCAGTAGTTTCTTTAAATGTTCTTTTGATCTCATTTATCTTTTCCTTGGCTACTTTTACAGTTTTATTAGTCCCTGCCGGGGACTATAAGTGATCGATAGATCGCTGACTTAGGGTTGACCGCGGCGAGATCGGGAAATATTTGGGCATTTTCCTAAGTGAGAATAAGGTTTACGGGGCGGCAACGGTTAGGGGTCTTATTACGCGCTTCGCATGGTTCGAGGCGACTGGCACGTGGTGCGCGTGAGGGGCACGTGGTTGCATGCGGTCTGGTGGTGTGATCGGCGGCCAGGTGTCTGTCCTCGAGATGGTGGAAGGAATGGGGTGTGTTTTAGTGTGTTCGCGACATTTGAGTTGGTATTGTTCGGTGCGATGTTTGTTCTGCGGTAGAGGTCCTGCGTGCCCGGGTATTGTTGCTTGCAGTCTGTGCGATTTTTCGTCTATCGTGGAGTTGCTGCCTGCTGGGTGTGCCTTTGGTGAGTTCGGCGATGGCATTCTGGTTTGCCTTCTGGTTAGATACTGAGGGTTTCTCTTACGTGCATGCAAGAGTCCATGGTTAGTTGAACGTTATAAGTTAATGGCATTCTGGTTGAATACGGAGGGTTTGTCTTGGCTGTCGTCGGCATGCGGTATGGTGGTCTGATCGGCGGCCAGCTGTTCGTGCTCGACATGCTGGAAAGTTCGGCTTGGGTTTTACTGTCTTCGCGGCCTTTGGGGTTTACTGTCTTCGCGGCCTTTGGGTTGGTATTGTTAGTTGCTTGTTTAGCTCTGCAGTCTGTGCGATTTGTCATCTGCGGTGGGGTTCCTGTCTGCTCGGTGTGACTTTGGTAAGTTATTCTGGTTAAATATTCAAGGTCTCTGTTACCTGCATGCAAGAGTCCATTGCTATTTGGGTTTTGCCCTGTTCGCGGCCTTTGGGTTATTATGATTACTTGGTTGTTTAGGTGCGCCGTCTGTGCGATTTTTACTTTCTATTTGTTCTATTGTGTGCGGTGAAAAAACAATGCGGTTCCTGCCTGTTGTGTTAGCTGCATGCAAGAGTCCATGGCTGTTTGGGCATTATAAGTTAATGGAATTGTGGTTGAATACTGAGGTTTTTGTTTCGGCATTATAAGTTAATGGAATTGTGGTTGAATACTGAGGTTTTGTCTTAGCTGCTAATGGCATTTGAATTATTGTTGTCCATTGCTATTTGGGTTTTGCCCTGTTCGCGGCCTTTGGGTTATTATGATTACTTGGTTGTTTAGGTGCGCCGTCTGTGCGATTTTTGCTTTCTATTTGTTCTATTGTGTGCGGTGAAAAAACAATGCGGTTCCTGCCTGTTGTGTTAGCTGCATGCAAGAGTCCATGGCTGTTTGGGCATTATAAGTTAATGGAATTGTGGTTGAATACTGAGGTTTTTGTTTCGGCATTATAAGTTAATGGAATTGTGGTTGAATACTGAGGTTTTGTCTTAGCTGCTAATGGCATTTGAATTATTGTTGTCCATTGCTATTTGGGTTTTGCCCTGTTCGCGGCCTTTGGGTTATTATGATTACTTGGTTGTTTAGGTGCGCCGTCTGTGCGATTTTTGCTTTCTATTTGTTCTATTGTGTGCGGTGAAAAAACAATGCGGTTCCTGCCTGTTGTGTTAGCTGCATGCAAGAGTCCATGGCTGTTTGGGCATTATAAGTTAATGGAATTGTGGTTGAATACTGAGGTTTTTGTTTCGGCATTATAAGTTAATGGAATTGTGGTTGAATACTGAGGTTTTGTCTTAGCTGCATGGGCTTTATGCAAATTTCGGTAAATGTCTGCGTGAAGCTATGATTGTTAGTTGTATTGTTTGGAGGTTAAGTTCGGCTACTGCATTATAAGTTAATGGCATTTGAATTATTGTTGTGAATACTCAGTGTTTGTCTTCTGGTTGAATAGTGGGGTTTTGTCTTACGTGGATGCAAGTGTCCATGGTTATTTGAGCATTTTAAGTTAATGGCATTCTGGTTCGAGGCGAATGGCACGTGGCGCGCGTGAGGGGCACGTGGTTGCATGCGGTCTGATGGTGTGATCGGCGGCCACGTGTTCGTCCTCGAGATGCTGGAAGCTATGGGGTGTGTTTTAGTGTGTTCGCGGCATTTGGGTTGGTATTGTTCTGTGCGATGTTTCGTCTGCGGTGGAGGTGCTGCCTGCCCGGGTATTGTTGGTTGCAGTGGCTTTGGTGAGTTCGGCAATGGCATTCTGGTTGAATACTGAGGGTTTGCGTTCTGGTTAGATACTGGGGGTTTCTCTTACATGCATGCAAGAGTCCATGGTTAGTTGAACATTATAAGTTAATGGCATTCTGATTGAATACTGAGGGTTTGTCTTCGCTGTCGTCGGCATGCGGTATGGTGGTCTGATCCGTGGCCAGCTGTTCCTGCTCGACATGGTGGAAAGGTCGGCTTGGGTTTTAATGTCTTCGCGGCCTTTGAGTTGGTATTGTTACTTGCTTGTTTAGCTCTCCAGTCTGTGCGATTTTTCGTCTGCGGTGAAGTTCCTGGCTGCTCGGGTATTGTTAGTTGCTTGTTTAGCTCTGCAGTCTGTGCGATTTGTCATCTGCGGTGGGGTTCCTGTCTGCTCGGTGTGACTTTGGTAAGTTATTCTGGTTAAATATTCAGGGTTTCTGTTACCTGCATGCAAGAGTCCATTGCTATTTGGGTTTTACCCTGTTCGCGGCCTTTGGGTTATTATGATTACTTGGTTGTTTAGCTGCCCGGTCTGTGCGATTTTTCCTTTCTATTTGTTCTATTGTGTGCGGTGAAAACACAATGCGGTTCCTGCCTATTGTGTTAGTTGCATGCAAGAGTCCATGGCTGTTTGGGCATTATAAGTTAATGGAATTGTGGTTGAATGCTGAGGTTTTGTCTTAGCTGCATGGGTTTTATGCAAATTTGGGTAAATGTCTGCGTGAAGCTATGATTGTTAGTTGTATTGTTTAGAGGTTAAGTTCGGCTACTGCATTATAAGTTAATGGCATTTGGATTATTGTTGTGAATACTCAGGGTTTGTCTTCTGGTTGAATACTGGGGTTTTGTCTTACGTGCATGCAACTGTCCATGGTTATTTGAGCATTTTAGGTTAATGGAATTCTGGTTCAATACTAAGGTTTTGTCCATGGGTTGACGGACGCGATTTTTGCAAACATTTGGCATATTTCCTAAGTCGAACTAAGCTTTACGGGGCGGAAACGGTTGGGGGTCTTATTGCGCGCTTCGCATGGTTCGAGGCGAATGGCACGTGGCGCGCGAGGGGCACGTGGTTGCATGTGGTCTGGTGGTCTAATCGGCGGCCAGGTGTCCATCCTCGAGATGCTGGAATGTTCGCCTTGTGTTTTACTGTCTTCGCAGCATTCGGGTTGGTATTGTTACTTGCTTCTTTAGCTCTGCAGTCTGTGCGATGTTTGGTCTGCGGTAGAGTTACTGCGCTAAATGTCTGCGTGAAGCTATGATTCTTAGTTGTATTGTTTAGAGGTTAAGTTCGGCTGCTGCATTATAAGTTAATGGCATTTGCATTATTATTATGAATACTGAGGGTTTGTCTTCTGGTTGAATACTGGCGTTTTGTCTTGCGTGCATGCAACTGTCCATGGTTATTTGAGCATTATAAGTTAATGGCATTCTGGTTGAATAGTGACGGTTTGTCTTGGCTGTGGTCGGCATGCGCTGTGGTGGTCTCGTCGGCGGCCAGCTGTTGCTCGTCGACATGCTGGAAAGTTCGGCTTCGGTTTTACTATGTTCGCGGCCTTTGGGTTTTACTGTCTTCGCGGCCTTTGGATTGGTATTGTTAGTTGCTTGTTTAGCTTTGCACTCTGTTCGATTTTTCGTCTGCGGTGGAGTTCCTGCGTGCTCGGGTATTGTTCCTTGGTTATTTAGCTCTGCAGTCTGTGCGATTTTTCGTGTGCACTGGGGTTCCTGCTTGCTGTTTGTGCCTTTCGTAAGTTCGGCTTCTCTATGGCAATCTAGTTAAATACTAAGCATTTCTGTTACGTGCGGCTTTCGGTTGTTATTGTTACTTGGTTCTTTAGCTGTGCGGTCTGTGCGATTTTTGTTTTGTATTTGTTATATTGTCTGCGCTGAAAACACAGTGCGGTTCCTGCCTGCTCTGAGGATTGCTGTTACCTGCATGCAGGAGTCCATGGTTATTTCAGCATTATAAGTTAATGGCATTCTGGTTCAATACTGAGGGCTTGTCTTAGCTACATGGGTTTTATGGAAATTTCGGTAAATGTCTGCCTGGGGCTGTGATTCTTAGTTGTATTGTTTACAGGTTAAGTTCGGCTACTGCATTATAAGTTAATGGCATTTGGATTATTATTGGTGTTTGGTTGTTTAGCTCTGCGGTCTCTGCGATTTTTCCTTTGTATTTGTTGTACTCTCTGCGGTCAAAACACAATGCAGTTCCTGGCTGTTCGGTTAACTCTATCGCAAACGTTTGGTTGCGGTTGTGTTGTTCCAGGTGCAGCTTCTATCGCTCGACTGTGTGTTGTCGCTTTGGTAAGTTGAGCTAGTGCATTATAAGTTAATAGCATTCTGGTTAAATACTGAGCGTTTCTGTTACTTGGATGCAAGAGTGCATGGTTATTTCAGCATTATAAGTTAATAGGATTCTGGTTCAATAGTCAGGGTTTGTCTTAGTTACATGGGCTTTATGGAAATTTGGCTAAATGTCTGCGTGAAACTGTGATTCTTGGTTGTATTGTTTAGAGATTAAGTTCGGCTACTGCAATATAAGTTAATCGCATTCTGGTTAAATACTAAGACTTTCTGTTACCTGCATGCAACAGTCCATGGTTATTTGAGCATTATAAGTTAGTGCCATTCTGGTTGAGTACTGAGGGTTTTTTGTGCAGACTTCGTTAACCAATTACGTCATTTGCACATTTTCTCATGGTAGTGGCATAGGCTGCGTTGTGCATGCATATGCTCTAGATGAGAAGGAATTCCAACGCTCAACTTCGTTGCAGGTACGGTGTTATTCTACTAATTGCATTTTGTCAATTTTTGTATTGCTTACTTTTTGTCAATTTGTTAGTGTTTTGTTTTTTGCGTTGTGTAGGTTTATGGTCCAGTCACTCTAGGTTTATAGTCCACTTACTTCGTCATCCCTGCTGGGAACTATATGCGATTGAAAGATCGCTGACTTTGGGTTGACCAATGCGGTTGGTGGCTGCCGTGATAGTATGGGTTTCTGTTAGCTGCATAGGTTTTATGGAAAATTCTGTAAATGTGGGTTTCAGCCACAATGTTGCTTCGTTATCATTTGAACCGACTGGACCTGGGCGAAGCTATGGTTCTTGGTACACATTGAGTCGCAGTATTTTGTAATTTGAACTGTTTTTGCACATGAACATCTAAATAAATTGCAGATTTTGAACTGTTTGAAATGTTAAAATATTGAAGATTGCAGTCTGTTTTGTAACTGCACGGTTTCCTATCTTAGGCGTGTATTCAGCGTTTTTCACTCGTATAATTTATGTATATGTTTACTTTGGTCCTTAATGTTTGTTCAGGTCTGTAATTCTGTTATGGATGTATGAATATTCGACTCTGATATTACTGCTAGAACGCAAGGTTGCTTCATTAACAACTTTGTTAAGTTCATTTAGTTAGTGTTAAGTTCATTTGCTTTGTTAACAAGTGCTGAATTCAAGGTTTGCTATATTGGTACTAGATGTTGTTCGTTTGCTGTTGCTTATATATTGGATGAAATGTTTCGTTTGCAAAAATTATAAGCTTTTCTGTGATACTGAGGCTTTCTGTTACCTGCATCGGTTTTATGGAAATTCCCATAAATGTCAGTTTCGAGCACCATGTGACTTCCTTGTCATTTGGGCTGAGATGGCCTAGGTGAAGCTGTTGTTCTTCGTACAGGCTCTGTTGTGCATGAATTTGTCTAGACAAGAAGCAATTTGAATACTCGGCTTTGTTCCAGGTACGGTGTTATCCGACTAATTGCTTTTTGTCAATTTTTGTATTAATTGCTTTTTGTGAATTTGTTAGGGTTTTAATTTTTGCATTGTGTACGTTTATGGTTCAGTTACTCTAGATTTATAGTCGAGTTGCTCTGTGATTGTTTTAAAAAACATAGATATTTAAACTGTATTCAGTCATTGAGATCTTTTCTGTCATTCAATTATATTGGAATTCAAATCTGAAATTGTCATTGTTTATTTTGTGTTTACATTAATATTAATATTAATATTATCAATTGTTGTAATCATAACAACAATATTATTTGAGATGATGCCAACAAGTACAGGTTGAGTAATGCATGCAAGTAGCTTTGTATAATGATGAATCAAGACATTTTGTGTATTTAAACCCTAGATTAAAATGTCATGTTAGCTAGTTATAACGAGATTGGTTTTCATATGATGTTCAACTACCTTATTCTGCTCAGACAGGAAAAATTATTTTATTGTGAAAACAAAATTACATTTATTATATATGTTCCTGCATTTCACAGATATGCTTAAGCATAGGAAGTGATAAAAGTATTGCTGGGAACATATCTTGTTTCATAAACAGTTTCAAAAAATGTCAATATGACACCCCTATCATAGTCATTCTAACATATATCGAAGCTTTGAATTTGAAACCAGTTTTGTCTAATGAAGAATCAGGTGCTAGATATGTTCATAAACAGTGGCATAAAAAATTATACATAGATACTGGCATTTAAAAGACATTCCATCAGCTGTCCTTCCACTCTCTGTTTAATCAGCCAAGCTCATGCTACCAACTGTAATCTTGCTTTTGACAGTCCATCAGTTTCCATGTTCCTGTCTTTGTGTAATCTTGCTTTTGACAGTCGATCAGTTTCCATGTTCCTGTCTTTGTAAACATGTTCAAACATAATCTGTTAAATACTCTGTTTAACGAAGTCGAATCTCCTGAAATATAGGTTGAAGTTTATAATTATCCAATCAATTTGTTGCATTCATCAAATTCACCACAATTTGTGAATCATCAAAGATCTGTAATTTTTGAGCATGTTCTTTCACATGCGACAATTGGCAATAGTCTTGGGACAATTTGCTTAGGCAGATTGTTGCTCTGTTTCCCAAACGTGCCCTTTGAATATATTACATGTTCATCATTTATATGGATCATAGCTGCAGTGTCCCATAATGATGGATCTTGTTATCATGTATCTATAATCACATGATAAGCTAGTTAAAAACAATTGAATTAATTAAATTCACCCATTCATTTTGAAATACATTTTATTTTTTAATATAAAATCGTAAAATCTTTTATAAAGAATTTTCTTCTTTTGCCCACCATTATTGAGAAGCATTATGGAATTATGCTTATGCACTACTCGTATCTGGTTCTCAATGCCTTGTTTGGGTTCCTTGATCCTTGAATTCTGTTTAGATTCATATACTGTCATCGTCATTTTGACATACATCAAAGATTTGAAACCAGTTTTGTCTGATGAAGAATCAGGTCCTGGATATGTTCATAAACAGTGCCATAAAAAATTATACATAGATATTGGCATTTAAAAGACATTCCATCAGTTGTCCTTCCACTATCTGTTGAATCAGCCAAGCTCATGCTACCAACTGTAATCTTTCTTTTGCCAGTGCATCAGTTTCCATGTTCCTGTGTTTGTGTAATCTTGCTTTTGACAGTCCATCAGTTTCCATGTTCGTGTCTTTGCAAACATGCTCAAACATAATCTGTTAAATACTCTGTCTAACGAAGTCGAATCTCCTCAAATATAGGTTGAAGTTTATAATTATCCAATCAATTTGTTGAATTCATCCAATTCACCATAATTTGTGAATCTTCACCACAATTTGTGAATCATCAAAGATCTGTAATTTTTGGCCATCTTCTTTGACATGTGACAATTGGCAATAGTCTTGGGACAATTTGTTTAGGCACATTGTTGTTGTGTTTGCCAAACCTGCCCTTTGAATATATTACATGTACATCATTTATATGGATCATACCTGCAGTGTCCCATAATGATGGATCTTGTTGAGAAGCATTATGGAATTATGCTTATGCACTGCTCGTATCTGGTTCTCAATGCCTTGTTTAGGTTCCTTGATCCTTGAATTCTGTTTAGATCCATATAGTATAACCATATCCAAATACCATTAACTTATAATGTAGTGGCTGAACTTAACCTCTAAACAATACAACTAAGAATCATAGCTTCACGCAGACATTTACCAGAGCAACTCTACCGCAGACCAAACATCGCATAGACTGCATAGCTAAATAAGCAAGTAACAATACCAACCCAAATGCTGCGAAGACAATAAAACACAAGCTGAACATTGCAGCATCTCGAGGACAGACACCTCGCCGCCGATGAGACCACCAGACCGCATGCAACCACGTGCCCCTCACGTGCGCCATGTGCCATTCGCCTTGAACCATGCAAAGCGCGTAATAAGATCCCCAACCCTTTCTGCCCCGTAAACCTTAGTTCGACTTAAATGAAGACTTCAAAAATTTCAAGTGCATGTCAAGTTGCATTAAGCATGAAGTAATGATACTGATAAAGGAAAATATCATGCACAAATCATTGATTGACCATGTTTGCGCAAATGTAGGCAATATAAATTATAAAATTTTCGTATTGGATGCATATTGGTCTGACCATGATATAATATCTCTTCTCCTTGACCTATGATATACACATGAAACAGTTTACAAAATTCCAAATTTTGACATTTTTGCAATATCTCATTGCTTTTATCATATCTATTTTACTAAAGCATAGTGCAATATATTTTTGTGGTAAACGAAGTGATAACAACATACATACTATGCATTCCATTCTACATTTGCATATATGGCGTTCTGTATTGATCAATGCAACTTATGCCAGACACAGTCTTTTCAATTAATGAACAGAACTATCCTATTATAAATTTGCAGATATGACCCCATCTATTTATGCATGCAGATTCTACTAGTAAAACCCTTTTCAATTGAACAGAACAACCAAGAAAAAAGAACAACAAGATACAACATAAACAAACACAGTATATTCTTTTTGGCTTTCCTTTTCCATGAATCATGCATCTTGTCTTCTTGTTCAAGTTTTACTTTCATATGTTCTTTTGACTTGTACTAAATATGTCTTGCTATGCTATAACATAGCATAAAACTTGAAAAAGGAAATGAAACAATTCAAGAAATAGAATGCATAAGCCAATTAGAAAGCGCAAACAAATCACTTGTTTTGCAAAGGTACGTCTATGAGAACTACACAAAAATGGTAATTTGTATTTAGAATATTAATGTCTACTATATATGCATTCTATTTTTATTTTTACATATGTATTGTTCTATGGTTTTAATGTTCTTGTTCAGTTTTTTCTTCTAGTTTGCACTAGATGTATGTTACTATTCTATAACATAGCCTAAATCTTCAGAGACGAAATGAAACAATTGAAGAAATAGAATCCATAACGCAATTAGAAAGGGCAAGCCAACCACTTGTTTTGCAAAGGTATGTCTATGACAACTATACAAATATGCTGATTTGTATTTAGAATAATAATGTTCAGCAAGGTATGTCTACAACAACTATACAAATATGCCAATTTGTATTTAGAATGTTAATGTTCACTATATATCCATTCTATCTTTACATATGTATGGTTCTATGGTTTTAATGTTCCTTGTTAACTGTTTACTTTTATATGCTCTTTGAAATTGAACTCAATATATGTTCCTATTCTATAACATAGCATAAATCCTGGAAAAGAAAAACAAACAACTCAAGAAATAGACGACATAACTCAATTAGGAAAGGCAACCCAACCGCTTGCTTCGAAAAGGTATGTATGGAAACTATACAAACATGCTATTTGCTATTTAAAATATTAATGTTTGCTATATATATCTCCTCCTTTTACATATCTATATTTAAATGTAGATATGTCACATCACGCCACCAAACCCCCGTGAAGCTTCTCAACGCCAAAGCCTTCCCCAAAGAACGATCTCCCTTTTTCAACAAAACTCCAAATGTTTGCATTGGTAGTTTTGTTGAAAAAGGGGCATTGTTCTTTGGGAAACATTTTGGTGTTGACAAGCTTCAGGCAGGTTTGGTGGCCTGTCAATGTCAGTCATGTTCAGTTTTTGCTAGCTTCATCAATATTTTTTTGCAAAGCTGTACAAGACAATTGCAAAAGGCAACCCTGGTAAGCAATTGCACATAATGGAAGAAATAATAGATGTTGACAATTACAACTTCAGATTGCAATGCGTTTTGCCTGACAACATTGACATTGTATTAAAGAGAAATGGTGTTTTTAGGCTAAATGCATTTTCATATACTATAGCAGATTGTCTATTTGACTTGTTCGAAATGCTTCTACATTTTCGTTATACTTCAAATGAATTGCGAAATGCATTAATAGACCACTTTCTTTTTTGCTTAAAGAACAATGGCGTTCAAGCAATACACTCATATCAATATGAGCTAGCACCTCAGTTCCTATACGAGTTACATCGTGTTAATGACATTGGTACATATCTTCATAAAATGCATTATTCTGCATCTACAAATATAAAGGAGTCTGAACGAGGTTTATGGGGTGATACCTTTTGCATATGTTGGTTAGCTAAATGGCTAGATATATCAATTGCATTAATGTTGCAAACCACTTTTATATCAGTTTCAATCTTCTGCTGCATTGTTGACATTCTGTTTTGCTTGGTCATGCATCAGAAGAAAAACAGCTTCAATCAGGCTAGAAACAGCCTCAAGTTAGCATGAATCTGAAGTTTGATTGCAAATACAATTCTGTAACCAGGAATAGCATTGCATACGATAAAACACGTTTAAGGAGCTTGATCTTATATTGAAATTGTGCTCTTCCCTGCTCACATAAGTCAAGTGCAATCTGCAACTATTTGATGCTTCTTTCTGTTTGCAACTATTTCAGGTTTTTTTGCAAATACCTAATCCAAACATCTTTGTTTTATTTATGGCTCAACATATTATTACATGCAAAATTGAGTTCAGATGTTTTAGATTACACTTGCATGTTATTTCAATCTTGCATAACTTGACTACTGTTTTGACTCAACTAGTTTATTTGCATGAGCAAATGCACTTGATGATACAAAGTGCAATTCGTCACAAAGCATCATGATGATGTTACATGTGTTTATTCTTTCCCAAATATTTCTGTTGGCTTACCTAAGTTGTCAAATTTTTCCATCGCATGGAGCACCGGATCAAATCCTGTTGGATTCAGATATAGATAGAAATGACTTTTTTGTAATTCTTTATCTTCTAAAACAGAACCGCTCACAGTTCACCGTGAAAGTACCTTTATTTTCTGCTTTACTTGCTTCTACACATATGGCTCTAAAACTTTGCTGCGTGTTAGTCTCGATTCTGTGTGCATTTTGTTTTAGTTTAATTGCATTCATTTGGCTCGACAATAAAAAACAAAGATCATGACACATAGTTACTAGTCCCTGCCGGGGACTATAGGCGATCGATAGATTGCCGTCTTTGGGTTGACCGCAGCGATATTTGGAAATATTTGCCATTTTTCCTAAGTCAAATTAAGGTTTACGGGGCGGAGAATAAGGTTTATTTGGCGTTTTAAAATAACCATGATAAAGAATGTCCAACCAGTAAGTTTACCTCAACCCATTTCATTTTTTATATGATTTGAAATGCACTTCACACACACTGTTGTCTAAAATTTCTAGTCGGTTGTTTGCATTTAATTGCCTACATCCTGAGCATTCTGCAATATTTCCAGCCGATGTTTCTATTAGACCTCATTGAAAAGCACATGCTACAGGCTTTGTGCCAAAGGTTTATGGCTTTGTAGCCTCAGACTTTTGATCTTTCCTTCTGCATTCTCATGTTTAGCTAGTTAGCATGAATCTAAAGTTTGATCACAGATAGAGTTCTGTAACCAGTAATAGGATTGCATATGATAAAGTACGTTTCAGCAACTTGATCTTATTTTGAAATTCTGTTGTCTAATTAACAGGGATGCTGTACCGACTTCTGATATGAGGCACGCAACAGCTGCCAATATTAGAATATTACAAAGAGAACAGCTCCCTCGGTCTGCTTTCGAAAGTGATCAATTGGTTGAGGTATGTACAATACTCGCTTTCTAATACACTGTTTTTGCAAATCAAAACAGATCTCCTCAACATTGCAAAGCTGCAACAAGCCATCTTAGGCATGTGTTTTAGTCTTATGCAACTTTAGTCAACAAAGCAACCTTCCGTTCTAGGAGTAATATACAATTCGTCTACTGTCCCTCTGTTCCTACTTTTTGATTTTGATTTCTTACAACAAAAGCAGATTCCTTGATTCAATTAAATTTCTATTTAAGATAATTAACCATAAATCTGTCTGCAAACACAAACCCCTGCAGTACTAACTATATGCTTTGTTTCAAAATTCAGTCAAATTGCAATATAAACAGTATTGGCAATTTCTTTGAGTTTGAGGACCCAATTCTTTGTCAACAGACTTCTGCCAGATTTCAAAGGTACATAACATTTGCAAAATTTTGTCAATTGCTACTATCATAGTGCTTTTGCTGATCAGTATTTCTCTGCTAATGTCCTTGACATTGTATATCACCTTTGGCAGTGTGACAACCATAAATCTGTCTCTAAACATGAACCGCTGCAGTACTAACTAACTATATGCTTTGTTTCAAAATTCAGTCAAATTGCAATATAAACAGTATTGGCAATTTCTCCGAGTTTGAAGACCCAATTCTTTGTCAACGCGCTTCTGCCAAATTTGAAAAGTACATAACATTTGCAAAATTTTGTCAATTGCTACTATCATAGTGCTTTTGCTGATCAGTATTTCTGTGCTAATGTCCTTGACATTGTATATCACCTTTGGCAGTCTGGCTAAACAGTATTGGCAATTTCTTTCAGTTTGAAGACCCAATTCTTTGTCAACAGACTTCTGCCAGATTTGAAAGGTACATAACATTTGCAAAATTTTGTCAATTGCTACTATCATACTGCTTTTGCTGATCAGTATTTCTGTGCTAATGTTCTTGACATTGTATATCACCTTTGGCAGTGTCACAGCAGCTGGTCAGCTTATCACAAAAGCTACAGTCGAAGTTGTAACATCTGAACACACAGTTGAAGTTGTAGGATCTGAACACACAGTTGCAGCCATTCTAGGAAAGTCTGGAAATGATCTTGTTAAAATTCAGCAGTTAAGCTAGTATAAAGAAGCATAAATTTCTCCAAATTCCATGGGATCCCCTTCAACTGAAATTTTTGAAACATGCAGACTTGGAATGAACTGCTGTAATTGCTGCCAAAATGACATTGTATTGACAGAAGGCAAAATGTTCTAGCACAAATCCTATTTTCTTAAATGATCATCTTGTATGTGAACATTCATTTAGTGGAATGTTGCATTAACTATTAGTTAATAAAAATTGGCATTGGCAGTTTTTATTTTGTCTCTATGGCTCTTGATTCATTATGCTAATGTTTAATGCATTGATTATTACTTAATAAAAATTGCATTGGCAGTTTTTATTTTGTCTCTATGGATCTTGATTCATTATGCTAATGTTTAATTAAATTTCAATATCTCTGGTCCAATATTTTTTCATTATGCCAATGTTTAATGCATTAATTATTAGTTAATAAAAATTGCATTGGCACTATTTATTTTGTCTCTATGGCTCTTGATTCATTATGCTAATGTTTAATTAAATTTCAATATCTCTGATATAATATAAAAATATTATTATTATTTATTTTTATTTAATTGTAATATCACACTCTATCTTGCATTGTTTAAATAAATAATGCATTTTATGATTTAAATTACCCATATAATATTAAATACCTCTTATTCATTTATATTTAATTATAACTATTAAATTATTTATAGTTTTAACTAAGTATAAATTTCCTATAATATTTTTATTATTCAGTATTCATGATGCAAAGACTACACTTCCAATCACAAAGAAATAAAATTCCTTGAATAAAAAGATTCGCACATTGAAATGAACTGTTATCTATTTCTTATTTAAAACATTATTAATTGAATATGGCTTTCATAATTCATAACATGTAATATCATTCCTTCCAGTTGTATTACTTTCTTGTTACCAGATATAAACTTTAATAACATAATAACTTTTAAAAAATCAAGCTGTCAAACCATTATTTCTAACTAATAAATAGTTTCTAAGGTATAAAGTTTAATAACATAATAACTTTTAAAAAATCAAGCTGTCAAAACATTATTTCTAACTAATAAAGAGTAATTTGAACTGTCAAAACATTATTTCTAACTAATAAATAGTTTCTAAGTAATAAATAGAATAATTTGAAGTGTCAAAACATTATTTCTGACTAATAAATAGAGTAATTTGAAATGCTATAGTCAATCTCCATTCTTTTATTATTTTCAATTATCCCAAATTTCGTCATTCTATATGACATCATATCTCCTATGCTTATGTTATATCAAATAAATGAATTATATCAAACTATACTTCCTAATTAAGATAATCACAAAATAGGAAAACAACTATGTTTAATGGCATCTGTTTATCTGTAATGTAAGTGCCTTCATTATACTTTGAAAAAATTTCAATAAGAAAACTAACTTGCTTAAATGGAACACAGATATTGCAAAAAGCAACAGTATACAACACCAAAAGATAATGATTTTTTTTCTTGTAGCTCATGATCAATTTACATTTCAACTCGTACAATTTAAATGTTTTTTTAATTTTAATCTTTTCATTTTAGTTTTTAATTTATAAAATAAACTTATCAAAATTGCTTTGCTATTGTACTTAGATACTATATTTACTAACCCAAAATTACAAAAAAGACCAAAAGTCATGACCTTCTGCATCACAGCAAATTACTAATTAAATGCAACAAATCACTAATTAGGAATTAGATGCTGGGTTTATTTTCTTTGCTAACTAGTAATTGGACAAATTTAAA
Organism: Pinus tabuliformis; assembly: GCA_031772625.1. Lineage (NCBI taxonomy): Eukaryota > Viridiplantae > Streptophyta > Pinopsida > Pinales > Pinaceae > Pinus > Pinus tabuliformis. The sequence goes on along the minus strand of CM062804.1, from coordinate 1,110,918,141 downwards.
GTTCACATTAAAGTTATGCTAAACAATATTTTTAAATAAATGTATGTTTTGTTCTTTTGACCATGGAATAATTCCCCAATCATTGACATTAACCCCAATGCAATCACTTATGTCCAAACATGTTGCTAGATATCTAATCTTTCAATTATGGGTTCAAGACTCCATAATTTTTAAATGCTTAAGTTCCTCCTTGACTTTCGACAATCATAACACTCTCCACCACAGATTCAATTAACAAATTTATATTCATATAAATGTTTATTTGCTCATTATCATTTTATGGATATTTCCATAATATCCAAATGTAAAAAAAAAACAAAATTCTATCTTTTATGCAACATGAATTCATTATTATGCATTTAAATATATTTTATACCTCATGCTTATTAAAATACATTGCTTACTTTAACACTCTCTAATTCTTCGTATATTGTAATGCATTATTATTACCCTTTATAGTTTTTCCCCGTCAAGGTTTCCATATTTCACTCTCAAATTTTATTACATTTTAATTATTAATCTAAACACTCTCTAAATCATGACACATTGGAAAATTATGTCTAAAACTATTTTTACATTTACCACAATTCTTAACAAACGCAAAGTTCATTATATTTCACTCTTTGCATAAAGCCAAAAAGTCCATACAACAATTTGCTATCCAATTCAGTAAATCTTAATACAAATAAGCATGCCTACAACACACTAGTAATGCAAACTAGCTCTAATAATAATGCAAATTAAACACCTATTAAATCTCATCATAATAACTTACCAAACACTTTTGTTAACCGGCAGGGACTAGCGCCACAACAGTGGCTCCTCGTTATTTGTTGATTTACCTTTTTATGTTGCATTTAAAGTTCATTCCATTCACCTTTATCTGTTCTAATTTGAAGTATCTTATTTTTTACACTTTTAAATAAATAAATAAATAAATTTTTTATTTTAAATAAATAATTTAATTAAAAAAAATCAGATCAATAATAACTATAACATTATAACAACCCTATTTAAAATATAGTAAAAAAAAAAAATTCATAATTAAAAATTTATTATATATTTCCAAAATATATTTATCTTTAATTTATATATTAAATTTTTAATAATTAATAATAATATTTTAAAACAAATTTATAATTTAATTAATTTTTATATTTCTTTACACCTAACCATCTAAAATATATTTTGAAGTAATATATGCTTATGAATTCATACTTATTTTAATTTATATGACTGTAATGCATTTTATGTTAAGTGAAATTAATTTGAGAATACAAATGAAGTAATCCACGTTGAAAACGTTGGTATTTTGGTTTTCCACGTGTCAAACAAGAGCTATGACAGACGAGGGAAAATTGAATTAAGTCCAAATGAAGTAATTTTAAATTTGAACGTTATCCACGTTGAGGCCGTTAGTTTTTTTTTTTTAATCCATGTGTCGAACGCTACGCATCACCGAAGATGGAAAAATGGTGCTTTAAACCATTTCAGGGAGCGGGCGGCCAGCAAAGATTTATAGATTAGTTTAAGTTTGAATCTCTGGCATTTGGGGTGCTTTTTGTTGTCCTCTCTATGTACAGTATCAGATTTCTTGCTTTCCTTTTTGTATGTTTCAGTCTCTTTGTTTGCTCTGCATTTGTGTGTATATCTGTGTATTCTATTTCATGTTTGTAGTGTTTGTTATGCCTAACTGAAAGGGTTTTGGAGTTTAACTTTTTAAATCTATCCCAGCCCTTTACCTTTGTCTCTCCTGCAATCTTCTGTCCTGTAACGTAACATGCATGGTATGCTCTGGTTTATGCTTTTGTCCTTTAATTTATTTTCTTTCTAAATGTGGATAGAATTTGGAGATTAATTATTTGGAATACTCCGGCCTGCATTGTGAATAGGTTGAAGTTTTCATTACCGCAACAACCTGTAAGGTTAGCTGTCACGGAATGTTATTATTATTGAATGTTCATAGAAAACGCTTTTGTAACCAGTATAGTGAGTGTATTTGTTTATTTCAAATTACCACTTACGGTTTCATTTGTAATATGCTGTGGTGGCTCAAAAATACCACATATTAGATGATTTTCTACTCAATTTATAACCGAGTTTCATATGATTTTCAAGTGTTTTTGCTGTGAATACGCGTTCAGCAATCTGCTTATAACGTTTGTAATATCAGCCATTCTTATTCCTTTTGTTTGGTTTAGAACACTCCTCCAGCAATCTGCATAACTTATTTACAACATTACCCAATCTTCAAAACACATGAAATGAAATTTTCAGCGTTTCGTTTGTATTATTGTTTGCCACCCAGATGTGGTGGGTTCGATTTCCTTGCTGAGGCTAACTGTAGATTGAGGAGAGAAATTATATCATGTATTTGTATTATGTTTTCCCACGCAGATGTGGTGGGTTCGATTCCGTTGCTACTAGACCGATGGTAGATGAAAGAGAGAAATTATCTATGTATAGTGTTATGTATACATATGACTATAAAAAAGAATAACAGAATGTTTCGACCCTGGTGATACGTCTAACTTTCACTGTACTAAGTTCTGTTTCACAAGTACAAAGCAAGATTATAACACCTTTACTTGAGGAAACGTTGACATTTACGGATTTGCCGTAGAGAAATATTAGAGCATTCGAAAAAACGTTTTATAGAAAATAATAGCGAATTAGAATTAGAATAGCGAATTAGAATTAGAATAGAATAGCGAATTACAATTAGAATGCGAATTAGATTTAGATTAGAATTGCGAATAAGAATTAGAATTAGAATGCGAATTAGATTTAGAATATGATAGCGAATTAGAGTTAGAATTAGAATTAGAATAGAATAGCGAATTAGAATTAGAATTAGAATAACGAATTAGAATTAGAAATGCGAATTAGAATTACAATAGCGAATTAGAATTAGAATAGCAAATGCGAATTAGAATAGATATTTTTTCTTTTTATAAACTGTTTTAATAAATTTATAAATATTTTAAAATAAATTATTACAGATATTTTGAATAAATTGATCTTTAATAAATAAATAGATTTGTATTTGGAAAATTTTATAAATTAAACTAGTTACTCTTTATTTTTTTAATTATTTAAAGATTAAATATATATTTATCATTTTTAATCTCAGTTTCATAATCTTTGTTATAATATTGACCTTTTTAGCTTTTTAGGATCTCAAAATTATAGTGTGTTTTGGAGGCTTTTCTCCAAGCTTTTTGAGCATAAGAATAAAATCTTAAATCAAACTAAATAATTCGTTTCTTTAGATCCAATAAACAAAGTTTAACTTTTTTTTAAATAAAAATAAATTTTAATAACATTTAAATATCTAAATTATTTATATAATTTTTTAATTTTTTAAAAATAAATAAATTAATACATATCATTTAACCCGATTTAAATAGAACTAAACTATTTATGTAGTTTTATATATAAATGATTTACTTAAATAGAACTAAACTATTTATGTAATTTTATATATAAATGATTTACGTATTTAAATCCAATTTATCTAATAATGTAAAAGTATAAGTAAAATAAAAAATATATTTAATAATATTCAAATAAAATATTGAGATTTATAATTCTGTAATTTTTTGTATTTTAATTTAATTAAATGAAATTATAAAATTTATTTAAAAATTATAAAACCAATTTACAAATGAAGATTTTATTAATTTTTTTACTAAAACAAAAAAATGGATTTTCATAATTAGAATATTATTACATAAAATAAACTAAAATTTGTAAATATATAATTCCATGATAGAATAGATTATAAATAAATCCAGGTGATATTACAAACACAAAATGCTGTGATAATAGATATACTCATGACTAAAAAAAATTATTGTTAGCTATTTTGTAATCAATTTTGAAATTTGTTAAAATAAAATAATATTAATAAAAAAAAAGAGATTATTGTTCATCAAAATTTATGACATAAATGAGATTCATATAAGCATGCATCACATCAATTTCACAGTTTCAATCTTTTTTATTTGCCTTCAAATACTTTGAGCAATTTTTGTTTTTAGGTTTTATTGTTTTAAATACTTTACTATAAACATAGAATATTCTTAACATAATTAAGGGTTATATCATTTTTTCGTCACAAAACTCATTAACCAAACCCATGCCCACACGTCCTCCATCCCCAAGCATCCTCCATATCCTACTCACCTCTTGTTTGCATTACCAAATCATTTGCCATGACCAACACCCTTTTATTGCTCCATCCCCTCGCATCTTTCATCGCCTATTCACCTCAACATTGCATTACCAATTCACTTTCCGTGATTGACACCCTTCTTTTGACTATTTCTCTGCTATCAAGAAATATGAAAACTCAACTTGTTGTTGCAAGGATAGAGTGGAAGTCTTGGCAGTACAACACCAGGGTTCATGGTGGTCGTGGCTTTTAGCTGTCACATCAAAGATAGCCGAGGGGTTCGATAATTTCCAGGTTCGGATCATTCCTAGTTCTTTTTTATAGTTGTTGATATGAGTCATGGCTAGATTCAAGATTTATTGATAGAAAAGAAAGATATTCGAGTTGTAGTTCAATAATTTATTTATTTATTTTTTTCTCTAGGGTTTAATAATATTATGACATCTTTTTGAAAATGTTTTATTTAAATAATGGACCCATAATTCTTAAACTTATCAACAATGATTTGAAAAATATCTCTCTAGTATAGTCAGTTGTAATCATGAATTTATCTCTATGGTGTAGTCCGTTGCAATCATGAATTGATCCGATTCCTTACCAATACGCAGCGTTTACCGAAACGATATAATAGTCAAGAAGAAGATCGCAACTAATGAAAACTGTTTCAGCCGATCACATGTGTGGTAACTAATGAAAACTGTTTCAACCGATCACATGTGTGGTCATATACTCTAATGCAATTTCTATTTTATAAGATTTTTCCTATTCGTATTATTTACTTCCCACGGATAATCATTTGAATTTAATAGGTTGACCATAGTTAAAATAAATTTCATCGATGGTATTATGTTGTTGCGGTTGGCCCAAATTTGCTCGACCTGATAATGTTAACAAATCCTAATGGTAAAGTTCAAAACCATTTTCATTTAATTTACATTTGGTTGTTTAATTATGGATTATCCTTCCAAATAGTAACTCTTAACACACTTTAGCTGTAGTTTAAGTTTTCCCATTTATTTAGGTTGAATTTCGAGGGATATGTTTGAGACTTTGTTATAAGTTTCAAATATTCTATTTAGGTGAAACTCAATAATTTTTTACAAAATTTCATCTAAATTTTATATTATCTCAGATTAATACCACTTTATTTGAAATAAACTTAAATGAAATTTAATAAACAAATTACTAAAACTGATGAGTGAAATTTCAAATTTCAATTTAATAGTCTAATCATTAATAAAATAATTTAGATTTAAAATTCCAATTCTATTAATAAAAAATAAAAGCGGTTAAAAACCTTGAATATTTTCCTTTTATAAACTCTTAAGATCCTAAACTCCTTTTTTAGTGGTAAGAAGATGAACTCATAAAATAAACTATAAATCTTAAACCATAAAAATTAATATTTTTTATAATCCTTAACTTGAGAAATGTCTGTCATACATATAATTAATTAATTTATATGGCGAACCAAGGTACAAGAATACATCAACTTTTATATGGCTTATTGAATCATATGATGGAATATATTGTTTACGTATATACATATAATTAATTAATTAATTTATATGGCGAACCAAGGTACAAGAATACATCAACTTTTATATGGCTTATTGAATCATATGATGGACTATATTGTTTATGTATATACTATTATTGTAAACAATATGGCGTACACATTTTCAGCATGTGACAAAAGACACCAAGATTGAATAATTCAAAGGGAATTGTGTAATTATTTGATAAACTTTTTTTATTTTTAAATGATACTGTTTTGATGGTAAATTCAAGAGATTTGATATTTTTACAACGTGTATATTCACATGATTTGAATTTGAAATGATTCATATTAATGTTATACAATATATTCATTTTTTTTATTTTTGAGTTTTGATATTAAGTTTTTGATTAATTTTGATGGTGTATGGATTTAAAAACTAAAAAAATCAAATATGAATAATGGATATATGAAAATAATACAATAATTCCAAAAGCTTTGCTAATAAAAATGATTTATGATTGAGATGGTGGTCTTTGAGTGTGTATTTGATGAATTTCTACCATAAATGCAATTTGAGTGTGCATTCGATGAATGTCTACAATAAATGCAATTTTCAATATGGATTTGACTTTTTCATTCAACCTTGTCTTGCCAATGTGCTTCTTATCACTCAAAGAAACATCATTAAAATTATTAGTTTCTTAGTTACCTCCCTCCCCTTCAAAATAATTGGATGCACCTTTTACTAACAAGACCATCAAGCATTCCTCCTAGAAGGAACTCCTTGACAAACTCAACAACAAAATGAAAAGGTGTACTTTTTAAAATCTGAACATCGTCATTCATATTTTTCTTCTCAAATTTGTGCTTAGGTCGATGTTAATATATCTCTTTTTAGTCTTGCACCCAAGTCGGTCTTGAAAGCATAAAATATATGCAAAGAAATTTCTTATGGGGAGGTAATTATATCAAGCAAAAATTGTAAGAAGGAAAATGACACACTCTCTATCTGTCAAAAGTAAGTGTAGTTCTTTGCATAATATCCAAAAATTGTCAAAAGGGTATTAGGTGCCAAAATATGGTGGGAGTATATCAAATACACATCAAAGCCCCCAACATACTTAATGACACGTGAAATATGGAAATAAGTTGGAAGAGAAGGACCTTATTTGACTGCCATCAAATTTTCAAGGCTCTATAATTTGGACCCTGGAAAGCCACAACAAATACATTGTTTAAGTGCATAGTTTTTGGGAAATCTGATATGGAAAATCAATGAGATTTTAGGAGGATTCACAAAAGTAAATGGCTATTCTTGTAAGCATCTTCCAGTTCCCATCAATCCAAGACAATGCTCAATGATAAGGGTGATTCAAGTTATCATTACTGGCTACAGGATGACAACACAAGAATCTAAAAATGGTAGCAACCAACACTTTGGCAAAGGCATTAGTAGCGTGGAAGATTCACAAAAACTATGGCATGAAATTAGAAGTAGAATTATCAGGAAAAAAGTAGACTAATATATATCATGGTGGGGGGAAAAACATAGGGCAATCAAAGATGCCTGCCACCTAACTAGAAAAGCATCAAAATATGACCTAGACTATTTTAGAAGGAGCTACGGTCCTCGTTCCTATGGCAGTAGATTTTTAAGAAATCTAGGGAAACATAGTGAGGACATATTACTAATTCAATTTATCTTTTACTTGACAAATTTTTGTGATTAGTTATTACTTACTCTTCTTTTTTATTACATTTTAATCATAAAGACAATTTCCAAAACAAGAGAATGCAAGATGTAGGCACTCAACTAAGGAAAAACCTCTATGAAGGGGAAAACCGAGTCAAACACTTCCACTAGTAGTTTCAGATAAAATTAAGACAACCAAATCCATTTGACTAGACAAGAGACATTCCTCACTCCAAACCATCAAGTCAGCCTCCCATGAACAAGTCAAATTTCCAAAACTTTTATTGATTAGAATTATGGCCATCTCCTTCCTCTTTTGCAGTCTTAGGTTTAGGTATTCCATCATGCATCTTTGACTCCTACAATATATTTCGAGTAGATTTTAGACTTTATAAATCTCTTCACACTTCGATATAATAATTTATTTGTAGTTCCCTGGATGCGGGTGACCTGTAGCGCAATACCCACGATGGGATGGAGGAGGGCGGAGCATGGCTGGCACATGTCCAGCATGCGCGCTGGATAGAACTTTAGGTGGGTGGCCATAAATGCAAGGTTGATTAATAATACGGGAGCTCGGATGTTCGACATTGGAATTACAACACTGTCCATTCGCGCCTGCTCAGGAGAATATCGGTCTGCAGCGAACTTAATTGCCATAGTAATGGCGGGTGAGGATGGAGGGAGGGGCACCTGCGTTTTAAGTGACCTCAATGCCAGTAATCTGCACCTATGCTTCATTCAGTTCGGCAAGATTCGGAGCTGTGAGAAAGAATGGGTCTGGGGAAGGTCTAACGTGGGAGGCTGGTTTCGATTTGAGCCTGAGGCTACGCTCTGGCGGTGTAAATCTCTCACAGAGACAAGCAACTGCCCCTGTGGTGTCACTACTGGTCAAGGCAGCTCGGCTTTTGGAGACTTTCTTGCTGTTGTTTGTGTTCGTCATTGTGTGATGCCGCGACCACGCCAGCGTATGCTGAGTTGCAGAGGCTCTGGAAGAGGAACCCCCTCATGGCCCCCTGCTGATTTAGGTTCCTTGGGGATTCCTTCTCATCATCGGGGAACAGAGCGCATTCTGACCCCTAGCAACTACCTGGACCCAAATTCTCCAGACTCAGCCAATTCGTCTTCATTTGGTTCAGTCGCTTTCTCGTTCAACTGTTCTCTAACGCGCCCTCGAATAATGACTCATGTCTCTGTTCTCTTCATCGAGGAAGCTCAGCACGACGGAGAATCCAGCACTCCAATTCCTCATTCTTAATCCCAGCTCTCCAAAGCCCACCTCAGAAATGCAAAAAGAGCAGCCCCAGCCAGCCAGTGCCATCAGCTCCATGATGGAAGCCCATGTGCAGCCAGACATGCAGGAACCGGAAATGGATTGGTGTAGGGTCGTATAGGAGGAGCCCGATGAGTAATCCAGGCTCTAGCTCTCACCTTTTATTCTGGTTATATATGGTTTTGTCTGTCAATCTTTCTTCATGTTTTCTGTACTATTTTCTACTGTCTAGTGTCTGATGTGGCGATGTTACTTGTGTCTGTATACCCTTCACAGGGAATGTCTAGTGTCGGTTATGTGTATCACTATGTCACCCCTGCGCGGGAAGTAAGGTTCAATCTCTCTGTTTCTGAATCTGTCATGAACAAACGACCTAATCCACAGGCTTGATGGCTCTCTGTTATACAAGGATGCAATTAATCTCTTTTTTGTATATAATAGATTAAATTTACTTAGCAAAAAAAATAATAATTTATTTGTAGTTATGATAGAAATAATTCTTGTTAGACATATTCACTCCATCTTCTCTTCATGCAAATTGTAGATTACTCATACCACATCCATAATAGGTTGAATAGCTATTGTGTGTGTATATATATATATATATATATATATATATATATATATATATATATATATATATATATATTCATCTTGAGTGAGGATATGACCCTTCAAGGAGGTTGACTTTAAGTGTTTGAGGCCGACTTGATGGTGGAGAAGTTCACATGACCAAAATACATGAAATAAATTTATTTCTTTGGCATAATGAGCCCAATAAGGGTCTAGAGTATAATTATAGTGACAATGACTCAACACATAAACTTAGAAACATATAATGGAGCCTTTGACCTATTTACCAATGACCCAAGTATGAAACCCATGCTTTGATAAGTCAATATTTTTTTTCTTCTTTTTTTGACAAATACAATTATGAAGACAAACACTAGTTGCATTCTTCAACACCCCCTCTTAACTAGGGAGGTATTCATAATTACATACAGATACAGGTACATGGATGAACTCAAAATCATATGATATATGAAGAATCACCACACACGTAGTGCTACAGATTAGATACTGACTAAGGTGTGTTCCTAACCTCAACCTCTATTGGTACCATTAGGCTTCAACTCTAACACAAAGCCATTGTTCTAGGTATCGTTTCCAAATTCAGAGATCCGCAAGAACAACAATACCCTCCCTGACATCATCACAGGTCAAAAAAATGTCCTCCCAAGGATCTTGTTTCCCCAAAATGCTTCATATATCCTTATCAACTAAATCAAATATGTCCACCAGTCTAAGCATGCTTTAAAATGTTTAGCCTTCTTATGGAGAGATCTTGCACAATCACAACCCCAATTAATAATAGACTTTTAATATACCTATATATGTTTATCACAAACCTTTGGGGTCCTCAATTATTTTGATCCTTCTTAGCTCATCACAATGTCCAAGCTCCCTTCTGATTCTTCCTTCTTCAACTTATTCAACAACACCAAACTCATCCTCAAAACTTTATCCAAGTCCTGTTCATGGATCATGAATATCCTTTGATAATGCTTTAGTTATTCGCCTTATTAGCTTTATGTCAAGTTATCAACTGGAAGATATTAAAATTTTCAACCAAGCTCCCTCTCAACTAGGGAAATATACACTTTTCCTTTATCCAAGTTTCTTCTTAACTAAGAAACATTTGTAAGAATTTCAATCTGTCAAAGATTCATTCCTTCAGGAACAACATTCCTTCTATGTTAACAAAATCATCTTTAATGGGTGAATGCATGAATATGGGTTTATAGTGTTGGGCCAAATGCGAAGATGGAATTTCAAGTTCTTCCTCTTTTATCGAATCGCAACTCTCAAAATTCATATAAGCATTGTGAATTTTGGTTATGAGTAAAAAGAAAATATGTGGAGAATTATGTTGTTGTCCTAATGATATTTTTTTCAAAATAATCAAGTGTCATATAATCTCTCACTTTCCCATTAAATCCAATACATGTCCTTGCAAATTTTTGAAAAACGTAAGAGGTATGTGTGTGTTCAAGTAGCATAACTTAGTATAAAATGTGTAATTTAAAAAAATATATATATCAACATGATTGACACTGAGAGAAATATTTTTCTCATCTTAAAAATTAAATTTTTTATGCAAATTTAATCTTTTTATTATTTTTTTGAAATTGGTGAAGTAACATTTCAATTGCATTTTGGAGACACATGTGTTCGTGTAAGAGTTTTTTCATTAAATAATTTGAAAAACCAAGAGTACCCTTTTGAAGAGGACTTATAGATGAAGATAGTGGTACTTTAAAAAAAAAAAAATAGTTGTGTATATTTTATGTTATTGATTTTTTATTAAGCCCCTTTGAAACTGTCCAGAAACATTTCAAGCGTTATGTTTAAAAAAAATAGATGAAAAATAAATTCATATGCCATTGGATAGAGGATTCTTTCACAAATCCAACATGATCAATTCTGCCACTTAAGAAAAAATTCTTCCCTAAATTTGCTAGGGTACAAAATGGGGTAGCAAAGAAATTTGTAGAATGGGTGTTGAAACTTTGTTTTTTAGGACCTCAACACCTTAATCGAGCACTTAAATTCAAAATCCAAATTTATCGATTAATCATTAAAGAAACTGTCAAACGATTTGTATATGTGGTTAACCAATGTCTCGATCGAGCCATTAAAAGAATAAGTGTTGCCTAACGCCTACCAAATTTTATTAATGCTGTTAATGGGAAATGTTATAGCTCAAGGGTTCGATCGAGCCTCTGCTGTCAACAAATAAATTAGTCTCTAAATTTGAATGTACAAACAAAAAACAACAAACATGCATTCATAGAGAAATATCAGAGCATTAAAATTACACAAGGATTCATAGAAAATTGGGAACTTGGAGATTTGGATCTTGAAAATGAAAGAAATTACCATCTATAAAAATATAGAGAGATGGAGAGAAAAAGTCGTCAGACATTGAGAGAACAAGAAGATAATGCAATTCAAGAAATTCATGCTAATACAGGTAATTAAAATTGTCTCACTTCAATTATTACTTGATCCATAATGTATTTATTAGGAAATATGATTGAAAACCATAAACAAATGGAAAATGAAACAATAAAACTATGATAAAATAAGCATTGAAAGTAATACCATGTAGTTAAAAAATGAGATGTAACAACAACTTGAAAAAACCACTTGAAACCAAACAACAACTAGTTAAAACCACTTGAAACCATGCAAGTTATTGAAAACCACCTAAAAACATGAAAATTATTGAATATCACTTGAAACCATGCAAATTATTGAAAAATACTTGAAGCCATGGTTTATTGGATTTTTTTGAACCACTTGAATTCAGAAAAAATATGAACCACCTTCGAATTGTAATGGTTTAGGATAACCCACAAAAACTAAGAATGTGATTTAACCAAAGAAAGCATAATTTCCAAATATTATTTACATGAATTACAATTCATGGTAATTTATTTACAAGAAGGATTAGAAAAAAGGTTTTCAACATAGGTGCTCCAAAACCTATAAACATTAGCTTGATTAATGTTTGATATTCTTGTAGGAGTTAAACGATATAAAATGTGTCAAGATCTAGAAGGAGCAAGAATATACCTACTTCCAATGTCCATGAACTGAGAAGACATTCTTTGTTAAAGATATATAGAAACATTAAATTTTTGTAAAATTCATCATCATATATAATCTTTAATGGTTCATTGAATCCTAAATGATGATCCCTACCTTTGAAAACCTCACAAGTTTCTTTTTTCAATTCTCACATGAAATTTATGATAATTATTTAAAGAGAACAAGTTTTTTAAAGACATACAAAGTGGAGTGTAGATTCATGCTTGCAGAAAAAGGAGTGTATTATTTCATATAAATATAATGCTCCATGGATGGCTCAAGTGATTAATTAATATTAGATTCATAAATAATAAATGCAAAAGAAATAAATTAGCATGCATGTATTAATGATATGCTAGAAATGTTTACAATGTCAATCTTCTTAGATTGTGGCAATTTATGTCGATTAATTTCATTAGTTGTTTATGCTCCATGGAAGGCTCATGTGATTAATTAATATTAAATTCATAAATAATAAATGCAAAAGAAACAAATTAGTATGCATGTATTTATGATATGCTAGAAATGTTTACAATGTCAATCTTCTTAGATCGTGGAAATTTAATGTCGATTGAATTCATTAGTTGTTTCTAAACATGTAATCGTGAAATATATTTGAAAATTAAAAAAGAGTAGTTCCTTATTTTAAACTTTGTCAAAATTTGATGAAAAAAATTGAAACCATAAAAGAAATTGGAATCCTCTTACCCCTCCTTGTTCCCTACATGATTGTCCTTCTAAAATTTCCATGTAAATTCTCACACAAGACACTCAAATCATTTGTGCCCCTCTTCACCAGAAATGGTAACAATGTACATTCATTGTTGACAAGACCCTAAAGTATCTACTTGTTCTCTAAATCCACTAAAACCTTTATCTCTTGATTCCTTTTTGTTTCCTTATCCACAATTTCATTGTCCTTCTCATACTTTTCATCCCACATTTCTTCCACTTTTTACTTTAGATTGTGAAATTATCTGTAGTTATGATAAGTTCTTCCTTTAAGAAAGTTCTTGTTACTAGTGTTTTATGGTTATTTTAGTTACATGTTTTAAAATTCTAAATGACATGGTGCATCTAATGAAGAAAAAATTTCCCAACTAATTTGATCTTTTATAGAAGGCTTTCAAATATTAACATACTAAAAAACTAGTTGAATAGGTTCCTTATTCTGCTATGGAGTGTGTTTATGTATTGTATGGTTTTTTAGTCACAATTTATCTTATAGTTGATTAAATTTGTATAAATTTATAGATATAAATTTTGTTTTCTCTTAGGAAACAAATTTGGCCCTTCAATTTGGTAATCACTAGCTTGATTTTTCAACAATATCTCATTCTTTCAAATTCAAAAGATTCATCATATCATTAAGATTTTCAAGTAATAATTCCCTCTTAAATATGCATTTAGAAGTTTCCTATATAAGAATTTAGTTCAACAACCTTGCAAATTATTATACAAATGAGTAGATTCAAATAATTAACATTGGATTTAAATAATGGAAATGTTTCGTAAATGAGATATATGAACAAAAATATAATACCATGCTTGATACAGAAGGGATCAATTTTAGTTTGGGATTTATATATTTTTTTGAAGAAATAAAAAATTGTTGCTAAGAAGTAAATTTGAAAAACATCTTGAAATGCTTCCCTTGTAAATATGACTGGTTGTGAAACCAAAAAAAGCTTCAAACCTAGATTCACTAGTAAAATTTTGGGGTTATATCTAACAATATATCACCTTTATCACACACCCTTCAATCATATGCCCAAATGGTTTTAAGTTTTTTCATTTCTTAAACATGTGTTGGGGGGAGAGTGAAGAGAGATTATTGCTTATGGGGCTATATTACTTGGGAAATATGTATATATTGAAAATTTACTCTCTAATTCCTCTAATTTTATTGTTAACAACTATTATTTTTAAATAAATTTTCTCTTTCCTTCTATTCTCACAATCCCTTTTAGTTGGCATTGGATTTTAATTCAAATGTTTGGTGAATGAGATGTATGAACAAAAATATAACTTGATATTTTTTGTATAAATCACTTTTAGTTTAGGATTTATATAGTCTTGTGAAGAAACGAAAAATTGTTTCTAGGAAGAACCAATTTTGAAAAAGTTCAAATGTTTCACTTAGTAGATGGAGACAATATTCTTATGATCTCTCAAATTATTTAAAAAAAATGAAAATATGTTATTTTATTAACCATTTATCAAAATATATTTAACCACACATTATAACTATATAATACATATTTCACACATACTTTCAATTCAAATACATTGTATGTGCACTAGATTCACCTTGCACACACCATCAATACTAACCAATTTTCTTTAGTAACTATTACAAGTAGAGTAATTGAGGCTTATATTTTACTTTGAAATTTTGCACAAAAACATATGCTCACATAGTATAATTAGGAAAGAAGTAAGTGGTCGATCATTCACACATCATTTATTTTCTTGCAAGAAACAAGCATTACATAGTGTAATTAGGGGAATTATATTAAAGGATCATGAACCACATATCCACATACTTTTAATTCAAACACTTTGTATTTGCACTAGATTCACCTTGCAAACACCATCACTACTATCCATTTTGCTTTACTAACCATTAGAAGTAGAGTAATTGCTTATATATTATTTTGAAATTTTGCACACAAACATATGCTCACATAGTATAATTGCGAAACAAGTAAGTGGCCCATCATCCACACATCATTTATTTTCTTGCAAGGAACAAACATCAAATAGTTTAATTAAGGGAATTGAAAATGATTGCCGCATATCCACATCAATTCACACTTCGTATGCTCACAATTTAACTTGCACACATATTCAACCAACACACTAAGCTCACTTAAACTTTGTATAAAGGGTATCCTCTTTCAAGAATATTTGTACCTTATTTATTTGAGATTATATTTTGTTACACATTCAAAGTGAAGCAAAGCATTTCTAAAAAAAATGCATATCCACATCAATTCATACTTTTTATGCTCACAATTTAACTTGCACACATATTCACCTAACACACTAAGATCACTTAAACTTTGTATAAATGGTATCCTCTTTCTGGAATATTTTTACCTTATTTATTTGAGCTTATATTTTGTTACACACCCTAAGTGAAGTAAAGCATTTCTAAAAACAATCTTAACCTGACCATAGTAAATTACCCACAGGGGCCATAAGATAATTTATAGTTCATATTAGGACCACGGCGATAGGAAACACACATGTCATCATGGCTATTTTTCATATTGAAACATAGAAAGTTGTCTTTTAAGGAGCTTAAAATCCTACATCAGCGAGTGAAAGAAAACCTCGTGAAGGGGGAAGGCCTAGATGGCGAACTATCACTCACCTTCATGTTCTCTCCTGACACGTGGTATGGGTTTTGGGTCCAAAACTAACAACCATAAGCCAAGATTCATCCATTCCCATTGGACACAGGTAACTTAGTGGCCAAATATTTGGGCATCTTTCCCTATAGGTTGAGGTGTAGGAGCACTTAGACCTAAGGTGATCTTGATCAGGCTATTGGAAGCATCACCAAGTCTTTTGGGATGTAGCCTTAGTACGTTTGGTTACTATAACCATCTCCATACCTTGGTTGGTTTTTTGGTTGTTGGAAGCATCACTAGTGACATTTATGATGTGTCCATAGTACCTTATTCTAAAATCTTCACAAGGCCTAGTTCGTACTTGAGCAAAAGGATATTATGTATTTTTAGGAATTTTTCTCATACACAAAACCTTAGATAAACCTTTTTTGTTTATTTTTCATACATTATAATTAAAGGGAAAAATATCAATTTAATTTTCGCTTTGTCTTATGCACTAAACTTGTGTGGAAGGAAACAATATTAGCATCAAATGTACACTTCACAATATTTTCCCACTTTTTGTGAACAATGTCTATTTTTTGAGGAATAAAAAGCCTCTTGTGTTTATTTATAGCCCCCTACCTGGTCATATACATAGTCAAGTCTCGTAGAATATCCTGCTAAATAAAGGAAAGCTCATGGGTGCTACCATAAGAGTTCACCATGGTACCTTTGAATAGTCAATTAAATTTGCTATGTCAGCGAAAAGAATATTTAATCAATGCTCAACAAAAAATCCACTTATCTCTTATCAAAAATTCTAAAGTTACTATGTCAGTGACTACCTTTATTGATATATTTATGTGTGGAAGGAAACAATATTAGCATCAAATGTACACTTCACAACCTTTTCCCATTTTTTGGGAACAAGGTCTATTTTTTGAGGAATAAAAAGCATTTTGTGTTTATTTATAGTCCCCTACCTGGTCATATATATAGTCAAGTCTCGCAGAATATCCTATTGAATAAAGAAAAGCTCGTGGGTGCTACCATAAGAGTTCACCATGGTACCTTTGAATAGTCAATTAAAGTTGTTATGTCAGCTAAAAGAATTATTTAATCAATGCTCAACAAAAAATCCACTTCTCTCCTATCAAACAATCTAAAGTTACTATGTGAGTGACTAGCTTTATTGATATATTTATGTTGTAGCTCTACCTTAAATTAGTTCATCCAATGGTAAACTTTGAATTTGTTATTTTGGAAAAAAAATATTTGAATAAACTTCATGTGTTGTCCAAATGCCCAAAAGAAGATAAGCAAGGATAAACAAAGGCAAATCCAATCGCCTTAAGAGCAAGTGGTAAAAGACTGTAATCTTTTGATGAAGTGAGGCATTTCAATATCGAAAAAGAGCATCTTTTTGATAAAATATTTCCTATTGGAACTTCAAAGAGAATCTCTGAAGATTGAGAGATAATCTACGTTGGAAAGATTATAGAATATGTAAATTTGGCCTAATGTAAGTGATTTCTCTATTATCTTTTAGCTTTCAATGAAATTTTGTTTGCTAATTTTTATATTTAGTGACGAATTTTCCTTTGCAACATCTAGAACAATAGAATGGGAAAACCCTAACTGAAATGTTGATTGTGCTGGAAGGAGAAATTTATTATTGAAATTAATGACTGTAAAGTAACAATTTTAGGAAAACCAAACAACACCTAATCTTAATTTTTAGAGGAAATGATCATTGAGGTGGGATGCTGGTAAAATATAAACGGTGAAAATTTTACTATTATAATGATTAATGATTGATAAAGCGTCAGGCAATTTCTCCATAAAAAATAGCCACCATTTATCATTTTGCATTCACTTTCAAAATGGTGATGAAGGAAAATGGTGAGGAGAGGAACTATAGTGTTCATAACAGGTTGATGGGATGGATAGGTTAGGACGATTCTTGTAGCCTTCTTCTCCAAATTATTTTTTCATTCTCCTTTTCCCTTTCCTAGAGTACTTTCATAGATTTGTTTCTCTCTGTTTTACCTTTTTATATTTTCATTTAACTCATAGCTTTAGGACCAGTGGTTTGTATTCAATTTCAAAATTTCCATGAAGGAAAATGGTGAGGAGAGGAACTATAGTCTTTATAACAAGTTGATGGGATGGATAGGTCAGAACGATTCTTGCAGCCTTCTTCTCCAAATGTTTTTTCCATTCTCATTTTCCCTTTCCTATAGTAATTTCATAGATTTGTTGCTGTCTCTTTTACCTTTTTATATTTGCATTTAACTCATAGATTTAGGACTAGTAGTTTATTTAAATGTTCTTTTAATCTCCTTTTTCTTTTCCTAGGCTACTTTTACAATTTTATTATTCGTTGATTTACCTTTTTATGTTGGCATTTAGAGTTCATTCCATTGACCTTTATCTTTTCTAATTTCTTACAGGTAGAAGCATATTTGTTTTCACTTCTTGTGCGGTGGAAGTAGGATTTGTCCAAACTTGCTATAGCTTTAATTGGTGGAAACAGGTCCACATATTTTCAACGATGAGGTGATTCTTGTTTGAGTGAATTTTATGTTGTCTTAGTAAATTCTACGATGTCTCGAAGCTGTTTCTGTTATTGTGCATCTGTCTGGTCGCTGGTTCGAAACACGACAGTTAAATAGTGACCAAAGTTGTGGTAAACTCTTTGTTACCGTGGGAAATTTCATATGTCAAAACATACCCTCTAGTAATGTATATCACTTTGTTCAATGGTTCGAATCTATGATTCAATTAAAGGAATTAATTGAAAAGGAAAGCGGGGAATGAATTTCCCATTTTCAGTGGCGGCATGTGGTGAACAAATGATACCGACAAGCCCAGAAAACTAGCAACCAGACTTTGGCAATTCTGGACACCCCATATCCCTCTTGCCTAACCTTTCAGGGTATGTTTCACAACAAGGAACTATTCCATTATGATGGCTACATCCGTCTCTTCATTTGTGCTCTAGAATGGTAAACACATAGGTCACCATTGGGTTGGAGAATCCTAAGCGTTTCCACTACAAGATCATGAAATATAGTTTATTTGAGCAGGTTATGCTTATGAGATTATTTATATCAATTTGTTTATGTTACTTTTACTGAATTTTTTCTAAATAACCTTATTGTTACTGAGACTAAACTTAGTTAGGCATGTTACCGTTAAAGAATATTCTTAGCATGTGGATTTTCAGATGTTTAGTTAAACATGATAAATATTGTCCATTGCTGAAATTGATCATATTCCGAGATATGACATCATAAAATATACTTTTGTTTCGTTGATTTCTTGAGATGAACCATTCTCTTCTAGAATGTAGGGTTGTTACTGAGACTAAACTTAGTTAGGCATGTCACCGTTAGAGAATATTCTTAGCATGTGGATTTTCAAATGTTTAGTTAAACATGATAATCATTGTCCATTGCTGAAATTGATCATATTCCGGGATATGACATCATAAAATCTACTTTTGTTTCATTGATTTCTTGAGCTGAACCATTCTCTTCTGGAATGTAGGTTAGAACCTACCGCTTGTTATCCTTGGAAGCGACAAACTTGAAGTGACTGGTGCAGTACATAGCAGGGAATATTGAGTTGCTTTTGTAAGAATAAATGCACGTTAGGATGTTGTGCTTCATCGAGCAACTTTAAATTTTACTATAACATTGTGATTGTTTTGTTTTGGTCCATAATAAAACATTCTTTGTTTGATTATCATATATTTTCAATGACAGTTGGGAAAATAATTTTCTTTTCGCAAGTAAAACATAAACACGACCCTGTATAATGTATTTTTTTATAATTTTTATTTATTTATCAAAAGTTATTATTAATTGGATGATATAGATTTAATTTCTATCAAATATTTTTTTAATATATATAAAGTTGAAATTTATCTTTAAAGTAGTAATTATATTGTTTTTTTACTTTTAAATAAATAGATTAATTAGATTAATTAAAGAAAATGTCATATCAACAATATGAAATGAGTAATTACACCTTAAGGCCTTTCCCTCTTAGACCAACTTCCTCCAGTGTCAACGTGTTCTGTTGTGGACCGTCAATCTTTGTGTTAGACGAATAGAAAAATTTGTGTAGTTGGGTCATCACAGGCCCAACTCCCTCCTGTGTCAACGTGTTTTGTTGTAGACCATGGATATTTGTGTTAGACGATTAGAAAACTTTGCGTCGTTGGGTCTGTTATCAATCCAATATTTCTCTAGAGTTGTTAAGAAAGAAATGATTAGAGGTAGCCACAAACCAAATTTGGAGATTAGGATCTAGCCTTCCTAATTCTCAGAGAGGGCTCTCTCTTTATGATTTAACTTTGTTTAGTTAATTGATTTTAGGCTAGTTATGATTGTACTTGGGTTTTGATTTGGATTTGGTGGTGGGATCACTTAATTAGATGGATAGAGGAATGTATTCTACCATTGGGCTATGGGGTCAAATGTCAAGCAAACATGACTGGATCAAGTTCTAAAAATAGTGTCTACAGGGCAAGGTAGCTCAGTAATTTCATATCTTAAGGCTGGATGGTGAAGTTGATTTCAATTGGATTCGAGGAGAAATTAAGGGTCCCTTAGGCCATATTATGAAGAAAGTGAAAGAGGTCAACTGGGATGGGAGAGAAATTAAGGATTCTCAAATCTAGATGTCAGAAGAAAACATAAAAATGATTAACCGTTCAAGACAGAGTGTACTTAAACAAATTCTGAAATAAATTTCCAGTTAATTCATTCACTTTAGATAACATTTGAGTTTGTGAGATACATAAGAAAATAAAAAATTTGACAAAGAAAATACTTCATTGTAATAGCTCAATACATGATTCCTGTTATGCAATATCTTTATTACTGACTTGAAAAAATTGGTACAATAAACCTGAGGTTTATGATCAATGCAACTCTACAAATGTATATCAATCCACACACAATGCTTCGAATTATGAAGTATTTATACAAAAATAGTTTACAAAATATCCCAAACTATCTTGGGAATTAATCTAGGAGAAGGAAATATCTTCATGCAAGAAGATAGAGACAACTGTTCAATTGTTGTATGTTGTCCCTGTTTATTAGGTTGTGCTATCTTTATGCTCTGATATTTTTCTTTTTATTCTTTTCCTTTCTGTTGGTCTTCACGCTAGCTCTTCTTTATACTTTGACCTTTCAACTGATACTATTTTACCTATCTGATCTATCATTATTCTTTTACTGTGTTGTTTTTACCCTTACTGTACCTTTTACATTTTGACTGTGTATTTTTATAGTAAGCCATTCAATTTCTCCCATGTGTCTGCATCTAGTAATTGGATATTTACCATTTTCCTGTAGATTTCATCTGCCTCTGTGTACTTCGTGAAAGTGGGTTTATTTACAAAAAGGCTTCTTACCTCATGTTGTAAGTAAAACAAGTTCTCAAAGGTCTGATATATGACCTTTCTAGTAGGCGTCCCCTTCATAGAGGAAGTATTTACCTGATCCTTTGCTACATCTCTTATCCTTCTGCTATAGTCCTCTTGTGGTATTCATTTATCATTTATTACCAAGGGATTTGACATACCTATCTACCTAAAAAAATGAAACTTTACCATGAACCTGTCTATATAGCCAGCTGCATGGTTTGACACTTATCCTCAAGGTTCATCATCAAATTCCTCTTGGTGAGGACATTTTTTACCTCTAGTATTGTGCCTGTCTTGTCAGCTGTGTTCATTTCCTGCAATTCATATGTGTTTTTGGAGTTTAGGAAATGGATGATTCTAGTGGCTTCTTGTGGCATGTCTCCCAGTTCATCCTTAACCCTCTAAAGGGTTTCTGTAGCTTCTTTTACTAAGTCACTTTGCTAAAAAATTACTTGGATGGATGGCCAAATATCATCGACTCTTGGCCAATAACTGTTCCTTGGCTTGGCCAAGTGGTTCATTTAAAGTCAATTCCTTCTCTAAGCTTTTTATCCTTTCATTCATCCTAGTTGATTTCTATACTTCTTCTTTGTGCATAATCTATGCAAGCTTGTTATCATTCTCCAGACTAGTTATTTTTTCCTTAAGCTTGTTTATTTGTGTGGTCTGAATGGAAATGTCTTCCATTTCCTTGACCAGCTTACTTGCCTCATCACATGGCTGAGATGCTATGGTTGTCGAACTTGTTGCTGATTTAGATATTGTGGAAGCTGGTAGTGTTGTAGCCAATGGAGCTGTAGGAGCCAATGAAGCTGCCAAGGTGGATGGTATTGCTGTGGTGACTGTTGGAATGATAGTGGTAGGGGTAGTCTCAAGACTAGCTTGTTTTAATTGTATCAAGTTGTCTAAATCCTCCATTTCCTTCAGTTGATCATTAAGTTGTAAAACAAGGTCCATCATTTCCTCCTGATGTGTTTAGCTCTCAAGGACTTCTTTTTTCTGTGGGTTCTTTGAATGAGGTAATTTGAGTTGTTTTTTTAGAGCAGCAATGTCCACATTCTTTTTCTATATTAACTTCTCATCAACCTTAATATCATTGGGATCATGTCCCAGCTCTATTACCAAGTCCTTCAGTGACTTGATCCTACTGTCTTGGGCCTATGAGGAGGCCTTTTCCAATTTGTAATGTGCTGTAATATTATCTAATGAACTTTGCAACTTATGTGCAGCCATAGCTTTACCTATCAAGGTGGAATAGATGACCTCACCTGCCTACTTGTGGAACTCAATTTGGTCAATGGGATGAACATCCCTGGCCAAAACCTCGAAATCTGTTTTCCTATAGTCTGGAAAAGTTTTTGGTTGCTAGACTGTAGGTTTCATGAATGACATCTGCATTTTTCCTATTTTGATGTCAAATGCTAACATCAACCTGCTTTGATTTGCTGGTGCCTGCTTGAAGTATTGGTCATAAGTTTCAGCCTTCAACTTATCATTCCTCAACTTAATTTCTTTATATATGTCCTTGATATCCTTCTCTTTATCCACACGCCTGGTGAATGAAGAGACCTTAACGCTGAGCTGTCTCTCAATAAGTTGAGTATTTTATGTTGAGGGCTGATGAGTTTCTCCTGAACCTGATATGCCTTTGCTCCTTT
Source organism: Pinus tabuliformis (assembly GCA_031772625.1). Classification (NCBI taxonomy): domain Eukaryota; kingdom Viridiplantae; phylum Streptophyta; class Pinopsida; order Pinales; family Pinaceae; genus Pinus; species Pinus tabuliformis. Next base: position 1,110,895,401 of record CM062804.1, on the reverse strand, counting down.
CCACCATTGTGTTAGTGTCAGTGATTTCCACTGAATCAATGGTGTCTTCCTGTTCAGTTACAGGATTAAGCTTGGGCATCTTCCTGTAACTGATCTCAAATTGTTCATCTGTGGTTTCCGTAGTTGAAATGGAACCTTCTTCCCTGTTTCTCTTCGGATTCCTATCTTCATTTGCTAGATTTTGTAAAATAGGAGGAATGTTCATTGGTTCTCGTAGTTCTAGAACTTGCAGGAAGGAACTCGTATCAATCTGTTTTTCTACGTGAATTAATGTATTCTCTACATTAACTAAATTAATATCCATATTTATTAGAGTGTTTTCCAACCATTCTGATTGGTTGGAAAACCTCTCAATGTCTAGTCTGGGATGATGGATGAAAGGTCCCAATTTGACCTTGAGCCTTAGCTTGTTTATGACTCCATGAGGGTCATATTGCCATATAAAGATGTTCTTGAATTTCATTTCTTGCAAAATCGTTTTGGGCTCTGGTCCAACTTCTCTAGTATTACAAATGAAGGGGCCCAATTGATTTTTCATTTTGAATTGTGTCTTCTTCCTAGTTGATAGGAAGTTGACTTCATCATAATTTATAATCTACCTAAAGTATTCTAGTGAAAATATCCTCATGGGGAGGTATCTGGGCAGCTTTTATGGGGCAAGTTATTATCCATAAATTCCTATTTTTGTGTGGTTCTGATACAGATAACAATCTCTCACCTTAGTGTTCTTTTCCAACTGTAGCACCCTTTTGATCTCTTGCGTGATTCTGGGCTGAGGGCTACTGGTTAGCATATTCATAACTGGATGGACAAATGAATCAATTGAAGTCCTTGTAAGTGAATACAGTGAAGTACTTTTGGATCAAGTGTGTCCAATATATGACTGATCTTGGATTGCCTTTGGTGTCCAATTTCTGAATGTTGAAAGGGAATTTTTCTGACTGATAGTATAAAAACATGTGGAACAATATAGATGAGTACTTGAATACTCTCTCACTTGGTAGTTTAATGAACTGTTCATGCATCGTATCTGCTATGAACTAAGCATAGTTGCAAATTACAACAAGAGGCTTTCCTGGGCTAAAGATGGAAAGGAAAGAAAGGACAACCTCATCTACATGTTCATCTGTAGTGTATCCTAGAATGCAGGAGAGCATTGTTATGATTTGTCTACCTCTCTAAATTACAGCAGGAGGATTGCCTAGGCTAAATATGGAAAGGAAAGCAAGGAAAACTTCATCTACATTTTCATCTGTAGTGTATCCTAGAATGCAAGAGAGCATGGTTATGATTTGTCTACCTCTCTCAGAGAAAATGGTGGCAACATATGGAGGACTTTCTGTAGGGGTATGACACTCCTCGATGATGAAAGTTTGGAAAATTTGGGCTATTCTAGGAAGGTCTAACTTGGTATAGAGGTCTAAAAAGTCTGCAATAGAAAGTGGGGTCTCATTTGGGCTTGGTTGGAATTGCAGCATTTGGTTTATGTATTCTGTAGTGATGGTAAATAACACTTGTTGGTTAGTGGTGACAATGGCTCTTTGGCTGGGAATGTAGAAAGCATGACATAAGTGGATTATTTTCGAGAATGGGTGTGCTTCTGGAAATAAATACTTGGGAAAATTAGACTCCCAAAGGTGAATGTCATCATTCTGGTTGAAGAATTTGTCCTTACTCCATTAGTGGAGCTTTAGAAGGTAGGAAGCAGTATCCTTTATTTGGAAGTCTCTTTCTGCTAATGCAAGGTGGTTGATGCCTAGGTGAGGGTTTTGTATAGGTCTCACCTCCAAAGAGGTTTGGGAAGCCATAATTGGCTTTACAGATTTGAATTAGGCTTGTAGTAGTTTCAAGAGTGAGGTTTGGAAGCTCTAGAATAGTGGGAGGGTAATTACAGTTTGTAAAAATGGATTGGGATGTACAAATAGGTTTCTCTTCAATTCAGGAAAATTTCTTAATTAATTTCAATTAATTCAATTTTAATTGTGCATTTTCAAATTCACAGGGTCGTTCTAGTTTTTCCAAGAATACTTGGAAATTGATGGTTTGGCGTGCAGACTGGGTTCAGTGGTGAATGCAGAAGGTACTGTAGCTTTCAATTGTCAACTGGTTGCTTCAATTGGGTATCTAGAGCGTCTTCAGGCGGTAAAGGGTGGTCAAATTGGTCACAGAGGTTCAGGGTGTCGCAAATGGCTTAGTAGCAGTTTGCAGTGAAAAACGAGCGAAAAGAGAAATTTGGGGCTTTTTTGGCCTTTTAATGGGTAACGGTCAGATTTTGGCATGGAAATTATAAATGAACAGTGGGCAGTTTTCGGTTTAGGCAGGGAGGTGGTTTTCTGGGCCATCGCACCACTTTTGGAGGGTGGGTGATATTTTTTGCGAGCACGCGATCTAGCCCATTGCCACCACATAGCAAAATAGTGTCGAGGCAAAACTGAAAATCTCGCATGCTCTCGGGCTGTTTTCGATCGAATAATGAATCCGCGCAATATGGCTATACACCATTGGATCTGAGGGCAGGAGATCAAAGGGCTATCGTGCAGTTGAGTTGCACGGATGGAATTGGGAAAGTGATTTGTGGGGCCCAAGGTTTAATTATACAGAAATGTAATTAATTAGCGCATAATGTTGGGTTTTTTAATATAAGCAGCAGGTAATAAAGTGGGACCATGGGATATGTGGCAAGGTTTTTTAACTACACCAAGGGTTGGTGGGTTAAAAAAGGGTATCGGGGAAATATGAAGCGGGGACATTAATTACATAATGTGGGGGCATAAAAACTTAGGATAAGGGGGTTTTTGTGGGTTTTGAAGGGAAATAGGGAAATTAATAAGGGGGAAAGTAATATTTGTAATGGGGAATGGGTTTCACACTAGGGAAAGGGGTTTTTAGGAAGGGGGATGATTTTGAAGGCCAATTTCTAGGGAAATGTGTGAAACTAAGGGGTAAAGGTCAAAATGAAGGGAAAAAGGGTGTTTTATAAGAAATGAAGGGATAATGGGGAAATTAGCAAATAAGTATGTGGGGGTGTAGTGAAATGAGGGGAAATTAGTTAAACAAGCTTGGTGGATATCCTTTCTTTCTCATAAATCCTCCTACACATGAAACATAGGATTAAGCATGATAAATGTGCTTTTGACTCAGCAACCTTGTGTATTTGCAACCTTTCTTCTACCTACCCTTTATTTACCCTAACATTTTTTCTTCATTTCATTGGGTGCATTTGAGCTTGCTGACCCTCTATTTTCTTTTCTTATGACAAGCACACTATTTAATTCTAACCTTATAACTTCGAATGGCTCATATTAAACTGATGAGTTCATTTTTATTCTCTATCTAACTACTGATCTGCCAAGGTTACACAGTTTGTCTAAATCTTTATTCTCTATCTATCAACATGAAATTGAAAGCATGAATGAGTCAAGATTAAGCTATTTGACCATCATAGATTGTGGCATTTTTGACAAGCTGCACACAACCTTATTTTGCAGAATAAAGTAAAAGGTAGTGACATTTGAATTTGAACTTTCATGATATGTTTTATTTCTTTTTTGGGGTTCATATTTTTCACTTCTTTTTTATCTTTTTGTCTTTCTTTTTGTCCTTTGATTATTCTTTTAGGACATAACCTCTTTACATTTTTTAATTTTTAATATGGAAAACATTTTGCAGAAAGAAAAAGTATGTACAATATTACAAGACTAACCATAGCCAATTCAAAATTATGAATCCTATTATTATAGGACCCTAACAAGATCATCACAGGCCATCGATCTTTGTCTAATCTTTGTGGATCATCACAGGCCATCGATATTTGTCTAATCTTTGTGTTAGACGATTAGAAAACTTTGTGTCGTTGGATCATCACAAGCCATCGAACCTCCCGCAAGAATCAAGGACTAACCGCCTCTGGTGATTATAAAGCTGTTTGGAATGCGGTTTGGAATGACTATACCTGTCTTCCCCTTGCTGCCATTTAAATATGGCTATACACCTGGCTTCTTCATTATGTTTTCTAGTTTTGGATGATTTTCCAAACACAATCGTTGTACTTTCTTGGGCAGGGATTGCACCCATTCTTCATTTATTTGCTGTGAAAAATGAGGTATTGTTGGAGATGTTCTCCCTTTCTCGTTCTCTAATGTACCATTATATTATTTTTAGCAGAAGGATTATATACTAATAGCCAAAGGCTTATATAATAATAGCTGAAGGCTGATATATTTTTAACTGAAGGCTTATATAAAAATAGCCGAGGCTTATATAAAAATAGCCGAGGCTTATATAATAATAGCCAAAGGCTTATATATTTCAACTTAAGGGGTGGAAGGAGGTTTGCTTACTTTTGAATGGATGGACATGATTTATTCTTTAGAGAATATACTTCTTCTTAACATCTCATCTATGGTGGAGAGATGAATCTCTATGTAAGCATTAAGATAACATCAAGATTTGGAGATCAGGTGTTCTAGGTAAGCTCTCTACATAAGCATCAAGATGTGGTTATGCATCCTACGCAAGTATGGAGATACGTAAGCATGAATATTCAGTTATGGTCTAACTAACTAATTTCGCAAGAAACAAGAAAGGGTTCTTAGTCTATCTCCTAAATAAAAAGGGGGGAGATGGTTTGGTAGAGTCAGCAGGAAAACGAACTGAACAACAACCTATATCTTATGGTCTAAAGGCATGAAACAACAGCCTAGATCTTGTGCTCATTGCCTTTGAACACTGGTATCATAGCTTTGCTAAGTAAAGTAAAGAGAAGAAAGCCCAAATCTTGTGCTCACTGGTATCATAGCTTTGCTAGCTAATGAAAAGAGAAGAAAAGCCTGAAAATGACAGGGAGTGAATTTAATGAGTGTAAACTAAAAATAAGGCGAAAGATGGGAAAAGTGAAAACGAGTCAATCATCTAGGAAACTCTTAAAAATAATGTTGTCCAAACCTAAACAGATAAGTATTTATGCACATGCTCCTAGAAATTTCTAGGAGTTACTTCCTTCTATAAATTATTTCTTTCTATAAATTGATATTATCAAAAAAAATCCATTCTCACGTGTAAGATATAGAGAATTTTTACAAATATTTGCCATTAAGGTGCAACTAAGAACTACAAACAAACTACATTTAAAATTTATATTTCAACGTACATAATTTTTAATAGAAATCTTTGAGAATAAATTTTGAATGACCTAAACAGGTCTATTGCAAGTCTTGGGTTATAGGGATGGTTTCAGAATTATTGTGGGCCTAAGAAACATATAACTATATGTTTCTTTCTACCATATAAATTGTCAGTTGAGGAGATATACATTAATTGGATATATAAATAGGCTGTTCAATATATTTAGCAAAATAATAGAACAAATTCAAGATGGGGTCGTGGATGCTTTACAAATATGAGAAAAGTATTTTTACTATGGGAAAAGTATTTTTCCTAGCAAACTCGGCTTAGAAAACTCGGTTTGACAACCTGCACGTACATAAAAGGAAATTATAATGATATGTACGCCTATAAAATAATAATAATATTCAATCAGATTACAAACCCTGATGGTACGCTAAACAAAACTTAGAATTCATATTATTGATAATAAGTCTTGCAACATTAACCCATTATAGTTGACAGTCATACAGAGGAACCCTTGAATTATTAATTACATGTTGCAAGGTAAACCCCTTGTTCTAGGGAGTTAAGCAGGAAAACCCTAATCATTTATTCTAGGAAACCACAGACAAATATTACCCAGCACCCAGATTACGGGTTTGCGGGTTTGAAAACTTAATAGGGTTAAAACAAAAGCTTGATTTCTGTATGCCATAACTCTGACGTGATAGTGTGACCTAGAAACCCGAAATAAATAAATTAGTGGTGTAAAAAACATGTTGAATTGAGTGCATTCCAAATCGAAAGGAACAACTTCGTTTCAATAAATGGAACATTTTCAATTCCTAATATGTGGCCGAACAAGAAAACAAAAGAACAAAACGCTAAGTTAGTCGTACTTATACTCTGCAGAAAATTTGAAATACGTAAAGCAATATAAGGAAATAAATTACCTTAGGGTTTCCTCGCAGTCGTTGGACATTTCCCTAAACAGAGTTTTTTACATTAACGAAAAAACATGCGATAATTAAGAATAGGGTTCCTTAAAACAAAGTCAAAATCACCATTGGTTACCATGCAAAGATGGAGTAGAAAGGAACTAATTATGCGCCCAATAGCAAGAAATTCCAAACCAGCTATAAGATACAACTGAGAGCCGAAAAACCAAAGGAGAAAAAGGAAAATATAGTTACAACAGCATGTATATCCAAATAAATATGGAAATGAGATAAAGAAAATTTTAGTAGAAGGCGATGCACTCATCGTCTGTGGGCGTAACAGTGGCAACCATAACTCCAACGCTAACTTTTAATTACAGTTGCAGCACCGGCAACGGAGCTCTACGCAACAGAGTAGTGTGCAAATGGGCTAACAATGCGGTGGAAGGGCGGGTTAGTTACCCTTAAACGTCCTGTCTATATCTGCACCATTTGATTGTAAACCCTGAACATCAATGGTGATGCCCATGACACCTTGTACGTGCCAAACCCGCCACAAATCCTCGTAGGTGAATGACAACTGGAACTTCGGGAAAGTTTAGAGGAGGGTCTTACGTTATAAGTTAATCAGTTGAATCAAGGGGAATTGCATAGAGAGTCGCTATAACATGGTAATGAAACAAATCATAAGCAACTGTTAAGCGTGTAAACCTTGCATGCATTCCATACTGAAGGTTAATCCAATAAAATTTTAAAGCATAGCCAATATATTTGTCGGAGGACGTTGAATTTAGAACTAAGCCTAACCAGATCAACCACCGAAATAAAGTTATATAAGCAGAAAAACCTTTGATATTAATAGAAAAAGGAAAAATTAATCAACTTAAAAATCAAACAAAATAAAATAATCAATTTAAATCTTTGTTGATAATTAAAGAATAAAATTATATCATGAGAAAAACCTTTGATATTAATATAAAAAGGAAAATTAATCAACTTAAAAATCAAACCAAATAAAGTAATCAATTTAAATCTTTGTTGATAATTAAGGCCCGCACCATTTGAAATTAAAATAGATTATAATCATTCATCCACTTTCGAATGTGTACCGCCGCTTGTGAAACTGGAGTGTGCACTTTCCGATATATAATTTTGTGTTCTATAATCATTTATCATTACCATTTTATGTTTGTTTATGGCACTTCATTATTATCATCTCTCAAAATTTGTGAATTGTTTCCATACAGAGATTACACATCTAATTATTCTTCGTCGAGTGGGAAAACCAAAATTGGTGAATTGCCTTAATATAGAGATTACATATCTAATTATTATTCGTCAGCCAAGAGAGTGGGAAAATTATGGAACTTGAGTCGACTTTGCGCATTCGGGAGAGGTGATATGCAAATATATTTCTAAAAGCATTTTCAGGAAAACTATTATTGTGTATGGACAACATGGATTTTATTGGCATATGAACGCTGAGATGTATCACAAGAGGATTGTAGTAATCAGCGGATGATCATTTTCATCCACAAATATTTGGAAGATGGATGTTATGTGATTTCCGATTATAACATTCAAATGGAGTGCACCATACTCTAGGGCAAAAAAGCCGCCGTTCTCTTTTGTGGTTGAAAACTTTCTCTTTGGATTGTGTGATAGAGGTAAATCAATCTCTTTAAAGGAATTTTTTGTTCTTCTAAATAGTGTTGAATGTTAACCATTTAATATGAAGTTTTATATAAGTGAAAAAATTGATGGATAAGGTCTATCATGTCTTATGTGGCCAAGGCAGCGGTACAGATCGATTCAGATGTTTGTTCAAAGATTTTTATAATATAGAAATATATTTTGATTAATTTTTGGTATATAAATTGATTTTATTAATATTGAAACGAATTATAATTTATAAGAATTTAGGTTTTTCATAATAATGAAATTACTTTAATTTTATTAAAAAAAAAAACCAATAAAAATTGAATCTTTTTAAATAAAGAAAAAAATTATAACAAATTTATAAAAATAATATATTAAAATTATTTTGTAATAAATAATTAATTTAGAGAAATTTAAAATATAATTTTAAGTTTTAATAAAAAATAATATTTCCTTTCTCAATCATTCACATTCATATTCATTTTATAATTCAAATATTTATTATATAAAACAAAAAAAATATTTAATTATTCAGCAATTAACTTAATATCTATATTTATATATATATATGGTAAGTTATCCAGCAATCTGCATAACTTATTTACAACATTACCCAATCTTCAAAACATATGAAATGAAATTTTCAGCGTTTCGTTTGTATTATTGTTTGCCAGCTAGATGTGGTGGGTTCGATTCCCTTGCTCAGGCTAACTGTAGATTGAGGAAAGAAATTATATCATGTAATTGTATTATGTTTTCTCACGCAGATGTGGTGTGGTCGATTCCGTTGCTACTAGGCTGACAGTAGATGAAGCAGATCAGAAATTATATATGTATAGTTGTAATGTATTTCGGTAACCTTGCATGTAAAAGTAAGGAGTTAGAATTTTTTTATACAAACAACCTATAGGTAATTATCCGAACCTCAACTCCTCAATTCATCAATAACCATTAGATATAACATTCATTAATACATCAAGTAAATTGCATTAAAAGACAATAAGTTGCATAACCATTTTCGTAACCATTAACCACCAATGTGGTAGTGTAATAACATAAACTGTCTCATGAACCTTCTGTCGATTCCAGGATTTTCCTTCACCATACAAATTAATCACATACTTTGGACATAATGATTAGCACATCAACTAAAGAATAATCATCATCAAACTAACACAAAAGGCAATCACACCATTGAACACACAGATATACCCTGGAAACCCCGTAGGGTGAAAACCGGCAAACGTTTAATCTTATTATTAAATGCTCGTGAGGGTTTTCACCCCTCACTCAATGGCTTATAAGGGATTTCATCCCTTAACCATTGTTATAAAATCATTACAACGATTTATCATTAAGTCGTCACATAACTAGCTAAAAGCTAATACAGTTTCCATGTAATCTTTTACTTACAAACCGCCACATACAACATTCCTTATGGCATGAGTATTCTGGCCATGCACGATCCTACAACTTGAACTCATCTGAATGGACCATTGATCACTTTCCTGCCACAATGTTAACTTCACTTTTCTTTGGCTCCATTTGTCATCTTTTCCTGTCAATGTAGTTGTCAACAAGCTTGGCAACAAGATTAGATACCATAATAATGAATCAATAATCGACCTCTAACAGAAATCCTTTAACATCTTTGGCTCCATTTGTCATCTTTTCCTGTCAATGTAGTTGTCAACAAGCTTGGCAACAAGATTAGATACCATAATAATGAATCAATAATCGACCTCTAACAGAAATCCTTTAACATCTGTTCATATGCATGAGCAAGCATGACATACTATGTAACTAGTGCATATACTCAAGTAAATATTGTTGGACCTCCACAATGTTTATTTACATTAATGCATAATTCTCTTTAAGAATTCTAACCATTAGTTTTACAAGTCCATGTTGTCATTATCAATATTGACATCATGATTCCATTTATAAATAATCATATTATTTAGCATTTTCCCTTCGCTCAAGCACATATTCTTAGAGGACAAAACAATATTATTTAGCATTTTGCCTTCGCTCAGGCACATATTTAAAATAGAGTAAAAAATAAGAAATCTTCATAAATAAAAATTTATTATATATTTTCAAAATATATTTATTAGATTTTTTATAATCAATAATAATAAAAATAATAATATTTTAAAACAAATTTATAAATTAGTTCATTTTTATATTTCTTTACTTGTAACCATCTAAAATATATTTTGAAGTAATATATGCTTATGAATTGATACTTATTTTGATTTATACGACTGTAATGCATTTTATGTTAAGTGAAATTAATTTGAGATTACAAATGAAGTAATTGAGACGTTATCCACGTTGAAAACGTTGGTATTTTGTTTATCCACGTGTCAAACAAGAGCTATGACAAACGAGGGAAAATTGAATTAAGTCCAAACGAAATAATTTTAAATTTGAACGTTATCCACGTTGAGGCCGTTAGGTTTTTTTATATCCATATGTCAAACGCTACGCATCACCGAAGATGGAAAAATGGTGCTTTAAACCTTTTTCCCGTTTTAGGGAGCGGCCAGTAAAGATTTCTAAATTTGTTTAAGTTTGAATCTCTGGCATTTGGGGTGCTTTTTGTTTTCCTTTGTATGTACAGTATCAGATTTCTTGCTTTCCTTTTTGTATGTTTCAGTCTCTTTGTTTGCTCTGCATTTGTGTGTATATCTGTGTATTCTATTTCATGTTTGTAGTGTTTGTTATGGCTATCTGAAAGGGTTTTGGAGTTTAACTTTTTAAATCTATCCCAGCCCTTAATTACCTTAGTCTGTCCTGCAATCTTCTGTCCTGTAACGTAACATGCATGGTATGCTCTGGTTTATGTTTTTTGTCCTTTAATTTATTTTATTTCTAAATGTGGATAGAATTTGGAGATCAATTATTTGGAATACTCCGGCCTGCAGTGCAATTTGGCAATAGGTTTATGTTTTCATTACGGCAACAACCGGTAAGGTTAGCCGTCACGAAATGTTATATGTTCCTAGAAAACTCTTTTGTCACCAGTATACTGAGTGTATTTGTTTATTTCAAATTACTACTTACGGTTTCAAATATTATATGCTGTGGTTGCTCAAAAATACCGCATATTAGATGATTCTCCACTCAATTTACAAGCGAGTTTCAGATGATTTTTAAGTGTTTTTGTTGTGAATACGCGTTCAGCAATCTGCTTATAACGTTTGTAATATCAGCCATTCTTATTCCTTTTGTTTGGTTTAGGACACTCCTCCAGCAATCTGCATAACTTATTTACAACATACCCAATCTTCAAAACATATGAAATGAAATTTTTGGCGTTTCGTTTGTATTATTGTTTGCCACCCAGATGTGGTGGGTCCGATTCCCTTGCTCAGCCTAACTGTAGATTGAGGAAAGAAATTATATCATGTATTTGTAATAGTATTATGTTTTCCCACGCAGATGTGGTATGCTCCATTCCGTTGCTACTAGGCTGATGGTAGATGAAGTAGATCAGAAATTATATATGTATAGTGTTATGTATCCATATGACAATCAAAAAAAGATTAACAGAATGTTTCGACAATGGTGATACGTCTAACTTTCACCGTAATGCGTTCTGTTTCACAAGTACAAACCAAGGTTATAACGCATTGCTTGAGTAAACGTTGATATCTACGGATTTGCTGTAGAGAAATATTAGACCATCAGGTTTAATAAATTTATAAATATTTATAACTAAATTATTACATAGATATTTTGAATAAATTGATTTTTAATTCATAAATAAATTTTTATTTGGAAAATTCTATAGATAACTAAACTAGTTACTTTCTACTCTTCTCTTAATCACTTAAAATTAAATATATACCTATCATTTTTAATAATTTATTTATTAAAAATAAATAAATTAATACATATCATTTAACCATATTAATCGCTTAAAGATTAAATTTATACCTATCATCTTTATTAAATTAATTTTAAAAAATAAATAAATTAGTACATATCATTTAACCAGATTTAAATTGAACTAAACTATTTATGTAATTTTAAACTAAACTATTTATGTAATTTTATATATAAATGGTTTAGGTATTAAAAAATATTATATAAAAGATTGTTTTATAAAAATTGATTTACAAAGGAAGATTTTAATAAACATTTTTGCAGTAAAATGAAGAGATGGATTTTCATAATTAGAATATTATTATATAAATATATTAAAATTTATAAATAAAAAATTTCATAATAAAATATATTATAAATAAATCGGTATAATATTACACACAAATTTACAAGATTGAAATTGATTTTTTTAATTAATTTATTGTTATATAAGATCATCATTATTTCTATTTTATTATTAATAAATTACTAATTATATAAGTTATTTTAATAATGGATTATTATATATATATATATATATATATATATTTATGTTTTTCAACTTTTTAAATATTTTTATTTAATTTTATTCTAATCAAATACACTTACTTATTTTTAAATTGTTTTACCTAATATTTTAAATTATTGATTAATATAAGTTTATGTTATTAGCTAGTTATTTATCTAATGTAATAAGTTTTGTAACTTTAATAAATCTCTATTAATTTTTAATTATTTATTATTCTAATTAAATTTTGTTTGTCTATGTTTAAAGGAGAGGTGTTTAGTAAATTATTTCTCCTAATACTTTGATTATTGATTAATTTAAGTTTATGTAATTGGCTAGTTTTTAGGTTTTTCTTTAAATTTATTATGTATTTTTAGGTTTTCTTTACATTATTGTAATAAGATTTTTCAAAATTTTTATTATATATATATTTCTTATTAAATTATTATCAAATGTCTTAAGTTATTAGTTTATTGTTAGTGTATTATAAATTGAATCTTAATTGTATTTACTATGAAGTCTAGTTTATTTTATAAACATATTTTATTTTTTATAATGATTAATATTATTTGTAGGGTTAGATGAGGAGGTGGTTTGGCCTAGAGTGTTAAGATGCTAAAGGGCAGAGTATAAAGAGGAGGGGTGAGTGTGGTAAGGGGCTAATAGCCAGAGGTAGGGTAACAAAACGGGGGGGAAGATGAAGGATGGTAGTGTTGGTGAGAAAGGGAGGGTCATTTTAATAAATGGGGGTGACAAGGGAGGTCGAATTTCTATTAATTTCCAAGCCTCCATTCCTATTGAGGTTATGCTGGTGAGGTTATGCTGGTGTTTTATGATTTCAAGGGCTACATGGACATTTCGTTTGAAATGGTGTTTTCCTTGGGAATGACCTTTGTGACTTCAAGGCATATATGGTCGTTAGTCTTGCCTGCATGCTTAGCTAAAGCTGAAAAACGAGTTCTCACATTTTGGATATGTGCACCATGCTCTTTGAGCCTGATCGTGACTTACCTGCCTATTTCCCCAAAGTAGTATTCTCCACAAGCACAGTTGATCATATAAAGACCTTTCTGTCGGAGTTGCTCCTCGTTGTCCTTGACAAATTTCATTCTTTGTTTGATAGTTGTCATTGGTTTGAATGAAGTTTTGATATCCTTCTTTATGAGAAATTTAGCTAGCTTGTCAGTGACTCCCTGAATATACGAAAGGTAGGCATTGGTAGTTGGGGGTTATTTGATTTATCTTTTTTGTTACCGGATTTGGCTTTTTGAATGGCCTTGAAGATGTCTTTATTATTGTATCCTATGCTAGTAAATGTTTTTCTTAAATAGTTAATCTCCTCGATGTCATCTGATATTACAATTTTATTATTATAATTAAAAATATATATATATATATATATATATATATATAATAATATAATAATTCTTGGAGATTATCTTCATTTTGTTATGGAGATTTTTAGTTTATAAATAAGCTTTTCTATAATATCATGGGAAAATGCCATTTTTTATTAATATCACATACTAAAAAAAAAAAACTCATTTCATATCACACTCGGTTATATCACCTAATTTTAATTAATTGTTTTAATAAAAAAGGAAAAAAGACATAACTATTTTTGAGATAATTTTTAACTTTTGATATGTGATTGCTTGCTCTACTAAAATTAAATTTCTACCATTCACTTATTGATAATTAAATTGAGATTTTGAAAATCATATTTCAAAATAAAATTGCTCCATAAATGTGATAATAAATACACTCATAATTTCTGATTAAAAAAATTTATTATTAGCTACTTTCTAATCAATTTCAAATTTGTTAACGGAAAATGATATTAATAAAAAGAGAATATTGCTCATCAAAATTGATGCATTGCGTGCTAACGCTATCCACGATATGATAGCTCGGGTTAGAGCTCTAACGCTTTCAAACTTCAATAAGTGTTGTGAGAACGCAGTAAGTTTATTTCCTGTAACGCGGCGTTTGCTCACACCTGTATGCATTATAATGCTATGTGTACAATCTACAAGGTGGGTTATAGTATTTATTAAGCGAAAACAAGGTGCGTTATAGTATTAATTAAGCGAAAAAATATATTTCTCTCTTATCACAGTGACTACTGTTAATCCATTCTCTCTCTTTGTAATTTTGTTTAAATGCTAATTTGTTGGAAAAGTATAGGAGATTAAACACAAATTCACACACAAAACACACGAGTTGTGGTTTTTCTATTGATCACACAAAAATTTGATTATTACAATGAACCCAGTGAAGGGTATTTAAACCTTTTCGATTAGTGACTGGCCTAAAAGAACTTGACATGCAACCACACACTCAATTCGACTATCACTTAACTGGACTTGACTCAATGCTCAGTTAATTGACTCTCTAATTTTAGCCAACTCCTCATGTGGGAGTAATTATATTATTTTAACAGTCTCATCTTTTGGTGATAAAAACTAGTCTCATGACACTTTAGGAGACCATATGGTTTCCCACCTGATGGCATATGGTCATTCCCAAGCTAGCTCCTAGTTAGAGAGGACTTTTTGTTTCCTAAACATGCTCAATTCAAACATCATCCATCAATGTTTCTACAAGCCTGTACTCTAAGTAAATTCTAAGTAATCTAATGTCTAATGAATGTTTTCTTGTTTACATAAAAAAAAATCAAGGAAAAGTAATGGGGAACTAAAGAGCTAGAGAGAAAAAGGAAACTACGATATTATAAGTAGGCTATGAACCCGAATCTCAAAAATAAAATAATCTCTCTTTCTTGATGACTCTTAAGAAGAAAATTAGCATTACCAATATTAGAACTAATCCTCACGAGTTTCATAGTGAAACTAGGTATCGTTAAATGCCAAAAACACCATGGGTGAATGAATATGTTATATGTGAAATCCTAAGAAAGTTGAAGATGAAAAGAACCTTCTGTTAGATTTTTAATCTTATAATCACATTTGACTTAATTTTATAAATATTTTTCACACTACCAACCTTAACAAACTTTTAAGTCAACAAAATTATGGTGATCTAGGAACCCTTCTCTCACTTCTCTTTGAACATAAAAATAAAATTTTAAACAATTTGATTAAGCTCTTAACAATTGACCTTGTAGGTCTTAGTGTATGTTACTTATCACCATCTCTCACACACATATCTATAAACCCAAATATTATATTTATGCCAATATGCATGTTTATTTTGGAATAATGTTTCCATTTTAAATTAATTACTAGCATAATGATATAAATTAAATGATTGGTAAATGTTTATACATCTCACATTGCAAAAAACAAAATATTCATAAAAAAATAATTAAATTATAATTTTATTATTATTATTATTATTTTAGAAAGAATTAATATATAAGTTAAATGTATATACATTTTAAGACATAGAAGAATATTCTTTACAATGGAGATTTATCTCTACTTTACCATAAAGATTCTTAAACTATTAATAGACTTTTATTTAATATATATAAACTTAAATATTATGTTTATGTCAATATGTATGTTTATTTTGGAAGAGTGTTTCCAAAATTTTATATTAATTACTAGCACAATGATATAAATTAAATGATTGGTAAATTTTGATAAGCATGAATTCATCATAAACATTAAAACACATACTTCATAATACATCTCACGTTGTAAAAATTAAAATATTCATAAAAATTAACTAAATTATAATTTTATTATTATTATTATTGCTATTAATTATAAATAATTACTATTTAAGTTAAATATATATACATTTAAAGATATGTAACAATATTTTTAACCATGGAGATTTATCTCCACTTTACCATGAAGATTCTTAATCTATAAATAGCTTTTCTATCTATGGAAAATAAATAGGCTTTGCTATAATACGACGACTTATCAATACCATATGCCCAAATGTTGATAACTTACTTCATGATACATTTGTTCATATGACATTACTTTTTAATTAATAAAACTAATTAAAAAGAAAAAAATGCATAACTACTTTGGAGCTAAATCTCAACCTTTGATTTTGTATACTATGGAATGTTCCATGGAGGCTAAATCCCTATGATCCAATTAACAATTATTGATAATTAAATTAAAATTGTGGATCCCCTATTCCAAAATAGACATACATATCTGCATAACTTATAATTATTAAGTATATGGTAGTGATTTAACCTCCACATAATTTTCTATGCTTTTCTAACTAGGATAAGTCTAAGCCATGGCCAACCCATCTACTAGATGGAAGAACGATCCTACTAGTGGAATGTTATCACCAAGATTGTCCAATGCTTGATTATGATTGGATGTCTTTTAGGGATAGTTTAAGTCCCCCAAAAGTTGCTTCCATCATCAACACCTGCCCATGAGATTTGAACTTGGGACCTAGTGGACCTCCACATAATATTTTATTAGGAAGCTAGGGGTGTATATTTCAAAATGCCACTTTTTTTTTATTTAATTATTAATAAGTACTAGCTAGGTAAAAGATATTTGAGCTTCATAAATTATTTTAGCTGACCTAAATCAAAAGGTGAGATTTATCCCCAAAGCAATTATTTCCTTTCTTCCCTTTTAAATATATAAATTAAATAAAAAATGTCATATGAAAATATGTTATGTTTATTTTGGGAATTTAGTATTAGTAAGTGATAATATTGACCCATGGTTTTTATTGTAACAAAGCCTATTTATAATTGTAAAATTTCCATGGTAAAATAGAGGTAAACTAATAATAATAACTTAAAATAAAGATATAATGTCGTTAATTTTTATGATTTTTTTAAATATTGGTATTGTGAGTTGTATGATGAGATAGATGTTTTCATATCTATTGGATTTTGTTAACTATATGCAAAATTTTGTAAAACTAATAATAATAATAATAATTTTTATATTAAAAATATTAATAATCTAAATTATTTACATAAATTAAAACCTTTAAATATTTTTTTGTTAATATATGATTTGCATATTAGTTCCTCTCATCTCTACTCTCATACTCTCAGGTTGAGGGAAAATAATATGCAAATTTTATATTACCCTCACATCACGAAGGTTAAAGTGAAAGGAGATAATATGCAAATCACTCTCATACTATCATGTTGAGGGAAAATAATATGCAAATTTTATACATATTACGGGGGTTAATGTGAAAAGAGATAATATGCAATTCACAATAGAGAAGTGAATGGACAAAGATAATATTAAATTCATATGCTATATAATTGTAAGCTTTATGATTAAGAGTATTTGTTTATGTAAAAAACTCACATACTTAGATTAAAAAACAATTGAGTATATATTAAATCTCTATAGATTTGTTACTTAACAATAACCTCTAAAATTAAATATTTATTATCATTATATAAAAATTTAATATTTATAATTTTATAATTTAATCATAGTAAAGGTCCTTTCTGCTTTTGGGTTCGATCACAACTGGATCAGATGGGTCATGGCTCTGGTAACCTCTTCCAACTTTTCTATTTTAGTGAATGGCTCACCCTCTGAAATCTTCTCTCCTACTAGAGGCCTCAGGCAAGGTGACCCTCTCTCTCCCTTTCTTTTAATCCTAATGATGGAAGGACTGGGCAGGTCCATTAAGTAAGCTAAAGTCTTGGGAAAGATTAAGGGCCTTTAATTAATGGAGAACGGTCAGACAATGACTCACCAACAATTTGTGGATGACACAATGCAGCATGGAATTCCTACAGTCAAAGAAGCTTCATCATACAAACATATCATGAATAACTTTGCCTGGGCTACATGTATGGAAGTAAATCTCTCCAAATCAAAAATATTTTTCTTAAATACTAACATTGTTATTCAGAGAAATATCTCCTATATTTTCGGCTTTTAAAGGGATTCGCTCCCTTCAAAGTATTTGGGAATTCCCCTTACAGCCAGACCACTGCACAAAATTATTGGGGAACCACTACTCAACAAGATGCAAGAAAAAGTCAATAAGTGGACAATCAGATCATTGAACCTGGTTGCTAGGATGATACTGACAAAAGAGTCCTTCAGTCAATCCTGGTTTTCCTTTTATCAGCCCTCCCAGCTCCCAAAGTTGTCTTACAACAATTCAGGAATATCTAGAGAGACTTCCTTTGGTGCAAGGAAGAAATGGGCCTTTGTTTCTTGGGATAAAATCTATAAACCCAAGAGTCATGGGGGTCTAGGCTTAGATGATCAGGAAAATCTAAGTAAAGTTTTAGGAGCCAAAATCTGGTGTAGATGGATTAAAGAACCAGAAGCTCAATGGGCTAAAACCTAGAAAGAAAAATATGCAAGTTCATGGCAAACACAGGATCTTATTAGAATGACTAGAAACATAAAGTGCTCTTATATATGGAATAAAGCCTGGGAAAACAGAATCCTAGTACAAGACAACAGTTTTTGGGAAATCAGAGCAGGAGATCTAGCTCTCTTTTGGGAGGAAAAATGGCAACAAGAACCAACGCTGTTAAGCGAGGACTTTAGGAGCCTCAAGCAGGAAACAAATTCCCAGGGATTAACAAAATTTAAGTATTTCTGGACTCTTCCTCACAACTCCGAGAAGTGGAGAAACTGGAGAAGGATAGAATGTAGAGATGACAACCCCATAAAAATAAAAGCAGAGGCAATCATGAACATGCTAAAACAAAGGAAAATCTTAGTAACAGAGGGGCAGGATCAGTTAAGATGGGGCCTCAATAAAGAAGGCTCCTTTAATCTTAAGGAAGCAAAGAGAATCATCTTAAACCTAGATTCCAGTGATGTAATGAATCCCTGGCAACAACTTTGGAGGCACTAAGGGTGGATGAAGATCAAGCTTTTCATGTGGTTAGTTCATCACAATTTTTTTTTAACTTGGGATAACATTAGGAAAAGAGGGGTCATTGGGCCTTCTATATGTCAGCTATGTGAAGCTCAAGAGGAAACAATGGAGCACATTCTCAACAATTGCGCCTACACCACCTGGCTGTGGGATGCTTTTGCCACCATTTTTCAATAGACAGACAGAGATAAAGGAAGCATCACTAACACCCTAAACAAATGGAGAAGAAACTTTTCGGAGAATGGGATCCTTAATTTAGCCTCGGCCTTTACGCCAAGCTTCATTATTTGGAATGTTTGGAAAGAATGGAATAAAATAATTTTCAAGGATGAAAAGATTATTCTTCTTCGCCTGTCGGATCTGATCTTGAAGCAGATTAAGGAGACAGTTAGCACCTCTATTCGTAATTATCCCAAGAATGCTCCCACATAAAATGAAATAATAACTCTCAGACAACTAAGAATGCAAGAGATCATTCCCAATGGACTCAGCAGAAAGGAAGGAAATTTGGAAATGAAAAAAGATTTCTGGTATCCTCCAGCTAAAGGTTATCTAAAATGTAATATTGATGGTGCTTCAAAAGGCAACCCTAGAATAGTAGGATATGGAGGGGTATTAATAAATGAAGAAGGAGACATTATCTCCATATTCCACTGCCACTTAGGTAAAGCCACAAACAATATGGCTGAATTAATGGCTTTAGAACAATGTCTAGAACTGCTGAGTCTAAATCATAACTCAAATGTCATTGTAGAAGCAGACTCACAGATCTCCATAAAAGCTGTTAAAAGAATCAGTTGGGGAGCAGCACCGGAGAGGGTCTCAAAACATTGGAGACTAATACAAGTGTATCAAAGAATTCAAAAACATCTCTTGAGTCTACGTACTATTAGTTTCAGCTATGTTAGAAGAAAACCCAACAAACTAACGGATACTCTAGCTAACCAAGGGGTGATTAATTCAGAGTGTAGATTTGAGATGAAGTGGCAGGAGATGCCTCAGGGTAGAGTAAAAGCTCTATGTGAAGAACAAGCGGTAGAAGATAGAGAAATTTTTAAATATTGGGCCAGAGTGAAAGGCAGGGAATGAAGAAGTCTAAAATAAGTTCAATCTCGGCATTCAGGTCGGAACCTGGAAGAATGGCAAGCTCAATGAAGTCATATAATGCCCTGATGTTAATGGACCAATCCCCTTTCCTTTCAGACTGCACCACAGGGTTCATTCCACAGTCAGCGGCAGTCTCTGTAGCTAGTATTGACGTGGGCTTGTGTGGAATATGGAGGTACGATTTTTCCGGCGGAGGTTGTTCCTCTCCAATCTTCTCACAGGACAGAAAACTAGGCGCAAGAGGTAACCAGTTGATCGCACGGCTTAGAAATGGTAAGCAGTTTTGGTTTTTCGGGAGCAATTCCAATAGGCTCCCGATGAGTGGCAAGGGTACGGTTATGAAACCACCCTCCATCGCGAGTTATGGTTCGCACATCTTGGCCGGGCGATATTTCGGCGAACCGTCCGATTTCGAAATGTGAATTAACGGTCAGATATGAAAGTGTTGTTTTATGGGGCCACCGGTCTTATCAAGCTTTTCGTGACTGCGACATGGTGGGTCAGAGGAAATTTATATTAGGTTTTTGAATTTTATTATTCAACCTAAGGTTTTATTCGAAAGTTTTTCACTGCATGTTGTGAAGGGATGGGTCATTACTATGGTAGCACGCCATTGGTTTTCTTGAGGCCATGACATGGCTGTTGTATATTCTGTAAATTTATTTGTGGTTTAATGAAATAGAAGGAACGATTCTTGCTTAAGCAAAAAAAAAAAAAATAGATTATTTCTTATGGGGCTAGATTGCTTGGGAAATGGGTATATATTGACAATTTACTCTCTAATTCCTCTAATTTTATTCTTAACACCTATTATTTTTAAATAATGTTTCTCTTTCCTTCTGTTCTCACAATCCCTTTTAGTTGGCATTGGATTTTAATTCAAATGCTTGGTGAATGAGATGTATGAACAAAAATATAACTTGATCTTTGTTGTGTAAATCACTTTTAGTTTAGGATTTATATAGTCTTGTTAAGAAACAATTCTTTTTTCTAAGAAGAACTAATTTTGAAAAAGGTCAAATGTTTCACTTAGTAGATGGAGACAATATTCTTATGATCTATCAATTATTTTGAAAAAAATGACAATATTATATTTTATTAACCATTTATCGAAATATATTTAACCACACATTATAACTAGATAATACATATTTCACACATACTTGTAATTCAAACACTTTGTATGCGCACTAGATTCACCTTGCACACACCATCACTACTAACCAATTTTCTTTAGTAACCATTACAAGTAGAGTAATTGAGGCTTATATTTTAATTTGAAATTTTTCACACAGACATATGCTCACATAGTATAATTAAGAAAGAAGTAAGTGGTCCATCATCCACACATCATTTCTTTTCTTGCAAGGAACAAACATCACATAGT
Organism: Pinus tabuliformis; assembly: GCA_031772625.1. Taxonomy (NCBI): domain Eukaryota; kingdom Viridiplantae; phylum Streptophyta; class Pinopsida; order Pinales; family Pinaceae; genus Pinus; species Pinus tabuliformis. Next base: position 1,110,873,992 of record CM062804.1, on the reverse strand, counting down.
GTAATTAGGGGAATTGTGTTAAAGGATCATGAACCACACATCCACATGCTTTCAATTCAAACACTTTGTATCTGCACTAGATTCAACTTGCAAACACCATCACTGCTAACCAATTTTCTTTACTAGCAATTACAAGTAGAGTAATTTCTTATATATTATTTTGAAATTTTGCATACAAACATATGCTCACATTTATGAAAGATGTAGGTGGCACATCATTCACACATCATTTATTTTCTTGCAAGGAACAAACATTAGATAGTTTAACTAAGGGAATTGTAAACGATCACTGCATATCCACATTCATTCACACTTTGCATGCTCACAATTTCACTTGCACACCTATTCACCCAACACACTAAGCTCACTTAAACTTTGTATAAAGGGTATCCTCTTTCCAGAATATTTGTACCTAATTTATTTGAGCTTATATTTTGTTACACACCCTAAGTGAATTAGAGCCTTTCTAAAGACAATCTTAACTTGACCATAGTAAATTCCCCACAGGGGACACACGATAATTTATAGTTTAGACTAGGACCATGGTGATAGGCAACACATAAGTCATCATGGCTATTTTTCATATTGAAACATAGAAAGTTGTCTTTTGAGTTTATAATCTTGCATCAGTTAGTGACAAATTTGGTACATGGAAAGAACCTCATGAAGGGGGAAAGGCCTAGGTGGTGAATTATCACTCACCGTCATGTTATCTCCCGACACGTGGTAGGGGTTTTGGGTTCAAAACTAACAACTGGAAGTTTAGGTTCATCCATTCCCACTAGACGCAGGTAACTTAGTGACCAAATCTTAGGGCATCTTTCCCTATAGCTTGAGGTGCAAGGGCACTTAGACCCGAGGTGAGCTCGATCAGGCTATTGGAAGCATCACCAACTCTTTTTGGATGCAACCCTAGTACGTTTGGACACTATAACCATCTCCATACCTTGCTTGGTTTTTGGCTATTAGAAGCATTGGCAGTGACATTTATGGTGTGGCCCCGATACCCTATTCTGAAATATTCACAAGGCTTAGTTCTTACTTGAGCAAAAGGATGTTGGGTATTTTTAGGAATTTTTCTCATAAAACCTTAGATAAACCTTTTTTGTTTATTATTTCATACATTATAATTAAAGGGAAAATTAACAAATTATTTTTCATTTTGTCTTATGTATGTGATTCATTTGGTTTTTTATTATTTCTTATGTATGTGAATCACCCTTTTTATTAAAACAGGGATCGATACGTTTACTGGTGCGCTCTTCTTTGACCCATGTTTCCCTGAGATAGAAACCCTTTTCTTTTTATGTTTCAACTTAGAACCTTTGGTCCATGTCAAATTTTTCTACCTACTTGCGAAATGCCAACTTGTTTTTATTTAACTTTTTCCAAGGGTTTGTGACTAGAACCCTAGGGTTTCCAAATTGATTTTTATTGGTTGAGGATGAATGATTTTACCTTTCATCATATTTTGAATAACCCTTTTTATTGACACATGGACTGATACCTTTAATGGTGCGCTCTTCTTTGACCAATATTTCCCTAAGCTCGAAACCCTTTTCTTTTCATGTTTCAACTTAGAACCCTTGGTCCATGTCAACTTTTGCTACCTAGTTGCCAAATTTCAACTTCTTTTTCATTTAGCTTTTCCCTAGGATTTGTGACTAGAACCCTATGGTTTTCAAATTTATTTTTATTAATTAAGGATGAATGCTTTTGCCTTTCATCATATTTTGAATCACCCTTATTGTTGACACAGGGATAGATACCTTTATTGGTGCTCTCTTTTTCGACTCACCTTTCCTTGAGCTCTAAACCATTTTCTTTTCATGTTTCAATTTATACCCCTTGGTCCATGTCAACCTTTTTTTTCTATCTAGTTGCCAAATTTCAACTTGTTTTTCAACTAAATTTTCTCTTAGGTTTGTGACTAGAACCCTAGGGTTTCCAGAGTAATTTTCATTGATTGAGGAGGAATTATTTTACCTTTCATCATATTCTGAATCACCTTTTTTGTTGACACGGGAACAAATACATTTACTAGTGTGCTCTTCTACGACCCATCTTTCCCTGAGCTCAAAACCCTTTTCTTTTCATGTTTCAACTTATAACCTTTGGTCCATGTCAACTTCTGCTACCTAGTTTCCAAATGTAAACTTATTTTTCATTTAACTTTTCTCTTGGGTTTTTTATTAGAACCCTATGGTTTCCAAATTGATTTTTATTGATTCAGGATGAATGATTTTACCTTTCATCATATTCTGAATCATGCTTTTAATTGACATAGGGATCAATACCTTTACTAGTGTGCACTTCTTCGATCCATGTTTTCTTGAGCTCGAAACACTTTTATTTTCATGTTTAAACTTATAACCCTTGGTCCATGTTGTTGTGGGGAAAAATGCCTATGCAGGACGATCCTATCCACCTAAGGTGTGACAGTGCCTTAGCAACAAATAGAGACAGCTATTCTAGTATTCTTCCTTTATGAATTAGAATGAAGAGAGATGGATGGACTAACCGGTGTCTTCCGTTTGTCCCTCGATCCAGTTTCTCTCCTCTTGGAGAGTTCCCAGCTACTTGCCTTCTCGCTCGCCCAGCTTCAACAGGTTTCTGCAAGATCACAAGAGAAGAACACTACACAAGACATAGATTCATATTCATAACTAGTTCAGGATTAGAAGTAAACTAAACATACTAATGCAATCATACATCAAAGATACACCAGTATATAGGAGAAACCAAGATAGCTTTATTGATGAATAACAAGGTTCAGGAAGAGATACAACCCAGAGGGCTCCAATCCAGCATCTCCTTCCCAGCAAAATGGAATTCCTATCTTCACCTCCCTTCAAAGCATTAAGCACCCAATGATTCTGATCTCAAACCAACAACAATTCTTTGCAATAACAAAATTCCAGCCCCTAGATCTCATGGAGGAGAGATCCATATATAGATGTTTGGAGAGAGGATGAGTCAGCTTGAGATCTGACTAGTGTCCTCTCCCTCTGTCAGTTCTTGATTCCACTTGGAGGTTCTTGCTTCCACTTGGAGATTTGGAACCTCTTACTCATCGCCAGTCGAATTCCCTAAGGCAAGTCTCATTTTGGAAGCTTCCTGGGTTTTGACACCTTGAGAAATGAACTTGCCACATGTCCACTCTCGCTCAGCGCAGGTAGCTAGTGTTCCCTTTGACATTCAGCGCAGGTAGCCAGTGCTGGCTTTGACATTCAGCGCAAACAGCTAGTGTAGTCACTGAAATGATCCTGAATTGACTTGTTTTTGAGCAGTTTCTGGTGGAGAACTTCTGTGAATTGCTCTGGTTTGTTAGCCTTGTTCCTCTAGGGGTAGGAACAACATGTTTAGGGACTTTGGATCCCTTAGATTATGGACATTTCATGCTCAATGCTGTAAGGCACAAAAATGTCTATAACAATTGCCCCCTAAAGTATGAGGCCGTTTATCGGGTGAAATGCTTTATCCAGGAGGGTCCGAAGTTCATCCAATGCTGGGAGGAGACCTGTAATAAGATACAATACAATACATTATTTTTCATACTGCTTTCATGATCTAGCTGAGGCGGGCATTCCCATGCTCAGCTTTATAAATTCATTTTCTGTACATAGAACAGACAATCGTCTGGTGGTAGACTGATAATTTTGATGAAATTATCATCCTTTGAGTAGGATGATCATCTGCTGCAATGATGTACATGTCAAATGTCTTTATCTTTCCTGAATATATATCGCAGCCCGGATGGATGAAACTAGATCTGGGGTCTTCAAACTTGTTCGATCTTCACTCTAAGTACAAGTCGATCCATGCGAGAAATGTTCTGAAGTCGAACATGGAAAGACATCGCTTGATTACCGGTCAATGAGGTAAACCGTTAACAAGTGCGAGAGGAATCACCGATAATGATAATGACCCTCAAGGTACTGCAGTACAATTCACGTGGTGTGAATAAAGGACTTGGCGTCGAACACCACGCAAAATCTTTCGGTCGAAGGTCATTGATGTATACCCGTCGCCGGAAGTGAGAAACTTGCCATTGAGGCATGCAAGCTTCAAAGTACTGAAGGGGTTGTTCCTAGATCAACTTCTTGGATAATCAGCTGATGTCGACAAGAAGCGATCCGTCAAAGGAGGGCCTTAATGAATCCCACATCAGTGACACGAAACGGAGCTAATGATTTTGATGGAGGTGAAAACGATCTGTGACATATGATTCAGGGTGGCGGTCATGAAAGGATGAAGGATAATGTATGGCAGTGGATGGGACACGGTTGACTTTTCTGAACGACTTCTCTTGAACATGTGGCGACACTGATGCGATGGATTGGTAGCATTACCCCAAATATGGATGGTATGGCGAGACCATGGATGTGACCGGTGAATGAAACAACCCAACCCGATTGTGGTACAGAGGAAAAGTGTCATGTTCAAGAGCGACTTGCTACCATCAAAGTTTTCTTTAGTTTCTCCCAATTTTTCCCCAGTCATTGCTGACCAGTACCTCTTTATTTTTGTCAAGCTTGAGGAGGATAACATATGCTTGTTCTATAACCCGCCCTTCGGGAAAGCCCATTGCTATGTTTTAACGAGCCTAGCGATAGTGAAACTCGTTCTCGTCTAAAGACAAGTTTGTTGCTATTTAATGATTTTAACGAGTCTAACGACAAAGACAACTCGGTCCCTTTTCATTTTTAGAGAGTCTGAAAAGGTACGTAAAGATAACTCCAAAGTTTCTTTTTCGTCATCTAATCCCTTAAGTCCGAAAAAGTATAAAACAATACAGAAGGGATGAGTTTTCGATAGTTTTAACGAGCCGAACAAAACAAGTGCTCGATCTTTTTGTGCAATAATCCCTCAGGTCCAAAAAGATTAAAATCTAGAGGAGGGATAGCACTTCCGGCCGCTTTAACGAGCTGGAAGGCCAAAACTCGGCAATCTTTTCATATTTTACGAGTCAGATGAAAAGAGCTTAAAGAAGACTCGTCTTTTGAGGAACGAGTGATAAAGCAGGTTAGCAGCTGATTCCAGGTACGGGTTGGAATTTTCCAATCACGACAGTGTTACAAGGATGGCTAGTGAAATCACTCTTCGCAGCTGTTCCTCAAAATGGGTAAACAATCATATGGAGATGAACGATCGGCCAAATGAAAAGTGGAAGTGACGGTGCAAACACGACCAAGGCTTTAATGGCTGATAATGTTACATTCACAGATGGTTATTTACCAGGTAGTGGTTCATTTTTTATTTTAAAATGAGCTTAAACGCTGGTGGAAACACTTTCTCATTGCTTATGTTTATTTTTTAATGAGCATGAAGTCCGCGTTAAAACTGCTCGGATCTTGCGTTTATTTTTTAACGAGCATGAACTTTGTGCTAAAACTGCTCGAATCTCCCAGTCATATGATAAGAGTGTCTCATTAAGATTCTATTTTTTTATGGAGCTTCATCTCACAAAGCTATGCCCCGCATCCTTTCATTATGCAAGTTCAGAAACGACTAATCCTACGACTTTAGAGGGTTAGAGGTCCTAAAAATTTAAAAAATAAATAGCCGCCCCTTGCTTGCACTCAAAAAGGTTTGCATGCCCCCAGGCATAAAGTACGATTTCAAGGTTACCTCTACTTCTTTTCCGTCAAAACATTTGTTTTAACGAGAGAGGCTTACCTCTTTCAGGTTACCCAAAGATTGTCTCGTTAATCTTTCAAACAAAACACTTCCTCGGCAATGTCTACCGAAATAGACAAAGGTGAGCGACGAAGCCCGCCAACTCACATAACTTTGACAAAAGAATCTTATTCTAGAATAACCCCTCTTCCTAGATGGACGGGGTACATACTAGTCATATTCTCCCGCGGAAACCTACCCTATACCCAAAGTTTTCCTGCCGAAGCAGACCAGGACGCATGCCCCCTGGGTTCCAGTCATATCCTCCTGGATTACTCGCGCTCATCAGGAGGACGGACCGTGGGTTGAGACACTTCTTGCTTGAATAGACCATTTAGGGATGGTACATGACTATTTGCGATGCGTGATCCGGGGAATGAAAGTTGGTCCACGAGCTTGACAATTCTTCCTTCATGCGGAAAACACATTACTCTAAAGAATGATGAGACGATGGCTCCCATGCAATATATATAGTCTCGTCCAAGGAGTAGGTTATAATCCAAGGGTCCTTGAACGACCATCACGTTCATTTGAACGGTCTTCCCTTTCAATGTTATGGGACATTGGGGAGGATCCCTAAAGGTCGACTGGTTCCTTTATCAAAGCCTGATAGATTTCTCATTTCAGGCAAAAGCGCCGGCGAACCAAGCGCTTTCCAAGCAATAGAGGAAAGGATACTCACAGATGCCCCCTCATCAATGATAGTGCCAGCCATTACCATTCTGTATATTTGGACGATAATTCTGAATGGTATGCTTGCTGGTAACCGGGGTCTGCCTAGTTGGTTCCAGTCGAACGAGACAACTAGGTTGCTTGGTGGTGGGACCGAATAGACGGCCAGGTATGACTCTGACGAAGTCCCTTCCTACGATAAAGGAATGGGCAAATTGCCCCCTTGTTCGTCAGAGTCTGTGTTAATGAAGAGAACTTGGACGATGTCGTCTTTATTCTCCTCTGTGATGGTATCATTCGAAGATAGAGCCTCTGAAGGCAAAACCGGGTCAACTGCCGCCTCAACCTTTTGACTTTCGTCAGGTATGGATTCAGACGGTTCATCTTCAATGATAGGTGCTTCGGCTGACCACCTGGGCGGGCCAGCCGGGTTCTCAACTAGTGAAGGATTTGGCAGGAGTTTTTGATATCCAGGAGGAAGTTGCACTGGTAAAACCGGGCGATCTTCCAAAACTCTTTTAGCCTCGTCTAAGAAGGGAAAACGATGGATGGCGTGATCACCTTCGCACAGTTTACAGGGAAATCTAGATTTCCCTCTCTGTCCTGTGGCTTCACTTTCACTAGTTGACGGTGAGCAGTCAACATGGCTATCAGAGGTTGACGCTACCGAATTGTACAGACGGGGAGACCAATCCCTTAGTATCCAAGGGATGCAGGGACAATCTCTGTGGAAGTGGTCTCCCTTGCATATGACACATGGCGATTTAGGCCTAGTCAGTGTTGTGTGTGGATTTCTGTCAGACGACACTTGTTTGCCCCCAGTCGCCTTTGGCTCCTTCTTCTTCTTATCTTTCTTCTTCTTTTCCTTCTTCTCCTTAGGAACTTGGTTTTTTGTTTTACGAGTTCCGTCAAGCGAAGAGGAAGGAGGAGAGGAAGACTTATATGAAGTCGAAGGCTGGTGGGCAACTCTGGTCTGGTCTAACTGTTGACTCGACTGTTCAGGAATAGTGGTGTTCTGAACGACATTGGTTGAAAAGAGCCAGACTGGCAGGCCAATTGTCAATCCTGGAAGTGACAATGTGGCCATATGGGGCGCACCAACATCTCCCCAAGAGGAGAAGGGACTAGGATTTCCACCAAGGGGAATTCCTTGGTTGGTGGGCTCCATTTTTTCAACCTAAAGATCAACGCAGGAATAAAGGGTGATTGTTCCGTTTAAAATAAATCTCTAACGACGCTTTAGACACAACTTTCTTTTTCAATTTTAGAGAGTCGAGAAAAAGCTAAAGATGACTCTAGTCTCCTTCGATGTTTTAACGAGCCCGAAGTGACAAATGCTCGGATGGACTTTTTCTGTTATAGAGTCTGAAAAAGGCCAAAAGAAACTGCTCTGGAGTTCTAGGCAGAGGGTGTGCCAAACTTTTCGCAAAACCACAGAATACTTTTTAGGGTACGGGCGGTCGATCTTCCTGAATGCTGTGTTCAGTGCATTGCGATCAGTAGGGCGGCCGACACGGCTTCCTAAGGATAAAGGTTTTATGCCTATAGGGGTCTCCCAATATATACGCGACGGTACGTGGGAGCACAATCCGTACTGGCGATATCGTCCCTCAGGAGGAATCACCCACCTTCAACGAGATCGACAGTCACCAGGCTTTACGACGCCGGAACACGTCTCTAGCCTAGACCTCTATGTTGTGCGTTATGTTGCAAAGCGTTGTTAAGTTCATTCAATTTATTTTAAGTTGATCTTTTTAGAAGTTTTCCTTTCTGGATCACCACGAGATGTATGGTACAATTCCTAAATGCAGTCTAAAGATGATAAGCAAGCTTTATATCTTTTCAACTTTGAAAATCCTAGCTACAAAGGGAAAAGAAAGACACCATCTTTTCTCAAAGAGCAATCAGCACACTCTAATGCACTTTTCCTAAATCAAGCATGCAAACTATCAAGATGCAAATGCACAATGCAGGTGTTTGTTTTCCGCTTTCTTAGTATTGATGCCTACAAAGAAAGATTTTTGTACAACTTTGAATTTGCTTTTAAATGACAAATACAAACAAGTTTACTTTTTCGAAGTCAGAAAGGGTAGAAGAGAATACAACACTTTACGACTTTCGAAATGAACAGTTGTTTCGACACTTAAAAGAGACAAACTCAAACCAATAAGCAAAAGTAAATGTATAATCAACCGTAAACAGCCAATGAACTCTCTCCTAAGATCACAATGAACAGATCTGAATCAAGGGCTACAGGATGATTATTTCACTCATGCAAAGGAAAACTGTAAATGACGCCACAAACACATAAAAACACTCACAGTCTTTTTGTACAAAAGGAGGCGGAATTTAAGCAGAGAAAAGGAGTTATCAGACTGGTACCTATGCTGGTTACAGGCTGCAAAAATCAGAGATCAAAACAGGGCAAAACAGAGCAGAGAACCCCAGCTGCACAAGGCCAAACTGGTTCAGCGCAACCTCAACACTGGGGTTTTGACATTCAACGTAGGTAGCCTTCATGGGACCTGCGTTGAAATGCAGAACCTCTTCACAGGGGTCGCGCTGAAGAAGAAACGAGAGTTTCTCACTGGGTTCTGGGTCACAGATTGCTAATTAATCTACTGTTTCAGGCCAAATAAAAGCAACAAGCAAGGTACAATCAAAGGGATGCTTTGAGGGGGTACTAAGATCTATCACAAAGGATCATCAAATCATTTTTGAGTCCATTGTTCAGATCATAGACAAATCCAGTGATTGGATCAAAGCAGCAACTGTCTACTTTGCATCTGAGAAGAGCAAATGCAGTTCAATTGTTGCTGTTGAGTCTATGAAACAAACAATGATAGAGACACAAATAAAATGACTAAACAGATCTCCCCAGTGGAGTCGCCAATTTGTTGTGGGGAAAAATGCCTATGCAGGACGATCCTATCCACCTAAGGTGTGACAGTGCCTTAGCAACAAACAGAGACAGCTATTCTAGTATTCTTCCTTTATGAATTAGAATGAAGAGAGATGGATGGACTAACCGGTGTCTTCTGTTTGTCCCTCGATCCAGTTTCTCTCCTCTTGGAGAGTTCCCAGCTACTTGCCTTCTCGCTCGCCCAGCTTCAACAGGTTTCTGCAAGATCACAAGAGAAGAACACTACACAAGACATAGATTCATATTCATAACTAGTTCAGGATTAGAAGTAAACTAAACATTAATGCAATCATACATCAAAGATACACCAGTATATAGGAGAAACCAAGATAGCTTTATTGATGAATAACAAGGTTCAGGAAGAGATACAACCCAGAGGGCTCCAATCCAGCATCTCCTTCCCAGCAAAATGGAATTCCTATCTTCACCTCCCTTCAAAGCATTAAGCACCCAATGATTCTGATCTCAAACCAACAGCAATTCTTTGCAATAACAAAATTCCAGCCCCTAGATCTCATGGAGGAGAGATCCATATATAGATGTTTGGAGAGAGGATGAGTCAGCTTGAGATCTGACTAGTGTCCTCTCCCTCTGTCAGTTCTTGATTCCACTTGGAGGTTCTTGCTTCCACTTGGAGATTTGGAACCTCTTACTCATCACCAGTCGAATTCCCTGAGGCAAGTGTCATTTTGGAAGCTTCCTGGGTTTTGACACCTTGAGAAATGAACTTGCCACATGTCCACTCTCACTCAGCGCAGGTAGCCAATGTTCCCTTTGACATTCAGCGCAGGTAGCCAGTGTTGGCTTTGACATTCAGCGCAAACAGCTAGTGTAGTCACTGAAATGATCCTGAATTGACTTGTTTTTTAGCAGTTTCTGGTGGAGAACTTATGTGAATTGCTATGGTTTGTTAGCCTTGTTCCTCTAGGGGTAGGAACAACATGTTTAGGGACTTTGGATCCCTTAGATTATGGACATTTCATGCTCAATTCTGTAAGGCACAAAAATGTCTATAACACATGTCAACTTCTACTACCTAGTCGCCAAATGTCAACTTGTTTTTCATTTAACTTTTCACTAAGTTTTGTGACGATTAACCCTAGGGTTTCCAAATTTATTTTTATTCATTGAGGAGGAATTATTTTAGCTTTCATCATAGTTTTAATCACCCTTTTTATTGACATGGGGACTGATATCTTTATTGGTGCACTCTTCTTCGGCCCATATTTCCCTGAGCCTGAAACCCTTTTCTTTTCATGTTTCAACTTAGAACCCTTGGTCCATGTCAACATTTTCTACCTAGCTACCAAGTCTCAACTTATTTTTCATTTAACTTTTCCCTAAGGTTTGTGACTAGAATCCTAGGGTTTCCAAATTGATTTTTGTTGAGTGAGGAGGATTTATTTTACCTTTCATCATATTCTAAATCACCCTTTTTGTTGACGCAATGTCCAATACTTTTACTAGTGCGCTCTTCTTCTACCCGTCTTTCCCTGAGCTCAAAATACATTTTTTTTTCAGGTTTTAACTTAGAACCCTTGGTCCATGTCAACTTCTGCTACCTAGCTACCTACTATCAAATCATATCAATACCTTCCACCTATGGTGATTTATTAAATAAAAAAGTGTATCTATATCTACTATTCACTTGTCTTATGATAATGCCTCACTTGAATTACAAGTATACTTTTTATTCCACTATGTAGGGATAAAAATTGAGCATACACATGAGGGAGAAGATGTGTTCCATAAAGATAATCAACAAGATGATGATCATGATGTTCCCTATGGACCTGATCAATCACCGGAGGAACATGCACCCTATCAAGCTGATTAATCATAATTAGGGGAACAATATGTGCCACATCACGCTAATCAACCACTGGAGGAAGAATATTTTCCCTATCAAGTTTATCAACTGCCGGAAGAACAAACTGTTTCCTCTCAAGTTAATAGGATAACAAGGAGTTGCATTCATTTGGAAAGGGGTGGACCATTTGCAGAATATTTGGATGAAATTACAACAAAGGACCTTGGGGAGCCTATACCTACTCACACTATTAGAGACCACGTCGATAACATCATCCAACAATATTTTGAGAATCATTTTGTTTTTTCACAAGCTCAAATACTACATGGGTTTTTCAAACCTAAGAAACTAAAACATGCAACAAAGATTTTAGGTCTCAAAGATGCTAAAAGCAAGAAGAAACATATGAATGTCACTAAAAATATATCAAAGGCATTCACTATGGAAAATCAATAAAACTCAATGTTCGAGCTATGTGCAGGACAATTACAACTATTATTGTTGCAACAAGTACATCAAGACAACAAAAGTTGAAAAAAATGTCGAAATTTCTCCATGTCTCGAGAAAAACATTGTATAAGCATACCAAATTCGGGGTTCAAGTGAATGAAAATGACGAATTTTCTTGTTGGGCTCTTATCACTAGGAAACCCTACCAAGACAAGCTTACAATAGGAATTAGAGCATTTGTGGTATATTTTTAGGAGAGTCATTCCATGTTATTCCGGATAAAAAGTATGTCGTACAACATCACGTAACTAATGGTGAGTATGTGAAACATGGTAAGAACATTGTAGAGATGACAGAAGTTTCATTGTTCGAAAATTTTTAGGAAATAAATTACCATGTGAAGATATCAATAAGGATGTTTCAAAAATTGAAGTGAATTTCAGCTCCAATATGACACATTCTAGGAATTTAACAACAAGAATTGTCATGGTGACTGTCCTCCTCCTATAGTGTGTGATTTTGTTTCATGAATATTGTGTAGAAGGGAGTCAGAATAGTTGTTTTACAAGAAAATATCTATAGGTGGGAGAAGATTTGGCATTGTTCCATAGGAACTTTCTCTTTTATCTCAACCAATCTGGGACATTAGATGTCACCGTCATATGGAAGTATTATGAGTAGGTGATCGGAAATCAACCATATTCTTCAACTTTAGCACTTAAGAGGATCAACTATGTTGAGGATGAGATTCCTATTTCATAATTCACGGGGTTGTCTCAAAACAAGATCTATAAATACATCAAACACTCACACAGGTCTAGGTGGCAAGGGTTTGAATTTAAGCATTCTCACTAAGTATTTCAGCTAGAAAAAATCTTATCAGTGGTAGACTTTGCTAAGAATTACACATTCACTCATTTGGAAAAGATAAAGAGTGATTATTATCACTCATACCAAGTGTCCATATTCGTACATGTTTTGTAAAAACATGCACAAGTGAATCTTGATGGTAGATAGCACTGACGAGTCATGTGATGTGATTAAGGAGTATCACTTTTACATCATTGATGATTGTGAGCATGACACGTTATTCATGCAACATTTATTTGAATTGATTTATGAATTATTTAAAAAAAATGACATATCATTAAAGAAGAATTAGATATTGTTAGACAATTGTGCAGGTCTTTTCAAGTCAAGACACACGTTTTATTGGTTGAGCCAATTACACAAGAAGACAAAAATTCAGCATACTTGGAGCTACTTTGAAACAAGACATAGAAAGGGTGAGCATGATGGTGCAAGTTCTTATGTGAAGTGATCACTTAGGAGGTACCAAATGATTCATGATCCAGATAAACTCAAATCATCACTAGAGGTGGTTAGCTGGGGTAGATCCAATCTAGGACATGAACATCATGAATCTATTAGGCTTTTGCATAGGTTCTTTTGGAATTTTGAACTTGGTGATGTGAATAGATTCATTTCTTATTATTGTAATATTGTACAAGGAACAAGTGAATTACACTCAGTCTAGAGAAAAGACATGGGGGAAATAGTTTCCATTGAGAACAGAAAACTCACATGTTTTTGTGAGTTTTTCATTGGTGTTGATGAATCACTGTAAAAAACATGGGTATGAGAAAGGATGGAAACATTTCCATATTAATCCAAAGGGACCTCATCTGATTTCGACGTAGCAAGAGATGCATGATGAAAGGCCATCGTTTCACTTGATCATGATCGAGTCTCTAATCCTGTAAGGGAAGGTATGTGGAGCATCTATCATTAACATTTCATCTATAAATTGAAATCTTGAATGTATTTAAATAATACATATATTGTGTTTGGTTGTAGGCAATGTTTTTGTTGTTAGAGCCCTCGCAAGAAATGAAGAGAACGTGGCATACTATTTGATGTGATGCACACATCTGAAAAGTAGGTTGGTGAGATCATGTGAAGATGGACAATTCACATACCAAATTGGTGACTTGGTTGTGATGGTCCATTTTTTTGAAAAGGTTAAAAAATAAACTATTCACATCATTTATAGGGATTTTATGCCTAAATATATATCTTGCTAATAAGTTATTTAGTCATAACAGCTTAGTTCAATCTCATAGAAATCAAAACAAAGAAAGGTGAACGAAGGAGATGGAAGATAACATAATTAGACCACGAATTTATTATGGAGACTTTCATTTTTATGAACCATTGGCTAGATGAGTAGATGATGCAAATCGAAAGCCTTGAAGCTGAGTCTATAACATTCAAGTGTAATCTAATCTAGGATAAGAGATCTCAAACATATGATTTTTGTAATATATAAATGTGACAATTGAATACTCTTGTAATTTTGTAATTTTAAATAGAGAAATGTTTGCCTCTTATCTAGGATGGATTCATAATGGTGTACATATGTGTTATATAAACTTTAGATTCCTTGAGGTGCTTAAGTTTCTAATGTACACCAAATTTCAAGAATGTTTTATTTTTAGGTATAATATCCTTATGTGAACACCATGATTTAACATTTAATTACAATTAAGAATCAATAGGGATTTAGATCTAGATATAATTAAAAAATTTGATCTTAAATTTTTTAAATGTCAAGTATAGTATTCATGTGGAGCATGCAAGAAATTCTATAGATCTATTACATGTCATACATTTGGTTTCTATAAAATCGATCTCAATGTGTAACAAACAAGTTGATATAATACTATTTTACTTAAAATGAAAATTCAACTATCAAGGTTTTGAACAAAATTGATATATGTTTATGTTATTAATTGTAACATCCCTAGTGATCCAGTGAAAATTGTGGTAAATCCTGATTCTATTGATCATGGTGAGGTGGTGTAGCCTTGGGAAGCCCTGGTTGAGTTTTGGTCATGAGTTCCACATTCATGCTTGAAATATGGCACGGTGGTGATTGGCTGAAAGAAATATTTGGTTCAACCAATCTATGGTCAAGTGGTTCATGGAAGTCCCAACCCTTCTTGGATTTTAAATTCATTAATAAGAGTTCCCTCTCCATATTTCATGTGTAAATGTATTGGTTTATATGTTTATTCTATGGCTATTGTATCCTTATTATTTATGTTTGTTATGAGTATGTTTTATGAACATGATGATGTATGGTTCTCATCATATTTTGATTTGTAAATCAATGATAAATGAATATATGACCCAATAGATGATAATGTAGCTAATGTGATAAGGAATCAATTCTTGTTAGCAATTCTCGCATAAGTATGAGACCCCTATGCCCTGATATGTTGTTTTGACATGTAGAATGGATATTTGTGACATGTTTGAAAAAATGCCTTTCATGGCTAGTAGGGGTCCAGTTTAGTCTTTGTTCAAGTATTTTCTTTAGTACCATTGTTTCGATGTTACTTTTCATTCATGAAGGTTTCATGGATTTCGAGGTAGTGGCCTGCGTCTTGGCCTTGAAAACATGGCACATAATTCAAGGTCACTGGCTTTGAACTAGCTAAAAAAGACCCCAGTTGCTTTCATGCCCTCTCCGTGAGAGCGAGTGGAGGGTCCCGGTCGCATGCATGCCCATGTCATGTGAGTGACTGAGGCTTTAGGTTAGTAAAATGCTAAGTTACCTCAGGGGTTGGTCACCTGGAGGGGTTGGTCACCTGAAAGGGTTGGTTGGCTCCTGAAGGTTTTGTAGCATGTGTAGATGGCTATATTGGTTGTGTTTTGTCGGTTCCACTTTGTTAAGTATACATGGTATTTGAATCATATCATAGTAGCCTATCGTCACATGTTTACCCCAACAAACCAATTAACTTGGGTAAATGTTGGAGGAGGGTGTTACAGAGTGGTATCAGAGCATGGTTCACCACTTGGACTAGATGGGCGATGTGTTGGTCATGCATTCATGTTAGTTGCATAGGTGTTCCTTATGCTTGTGGTCATAGGGTCATGAGGTGTGGTTCATATGGTCATGAATTGATGATTGGATTATGGTTAGGATGACATCTATATGCTATTATGATTATGTGTATACATGTATTGTGCTAATCTAGTTGATCTTCCAGACGAGATATCCTCCCTGAACTATACTGAAGTATATTGATTATGTTTATATTTTGGTGTAGTTGGCATCATGGTATGCTTGGAAGGAAAGAGATCAATGATGACTAGAAAGATGGTAGACTATAATTCACGAGGCTTGCCCTATGGATCATATGAGTAGCGTGGTGTTGGGACATTCTTTTGAACTAACAGACACATTGAAAATATTGAAGGAATAATTGAGGAGTTGCAAGTCATATAATGATAGAATCATGCAGGCACATGAGAAACAAGAAGAAGTCAATGCAGTAATCCTTCAGAGTTTGTCATAATTGCAGAGATAGGGACCACTTTGGATCAGCCATGGGTAGGAGGATAAGACTAATGGGTGATATGGTAGTATATCTCATGGTTGGAATAGGTCAAATAGGGATGACACGATCATAGATGGTAGGTTCTTGGACACTCCAGATAGGAAAGGTGATGGACACATAAACTATTCTAGTTTTGGTTCTAACCAACATTATGATTGTCATCATTATCATCCTTATAGGAGGAGTGATAGGGGATACTTTCCAGATGAGTTCAAAGAAAGAAAATCCACCTACTTTTGATGTAGGTTTGAAGAAGTTGAAGGATGCAAAGGCTTGGTTACTTGGGATGAATAATTTCTTTGAACTACATGAGTACACAGATAATATGAAGGATAAAATAACTATATTCAGCCTCAAACGGAAAGCAAAGATCTGGTGGGAAGATGTAAAGCGGGTCAGATAAATCAAAACATAAGAGTTGAGTTGGCATGAATTCAAAAGACTCTTTAGGAAGAAGTACTTGTCAGAAAGGTAATACGATAGTAAGGCTAAGGAGTTCTATGAGCTTAAGACAAGATCAATGACAGATGATCATTATATGATTAAGTTACTGTATCTATTAAGGTATGTACCATATCTTAAGGATGAGAAGGCCAAATTTCATATATTTTTTCGTGGATTTCCATTAGCATTTAGAGATCATATTGAGTATGATGAACCTTGGTCACTTGAGGATGTTTTTGGGAAATTGAAGCATTGCTATGAAGAATCAAAGTGTAAGACATAATATTAGTAAGGATGGAAATGGAAAGATAAAGATAAAGCTAAAGGTAAATGGCAATCAAAAAGAAAAATTCCTTAGAATGCAGAAGAGAGAAAATGTTGCACCATACAAGAATTTCAATGTAGCTAGACAGGGACATGGGTCATAGCAACAAAATAGAGGTGATGGTACAAGATGGTTGGAGTGTTGGACATGTGGTAAGGAACAACTTAAGATGGATTTTCCACAAAATTAGGGTGCTAGGCCTCATATTTACAGTGCACAAGATGCGCAAATAGTTGGGTATGTTGGGAAAATCGTTCCATGGATTTATGTAGCACTGGATAACAAGCAGGCAGAGCACCAGGCAACTATTGTCGAGATGGATGATAAGCTCTGTGATCAAGTTGTTTCAATTTTTATTGACCCTCGATCTAATTATAGTTATGTTAGTCCTGAATTGGTGGATATGTGTGGTTTTAATAAAGAAGTTCATGCAGAGTCTTGGTTAGTGCAGTTGGCTACATGTACAAAGAAGAGAGTGTATCACTGGGTAAGAACTTGTGCATTCGGGTTGAATGGTATGCCTACATTAGCATATTTGAATTTATTGTCGTTGGGATAATATAGTATGTTTTTTGGCATGGACTTGTTGTATCTTCATAGGACCAAAGTGGATTGTTATGACATGGTCATTGAGTGGTTGGATGACAATGGAGAACAAAGAGTCTTATAGGGTAAGAATAAGGCAACCTCAGTTAGAATGGTGACAACTATGCAGGTGAAGTGCAGTCATAGGAAAGGGTGTGTGTTATTTGCAGTGCATATTTCCAGTGATAAAGCTAAGGAAGTTGAGGATGCAGAGGTATTGAGCAAGTACTCGATCTTGTAGCAGTTTTAGGATGTACAGAGATTTTTGAGTGGCCACCTCAAGGGGAACTGGACTTTTCTATTGAGTTGGTACTAGGAAAAACACTAGCATCAAAAGCACCATCTAGGATGAGCACACTAGAGTTAGTAGAGCTAAAGTTACAATTGAAGGAAATACTCAATAAGTGATACATCAAGCCAAGTGTATCACCTTGGGGTGCATCAATGTTGTATGTGAAAGATAAGGATGGTACTCTCAAGCTATGAATTGATTATAGGCAGTTGGACAAGGTAATCATCAAGAACAATTATCTGTTGTTGAGGATTTATGACTTGTTTTATTAGTTGAAGGGAGCAGTAGTGTTCTCAAAGATTGATCTGAGATCAAGATATCACTAGGTATGCACTAAAGAAGAGGACATTCAGAAGACAACATTCTCAAACAGGTATGGGAATTCTGAGTTTTTTGTAGTTCCATTTGGTTTGACTAATGCTCCAGCTACCTTTATGTGCTTGATGAATAGTGTTTTACATCCTTATTTGGACAAGTTTTTTATTGTATTCATTGATGACATCCTGATATATTCTAAGAATGAGGAAGAACATGTCGAGCATTTAGCAGTAGTGTTAAGATTTCTAAGAGAGCATCAGTTGTATGCCAAGCTTAGAAAATGCAGTTTATTTCAGACCAAGGTACATTACCTGGGAAATGTTGTTTCCAAGGAAGGTATAACAGTGGATCCAGAGAAGATAAGTGTTATCATGGAATGGGCAATTCCTAGAAATGTGGATGAGGTAAGATCATTCATGGGGTTTGCAGGTTACTATAGGAGGTTCATGAAGAACTTGTCTCACATTACATATCCTATTACGCCATTACAAAGGAAAGGTAAGAAATTTGAATGGATAGAGGAATGTGTAGCAAGTTTTGAAGAGTTGAAGAAGTTGTTGACAAATGCTCCAATATGAAAGATTGAAGATCCAGACAAATAATTTGTTTTGTGCACATATGCTTCCAAGAGAGGACTTGGTGGAGTCCTTATGCATGAAGGACAAGTAGTGTGCTATGAGTCACAAAAACTGAATGAGCACAAGCATAATTATTTGACACACGATCTTGAGCTAGAAGTGATCATCCATCCATTGAATATGTGGAGGGACTGTCTTCTGGATATGAGGTTTGTATTGTTGAGTGATCACAGTGGGTCGAGATACTTGTTCGATTAGTCGGATTTGAATGTCATGGAAGCTAGTTGGTTGGCCATGATCAGTGAGTTCAACTTTGAGATTAGGTACATTAAAGGTAAAGAGAATAAGGTTGGAGATGTTCTTAGCAAGCGGATACAAGTGAATCATATAGAAGCCATGAGTTCTATGGGATAGATTTATAGCATTAGATCTTGCAGGCAGGTCAACAGGATGACAGGTATAGGGAGATCATGCACAGATTACAGCATGGTACAAGTGAGTAGGATGTGGACTATCATCTCACAACATTTGGCTTAACAATATTTGGGAACAATATACATGTGCCAGGGACTAGTGAGCTCAAGAAGACTATCTTGGGGAAATTTCATGCTAACTGATATTCAGGTCACCCAAGATATCAAAAGACATTGACAACAGTGACGAAGTTTTATTATTGGCCAAATATAAAGAAGGAGATCACAGGGTTTGTTTCTAGATTCTTAGACTGTCAATAGGTAAAAGCATATTGTAAGCATCCAAGTGGTCTAGTAAAGCTTGTTGTGATTCTAGAGTGGAAATGGGAGGTCATTTCCATGGATTTCATTACAAGTTTGTCGAGGAAATCTAGATAGCATGATTCCATCATGGTTGTGGTGGACTGATTGACAAAGGCAGTGCACTTCATTCCAGTAAAGCATACTTACTCAGTTAGTGATGTAGCACAGGTCTTCATCAAAGATGTAGTGAGGTTGCATGGTGTACCAAAGAAGATTGTATCAGACAGGGATGAAAAGTTGACGTCTACTATTTGGAAAAATTTATTTGCATGTTTGGGTATAGAGTTTTCCCTTAGTACAACTTGTCATCCATAGATAGATGGACAGACAGAGATGGTCAACAAGATATTGGAGGACATGTTGAGAATGTATGTAATGCATTACCAGTGGAAGTGAGAAGAGTATCTTCCACTGGTTGAGTTTGCTTACAAAAATGGGTATTAGGAATCTTTGAGGATGAGTCCATTTGAGGCATTTTATAGGAAGAGTTGCAATACTCTCATTAGTTGGAATGATCTAGTTAATAGGTTTTTTATTGGATCAGATATGTTGGAAGAGATAGAACAAGAAATGCACGTAAGCAAGAAGAATCTGAAATCATCATAAGACAGGCAGAAAAGTTATGCAGATTAGAACAGGTTGTTTAAGGCATTTTAGGATGGGTAACATGTGTACTTTCATATCAAGTTGAAGAAGATCTTGTTGTGGAGTGAATCGTGTGTCAGGTTGGCACCTTAGTTTTGTATACCTTGTAATATTCTTGAAAGGATTGGACCAATATCTTATCGGCTTGCACTACCTTTAACAGTGAAATTCCATGATGTTTTCCACGTGTCATTACTTAAGAAGTATGTTAAATATGTTGATCATGGGATTGACTTATCTGTATTGTAGGTGGATCCAAATGGATAATTTCAACTGAAACCTTAGTATATATTGCAGAGAAATATTCTCACACTCCAAAACCAAGCAATCAAGCAGGTTAAAGTGTAGTGGAAGCACTTTGGGCCCATTGAAGCTACATGAGAGATGGAGGATCAGATGTGAGCTAGATATCCTTCTCTATTCGTTGGTTGAGCGAATATTTTTGGTATATGTTTGGTGTGATTATTTTGGTATATGTACATATCTATATGGATGTAAATACCACCATGGGTTGTGTTATAAAGCTCCAATAAGCGGTATGGGTGTCATGTCGTTATGGTTGTCATGTTGGTTTGCTTCTCAAGAGGTTGATCATTGTAAATACTGCATCAGGCTAAGTTATAAACCTCCATGGCAGTATTTCTTGCTTGCAACAGTATTTTTGCTTGTAGGTGTCATTGAACAAGGATGGTGCTCCCCCTAGGGGGAGGGTTCTGTAATAGCCATGGTGAAAATTCCATGTAAATAAAAGTTAATAAAGGCGAAATAATAACCATGGCTATGGTATGCTTATTCCAAGTTGAATGTTGGGAAAGACATCCTAGTTTGGGTGTTCATTTGGTTTATTATGGCTAAGGAAATTGGCAAAGGCAATGACAAAGGCTTTGGAGAGGCAAGAAGCATTATTTGGTATTTTTTTATGAAAAAAATGGGAAATAGGGGAAAAGGAAGGTGAAGGTCATAGGTTGCATGTGAGGAGGAAAATGAAGGAAAATAAAAAATAAATTGAAGAAAATAGAGGCCTCATTAATAAAAAGGATTCCAAGGATCAGTTTGTAACCTTTTTTTAGTTTAGTTTTGGAGCTCTATCTCTATTCTCTCTCACACACACTCTGGGACACTTAGAGTTTTATTGGAGCACTCTAGCATTGGATCAAGAAAATAAAATAAGGAAAAGTAAAGCAAGGATCAAGCAAGGAAAAGAAGGATCAAACAATTACAATGAGATTATTTGCAGGTATTGATTTGCATGTGTGATTTCCTTGCTAGTTTTTGCATGCATGGTTATGCATGTGTGTTCTTGGTTCACTTGTTTTCATTGGCATGAGATTTTCCGGGTGTGAAAATGTTCTTGAGCCTTGTCTTTCCATTTCCGAATAGCCATGGTGTGATGGAGTTCTCATGTTTTGGTTGAGCTGGATTCCTAGATGGATTCAAAACTGAGTGAGGTGATATCTGAAAGAAAGAACACATGGCCGAATGATCCCTAAATCAGACTGTGGATTATGGTAAAGCCTTGGCCTAGTAACCCCTGAATCGGGCTATGGGTTGCGGTAAATCTAGATTTTTTGTTACCTTGGTGGGCCTAGGAATCCTTGACCGGTGAATGGCGGGATATATGGTAAAGCCTAGAGGTGGGCGCCCGTGGTCAGGCCTAGGAATCCTTGGCTGGTGAATGGAAATATATAAGGTAAATCCTATAGGGTGGGATCTTAGTTAGGACCTATTGATCTGATGTGGATTGTGGTAAATCCTAGAGACTAGGAGATAGTAAAATTCATCAAGGTGTAGGTCGAGAAATCTGGTGACATCGATGCTTATTTAGGGCCTAGTGATCCTATGTGGATTGTGGTAAATCTTGGCTCTGTTAATGAGGGTGAGATAGTGTATCCTTGGGAAGCCTTGGTTGACTTTTGGTTATGAGCCCCACATTCATTCTTGGAATATGGCAAGGGGATGAATGGCTGAAACAAAATTTTGGTTCAACCAATCTATGGTCGAGTGGTTCGTGGTGTCCCAAATCTGACTAGCTTTTGCATTCATTAATAATATTTCCTTCTCCTTTGTATTTCATGTGTAAATGTACTAGTTTATATGTGGATTCTATGGCTGATGTATCCTTATTGTTTATGTTGAGTACATGCTAGTTGGCTTGTAGAAGGATTGGTTGGCTCCTAAAGGTTCTGTAGCATGTGTACATGGTCAGATTGGTTGTGGTTTATTGTTTCCACTTCCTTAACTATACATGGGGAGTTGAATCAGATCATATTATCCTCTCGTCAAATGTTTACCCAATCAAATTGGTTAACTTGGCTTAATGTGGGAGGATGGTGTTACATTAATAAATATGTCATGTGTGAGTTTGATATAAAACATGGAAAGAGTTACACAAGTGCTTCATATTGGACTATAAAAAGTGCAACTATATATATATATATATATATATATATATATATATATATATATATATATATATATATATATATATATATATATATATATATATATATATATATCTATATATATGTATATCTACCATGTTATTACTATTAAGCTCTTTGAGATAACCTTAAACAAAATAAAATCTAATAAAACTTATTTGTAGTTTACATCTTGACATATTTTAAAATCATTGTAATTTAACATACATTGATTATGCACTAAAAGACACTTTCTACAAGCCAATATGACAATTAAAATTGTTATTTTGTAAAATTTTGCTTCTTGAATGTTCTTAATTGAAGGTCTTAAGATAAGGAATTGATTGAAATACTTGGATAGGCAAGAAAATTTAGGAAAGTGCATAAAATTATAGAAACATACCATTTATTGTTTAAATTAACATACATTGACTACACTAAAAGACCAATTTTACAAATTTAATATAAATTGATGTACATGATATATTTTGTTTCATTTTAAGTATCAAAATGACTTACATCATATTAATATTGTACTTATTTCCTTAGTCCATGAAACTATAATTCAAAATTGTTATTTTGAAAATTTTTACTTGAGTGTTCTTAATTGAATGTCTTAAGTTAAGGAATTGACTGAAATATTTGGATAGCCAACTAAACTTGGGAAATTTCATAAAATTATATACAATTATCTCAAAACATATCATTAATTATTTTTTGGTATATTAAATTCCTATACATATGACTTATATCACGTGTTATGATTAAGGTCCTGTAGATGAACTCAAAAGAAATAAAATTTAATAAAACTTATTATTTGAAAATGACTAGTTGAAGATATATTTTAAAATTAAACTTAAAATGTATTTCAATCCTATTTGTGTTTTTTAATTCAACCATGAACATATATATTTTTTCATTTTAAGTATTAAGGTGACTTGCATCATAGCCTAAGACTATACTTATTTTCTTAGTTTATTTCTTGAGAAGTCAGAATTGTTATCTTGTTAGTTATGTATTATAATAATCTATCCCTATGAAAATATATTCAAATTACGTTATACAAGAACATCCACAAACTGAAATAATAAGCATCCATAAACTGAAATAATTTTCATGCATCCAACAATTGGTCATGTATGAAAATATACAAAGTATGCACATCACATATGAATGTGCCCTATGCCATGGAATTGAAAATATACAAACTATCTATGATCCACTCTAGAAGTATCACATCTAGAACTCTTATGTGTGTTTCGCTATGTAGAGTAAGCATCCATAATCTGGTACTGCAATATAATACATTAAAATTAAAAATAATTAGAACATTGTTTGTACAAAATAAACAATCTAGAATTAAATGATTTTGAACTGTGCATTTAAATAGTCCGCTACTTGTGACTCATTCAAGTGAAAATGGAAGTCAAGTGGGATGGGGGTATGATCAATCTGGGTTTGGTGCTCCCCTTCATGTGGCTTAATTCCTCCATACCCATCATCCCACTCATGTGTCCACATAACTGCAGCATCGACACCCGTCTGCATTTGAGATTGTGTACACAATGGAAAAGGAAAATTATAGTTAGTCTAAGAATTAATTAGCATGCATACATGTAACTTAAAAAAAGAAAATGTTGAAATCTTAGGAATAATTTTTTTTTACCTCAACTGCTAGTCCATGAGTGTTATGAGGTGGAGGTGGAGGTGGAGGAAATTGAGGCATGGAAACATGCACTGGAGGAGGTTTCTCTAGCTGGTCAACTACCCCCTCAAATAACCTTAGAAGTGCATATGTGTAGTTGGGTTCTGTGTGCATGTTTTCACAAAATTATTAATATAAATGCAATTTGGTATGAACTTATTAATATAAATAATATATAACCTGACAATAAGAGTTAAAACTTTCCTATATATGTACCTGGTTTATGTAATGTGGGCCTCCAAGTGTCACGGATGGTATCACAACATGTACGTGCATGTGAAAGAAGTTTGTCATGCCCTAAACTCTCAAGATATGAATTATTATGTAATGGAACTTGTGGGCCACAAGGAAACAAAGGTGTTCTTCTCATCTCTCCACACAATGTGACATGTGCAATGGCTAATATCTCTACATGCTATTTGCAATGGTATGCCTAGTCTCAACTCAAAGTTACGATGACTTCTCTAGGAGTCTGTCGATAATACCATGCTCTGACATGGTACTGGAAACAATCTCAAAGGTAGTTTTACGTGTGTAGGATCCTACGAGCCTCGATATGTTCATAAATATGTTCCAAGGTAGGTTCATAAAGCGTATATATCGTGTTGGTGTAATTCGACGTCATATGTAGCACAAACTCCACATATATATACTTTGAAAAGTAAACGGGGACCTAGTCATGGTGGGCAAACTAGCCCCAAGCTCCAATGAATCGATCATAAACAAAAGGGGATGCATCAACATTCTTAAAATATTTTAGGGGAATAAGACCGGTATGTCTAGCATGATAGTACGGAGGGATGTCAAACAACTCCCCACAAACATCAATGTTCTTAGTGGAGTCTTTTTCCACCTTCCAAGTATGTGGGCCTCTAACCTCTAGCCTCCTAATCCTATGTAAGAAATGTAGGAGGTGACTTTGTGAGCCCTCCCTCTAATATGTCTCGATCAACCTGTTGATGATATCCAGTATTAGATATAAACTATACCTAGTAGGTAAACTGGCAGATATTTTATCAATCTCTTATGTGATCCTGTCTCCTTAGGCCTAACATCCTCAATGGTGAGACTGGCTATAGCGTTGTTCCACAGAGGGATTCATACTGCATTTTGATCCTCACCTTCACCCTACTGAGGGTCTGCAAATCATAAATATATATATATATATATATATATATATATATATATATATATATATATATATATATATATATATATATATATATAACTAGAACATAATAAAATATACATTAAATTCAAATGCATCAATTGAAGATGATTTAAAAATTAAAGATAATTCCAATACATAAAAACATAAAGTTTAAAGAGGGTTTAAAATGCAAGATGTATGCCTACAACATGTAAAGAAGATCCACTATCCGTAGCAAGATCATCAATGGAGACAAAAACATTGCCTCTAACACTTTGAATAGTGTTGGAGGGAGGATCTATGAGTGGAACAGACACTCTAGTATAGCCACATGATCTATCCTGACCATGTATAACAGATCCCCCAACACTTCGATGGGATGCGGTTGGGGGCATATGGGAGATGCCTCCGCAAATTAAATATAATACATAAAAACTAATCCAAGAAAAAAAAAATGGTCACATAAAATGAATTTTCACAAGAAAACCATTTAGAAACTCAAGTAGAATAATCTAGGTTGAAGTCCTCAACTAAATAGATTGTCCTTTTTGATAAATTATCAACCAAAATATTGAGTTTCATGTAAACACACTAGAAAAATGTCATCAAATCTAACTTACACTTTTCCCATTTATAAATAATGCATTTTATTCATAGAGCATAAATATGTAAATATATGTAAAACAAATTGAAATAAACCTATTTGCAAAACTAATAAAACTTCATGTGAGCCAAATACTCCATACAACAAGTTCTTATAATGTTTGATTTTTTTTCATGGCATGTACTAGGTGCAAGTACATGAAGGCAATGTTTTTGGTACAACACACTACATAATGAAACAATATGGTACAAATTAGAAAAGAGACAAAATGCTTATATATTCACTTTAAATGCACTTTTCATTATGGATTTAATATATGTATCAATGATGCATTGTTGAAACTTGAACACACATACACACATGCTATGTTCCGGTATATAGTTAAATAAAAATATAGGAAGTGTATGTTACAAAATCATTACTCAACTAATACATTTAATAAGGGTGGGAACTAAGATATATATAGTTGTCATATCATTATATTAAATAATTTTACAAATATGAGTAGTAGAAATTTTAAGGAAAAATATAGTTTATAGATTAACTCAAGTCTTAAAAAGTTGTTGAACATGACCCATCTTATCTTATTAGAAGAGCGCATTATGTTAAATAGTATGAAAACTATGAGAAATGTTATATATGTGTGTGAGAGAAATTTGTTATAGTTTTAACTATGTCATATATAGTTATACACTTATGTTACTTGTTATATTATGATATATCATTATATATAGTTACATTGTATATATATAATAGTTATAGTTATGTTATACCTTACAACTTTATATATATGTGTGTGTGTGTGTGTTATAGTTATATATAACTTTATAACTATAACATAACATGTAACATGTAAAACATTATATATATGTATATATATGATTTTTAGTTTAATTAATATTTTAAAACAAATTACTATATTTATTATTAAAAAGTATTTAAAATATAAATTTACTTAAATTTAAAATAAAATATGAAATAAATTTTCTTATTTGATTTAATATAGGTTCCAAGTAACTATGGTAAATTTAATGAAGTTTATTATAATTTTGAAAGATTAAATATTAAATTGGATATTTTGAAAACAAAATGTAAATTGTTTTTTTCTAATTGGTTGATGACTAATTTTATGTGATTTTAAATATAATTGTGAGACATAAAAACATATATTAAAAACTAACAAATCTAGAAAAAGATTCTATTTAAGTGTCATAACAATTGTTATTGCAATCTATGCAAAAAATGATGCCATGTGGATAACTATCCACCATATTTTATTCAAGTAGATGTTCCATGTAGATAGTTGTCCACCATAATTTAAGCAAGTAGTTGCATAAAAAATGGATAGGAACAAGATGTAAACAACCGAAATATGAAGTTTATTAAGCTAATATTTATATTAGTTTTTAGTATTATATTAGTTTAAAAATATATTAAAGTATGTTTAATTTAGATGTATGTTTCACATATATATAGTTTCATACTAGCACAACCATGTATAGACCCTAATATTAATATTATAAGCCTAAATTACTAATAAGCTCTAGAATTAATATTGTAAAATCTATGAATAATATTATACCATGGAATATGAACTCTTAGATTATTATTATAAACCCTTAGATTAATATTATAAACCCTAGGACTAATATTATGAACCCATATATTAATAAAGCCAAGGGATTGATATTATAAAAAAAGGGACTAATCAACCCTAGGATAAATATTATAAACCCAAAGGACTAATAAAATGCAAGATTAATAACATAAACCCTATGAATAGTATTATGCCCTAGCAATATGAACCCTTAGATAAATAGAGCTAAGGGATTGATATTATAAACCCAAAGGTCTAATAAGACCAATCCTTTAGGTTTACTAGTCCTTTGGGTTTATTAGTCCCTTGGGTTTATAATATCAATATCTTGACTATGTTTATCTAAGGGTTCATATTATTGTGGTATAATATTATTTATAGGGTTTATAATATTAATTATACGGTTTAGTAATAATATTACTATTATTAGTTAACTTTTTAGTTAATAATAATTAATTAAATAATTATAAATAACTAATTAAATAATAATAATAATTAGTTAATCTATTTTTATTTAATATAAATTAAATAAATAAATTGTAAGTTTAATATTATAAACTCAAAGGACCAATAAACCCTAAGATTAATATTATAACCCCAAGGAATTAATATTAAAAAATAAAGACATTAAACCCAAGAATCAATATTATAAACCCTATGAAAATATTAAATCTAGTCAATATAAACCATTAGATTAATAAAGCCAAGGTATTTATATTATAAACCTAGAGGACTAATGAACCTAAGGGACTAAAAAAATCGGAGGATTGATATTATAAACCCTTACATTAATACTATGAACCCTTAGATTAATAAAGCCAAGGGATTGATATCATAAAACCAAGGGACTAATAAACCCTAGGATAAATATTATAAACCCAAAGGTCTAATAAACCGTAGGAATAATATCATAAACCCTATGAATAATATTATACCCTAGGAATATGAAACATTTGATAAATAGAGTTAAAGGATTGATATTATAAACCGAGATGACTAATAAACCCAAAGGATTAATACTAATCCTTTTGGTTTGGGATTAGTATTAGTATTAATCCCTTCGGTTTATTAATCCTTTAGGTTTATAATATTAGTCTCTTGGCTCTATTTATGAGGGTTCATATTGTTGGGGTATAATATTATTTTTAAGGTTTATAATATTAATCATATCGTTTAATAATATTAATCCTATGGTCTTATTCTATAATTTAATAATAATATTATTAATTATTAATTATCATTCATTTTTATTTAATAATTATCAATTAATTAATAAACAATTATTATTAATTAATAAAATAATAATAGTTACTGAATCATTTGTATTTAATGTAATTAGTTAATTAATTAATTAATTAAATCCTAAGTTTAATATTATAAACCCAAAATCCAAATAAACCCTAAGATTGATATTATACACCCAAATGACTAATAAACCCTAGTATTAATATTTTAAACACTCTGAGCATTCTGAATAATATTATACCATAGGAATATGAACCTTTATATTAATATTATAAACCATTACATTAATACTATAAATGCTAGGATTAATATTATGAACCCTTAAATTAATGAATCCAAGGGATTGATATTATAAAACCAAGGGACTAATAAACCCTAAGATAAATATTATAAACTGAAAGGACTAATAAATCCTAGGATTAATATCTTTTTTTTTTATAAGTAAGAGACGAACCTTCTATTAATCTGATCAAATTACATAATATACAGAGTGCCCCAAAGAGCAGGAGTGGCAAAAACCAATGACCGAAGCTTACAAGATTCTTACAAACAACACAAAATGGTGCCTACTGCATCCACCAAACGGACCCAATGGCAACAAAGAAAAGTCCAATAAACAAAACGGGTTCGAAACCCTCCAGCAACAGGCAGGAACCAATCCTCGCTGTTGAAAACCTGCCCCCAATCCAACGGCCAACAAGCAAAAGGTATCCACAAAGGGACCCACAATCGGGCAATGAGCACAACTATTCCTAGCTGTTGAAAGTAAAGTCCTGATCCAATGGCCAGCGGGGATATCGCATGGATGAGAAGCACGGAGGTCAACCGCATGATGAGAGCGGTTTTCTCTCACCTCTCATTGCCACGTGTTACCTCCTGAGTCGAATCACATACATCTTCCACAAAACCAAATACTAGCCATGTCCCGTGCGATATACCAAATAAGGTTTTGGGGTTTTGTGTCCATGGTTTCGCGGAAAGCCTGGGGTCCATACAGGGACCCACCATGGACCCCACTGCCCCTTGCAAAATGGACCCGACCTCAACTCTAAACTAGGTCCAAAAAACAGAAACAGGTCTGGAGCCCTAAGGCAACAAGCCCGCTCCATCTCAGCTGTAGAATACATAATCCTGATCCAACGATCATCGGGGATATCACACGGACGAAAAGCGCAGAGGTTAACCGCGTGATGAGAGCGGTTTTCTCTCACCTCTCGATGCCACGTGTTACCCACTGAGTGGAATTGCATGTGCCTACCAAAATACTAGATACAATCTAAGTCCCGCACGAAATACCACTTATGGTGTTACATTTGAGGTTTCACGGAAAAGCCAAAACATTCCCGCAGACCTTGTTGAGCCTTCTGCCTGGAGTTGCCAATAGAGACCCACTGAGCCAAATACACCCAGGTAGTCCATTCTATGTCATTGCCCGACTTGAAACCTTCCTCATTCATCCGAAAGTGAACAAAGTTGTGGAGAGCAACCATATCCAAAAATTGTGCACAAATTAGGTGATATCAACCTCACTCCTATCTCCCGAATCCCTTTGATAAGCGTTGTTCATCCACAAATCCCAATCTTTGGCTGCCAGGATGAAACAATCCTCTTGTAGTTTCCCTTCAGGTAACAACTCCCATGCATGCCGAGAATACCTGTCCTTATTGGCCACACCTTCGTTGGCCAACAGATCTGCGAGCATATTTTCCTTCCTTCTAACATGAACAAATCTAATTGTTTTAAGGGTTTGCAAGTGAGAGTGGATATGATGAAAAACCTACAGCAACTTCCAGTGATTCGACACTTTTTCTGGCGAAGTTCCATTATGAATCTTCTTGGCTACTCTGATGATCAAATCTGAATCTGCTTCAACGATAACATTCTATAAATTTGCCTCCACCAGGATCTCTAAGCATTGATCTAATGCTAGAAGTTCAGCCATGTTATTGGTACCCTTTTCCAAGTGGCCATGGAAGATATATTTTGTGTGCCCCTGAGGATCTCTTATAGCACCCCCAAAGCCAGCTTCCCCCGGATTGCCCTTAGAAGCTCCATCAATGTTTACTTTGAAGAAGCCCAGAGGAGGGGGTTGCCATCTATTGTCACCTGTGTTAATTGTTCTCACTTCCTTCCTTATTCCTTGAGGATTGATGGATTGAAGGCCCAAATTAAGAATAATAATCTCCTCGTGAGGCAGAGGAGGATTCGTGGGAATTGACCTCAAAAGGCTTTTAACTATTTCTTTAAGCTGTTTTAGAATTTGATTTATTATGTGTTGTGGCTCGATAGATTTATTTATGAAGATTCGCCTATTGCAGTTTTTCCAAACATTCCAAATGACAAAGCCTGGTACTAACATCCAGGCTTTGTTGATGATCTCATTCTCTGAGAAGTGCTTCCTCCAGTTTTTCAGAGTGTTGGATATGCTAAGACTGTCCCTGTCAATTTGTTTGAAGCTTGAGGCCACCCAGTCCCACACCTTAGCAAAAAAAGAATAGTGGTTGAGTAAGTGTTCAATCCTTTCCTCATGTGAGCAGCATGGGTGACATTTGGAAGGGCCACTGAAGCCTTTCTTGAGGAGGTTTTCCTAAGTTAGGATCTTTCTATGGTGCACCAGCCAGATAAATAACTTTATTTTCATCCAGTGAGGAGTTTGCCAAAGCTCCTTCCAGACTTTATCATCATTTTCAAAGTTGAATCCTGTGATTGCTTGTTTTACCTCTTTGAGGTTAATTTTACCTTTCTTATTCTTCCCCCATCTTAATTGGTCATGTGAGGAGGAAACCAGAATCCATCTGTGCTTCAAGTCCATGGTGAGAGCCTCTGTCATGGCCTTCAAAGGACTCTCCTCACTGTAACATAGTTCCTTCCACTTCCTCCATTTTTCATTGTTCCTTCCCTGATCCCAAAAATCTTTTACCAATAATAGGTCTTTGATGGCTGTGTCTCTTTTGAGGGCTGCCAAGTCAATCCTATTAAGGATGGGTTCCTGTTGCCAATTTTCCTCCCAGAATCGAGCTCAGTCCCCTGCTCGGATTTCCCAAAGACAATGTTGCTGAACAATGCTTTTGTTCTCCCAAGCAAGGTTCCATATCTGTGAGCCTTTGATTTGTCTTGTCATTTTAATAAGATCCTTTCCCTACCAGTGCTTGGCGTACTTCTATTTCCAAAGCTTGGCCCAGGGGGCGTTTGGCTCCTTAATCCATTGCCACCAAAGCTTAGCTCCCGAAACTTTAATGAGAGTTTTCGAATCATGCAGCCCCAAGCCACCATGGCTTTTGGCCTTATATATCTTGTCCCAAGCAACTAAAGCCCACATTTTTTTCTCTTCCCCTCTACCCCACAGAAAGTCCCTTTGAATGTTCCTTATATGTTGCTTAATAATTTGACGAGCAAGGATAGCTGCAAACATGAAAATGGGAATGGCTTGCAAGACTGCCTGTGTGAGCACAAGTCACCCTGCTAAGTTTAAGGATGTGCATGTCCATTTTCTGATTTTGTCTTGAAGTTTATTTAAAATTAGTTCCCATATTTTCTTGCTGAGAAGTTTATCAATAAGAGGAATGCTAAGATATTTGGAAGGCAACTATTCCTTTTGGAAACCAAGAATCCTGGTAATGTCTCTTTATATAGCAATATTAGTGTTAAAGAAAAAAACTTTGGACTTGTTTAGGCTTACCTCTGTACCTGTTGCCATAGCAAAGTCTTTTAAGATATCTTTGATTTCCCTTGCTTCCCTGACTGTGGGTATGCCTTGTAGCATAGTATCATCCACAAATTGTTGATGAGTATTAGCCTCTCCATCTAGGGTGAGCTTGATCCCCTGAATTCGACCTTCAACATTTGCCATTTTGATTGCCTTGCCTAGCCCTTCCATCATGAGGACAAAGTGGAAAGGGGAGAGCAGATTGCCTTGTCTGATCCCTCTGGAAGATGTGAAGCTATTTGAAGGAGCTCCATTAAGTAGAATGGAAAAACTGGTTATGATGATTAGTGCCATAACCCACCTTATCCAATTCTAGTCAAAGCCATATGCTTTCAGAGTAGCTCTGATATAAGACTAGCTGAGTTTGTCGTAGGCTTTCACAATGTCCAACTGAATAATCATGCCTGCTTGCTTGTTGCTTTTGAGAGAGTGTGCCACGTCATGTGCTTGGATGATGTTGTTGAGAATTTGTCATCCCTCCACATAGCCTGTTTTCTCTTCTGAGATGAGGGAAGGTAGTAGGGGCTTGAGTCTATTGGCTATCACTTTGGAGATGATTTTATACACCACATTACATACGGCTATGGGTCTAAATCCATCTGGATTCATAGCATTTTCCTTTTTGGGGATTAAAGCTATGAAGGATGCATTCAGTGCTTTTAGAACCTTTTTGTATTTTCTTGAGTCCTCCACAACCTCGAGGATGTCCTGTTTGACGATATTCCAGCAGGCTTTGAAGAAATCAACATCGAATCCATCCAGGCTTGGTGCTTTTCCACTTTGCATTTCCTTGATCACTTCATTGACCTCCTCTTCTGAGATTGGCCTATTGAGATTATGGTTGTCCTCTCTAGTGACCAACTTGGGAATATACTAGGTGAACTGATTAATGAACCTAGATCTGTCCTCCATTGGCTCCTTTGCAATATTAGAGAAGTGTTGTCCTAGATTTGACTCCATGTCCTTATGGGAGAAAAGCTCAACACCCTGAGAATCCTTAATCTTTGTGATTCTGTTATGTGCCCTGTGGGCCATAGTGGACTTATGGAAGAAATTATTGTTTCTTTCTTCCTCTTTGATCCATTGAATCCTGGATTTCTGTCTCCAGAAAGTTTCCTCTTGTAGGCATCACTCCTCCCATTCTTCCTGTAAAGAGTTGGTTAGCTTTTGCCTCTCTTCATTGAATCCCTCTATGATATTGATCTGATTGATATTCTCGAGTTTCTGTGCAGTCTCAATTCTACCCTTGAGGATATCGCCAAATTCCTTTTTGTTCCAAGCTTTAAGATTGGATTTAATATATTTTAGTCTCTGCTGGAGCATGTACATCTTAGTACCCTGAATATTTTGATCCTCTTTCCACCATTTGTCAATGTTACTGGTGAATTTGGGTGCGAGAGCCAAGCATTCTCGAATCTGGAGGGCCTGTTCCTCGGAGTGCCCATAAAGGTAGCTTCTAGCTAAACTGGCCAATGATCCGAACCCCCAAAGGGCAGAATGGACGTTGTGATGGCTGGTCTTGTGATGAGGAGATCCTCAGAAATGATAAATCTATCAAGTTTTGAAGCCACTTGAGAATCCCCTCCCCTTTTGTTATTCCACGTGAAGGCTCCATTTATTGTCTCAGTGTCCACTAGTCCCATGTTCATGATGAGATCTTGGAAGGCTTCAGAGTCTCTGCCTAGCTATCTTATGCCTCCTTTTTTTCCGAAAGAGATCTTATCATATTGAAATCACCTACAACTATCTAAGGCATATTCGGATATCGTGCTCTTAGATCTTCCAAGGAGGTAAGAAGCTTGAGTTTATCTGCTTGCTTATGAGGTCCATAAACATTTGTTATCATGTATATCTCTTTATCACCTACAGGACTTCACACCAAAGATAGATAGTTCTTGGATGCTTCAGCATCCAGGATTCCAAATTTCTGTGGATCCCATAGCGTAATAATCCCACCTGCCAAGTTATTTGCCTTAACCTCTAAATACTCATAATTGATTAACAATTTACTATGAATTTCTCTTATTTTCTCCATTGAACATTTGGTCTCCTGAATGAAGATCATATCTAGTTTTTCTTCTTTTATTCTGTTACTCAGATTCCTTTGTTTCTTGCTACTACCTAATCCTCTAATGTTCCAAGTTGTGAGCTTCATTAAGAAAGGTTAGTAAAGGAGTAGCTGGTAAGAACTTTCATCTTACCTGAGTTAATCAGTGGTTTTCCACATTCGTTTAGCAGTTCATTCTGTCATTTCCTTCCTCTTTTCCTTCTTGAGTTCTTTGGAGATTGTGCCTGTAAGTTCTCTATCATTTTGACCCCACTCTGCTCTTGGCTTTCATGGTTTCTCTTGACACCAGTTCCCTCGATTGTGCCCTCCATAGAAAGAGCTGTTGAACTCGATCATAGTCTTCTTTTGGCAAGGAGTCCACTCCTTTGTTCCTGCCTTATTCTATAAATAGTTATAGATCCAGATGTTCCTTGTCTAGAATCTCCTGTAGTTCATGGTACTCTATTCCTACCTCACTTGGAGTCATCACATAGTCTTTACTGATCTCCATGTTGCTTGGTAGATCCTCCTTCTGCTGGTTGTTTACTATGATATCCTCCATTTCAGCTTCTGTTTCCTACTCCTTAGATGTGTTTTCCCTGTCCTGGACTATCTCCACATTATCCTCTGTCTTCACTACTTTTTTGTGTGGCTGTTTACCCCCTTTCCCTTTGACCCCAACCTTGGTAAAACCCTCATGATCTCTATCCAAAGAGGTTTTCCTGTTGCCTTCCATACTGTTTGTTGGGCAATCTCTAAATAGATGGCCATGTTCATGACATTTGCGGCACCTAAAAGGTATGTGTTCATAGTCCACCATTTGCACCCAATCTTCATGGTATACTTCTAAAATTATTGTTTCCAGGAGGGCTCCAGATAGATCCATTTCTACACATATTCGGGCAAAGGAGGTATATTTACCTTTGAGAGTTGCCTCTAATATCTTCAGAAAATTCCCCAGCTTGTTGCCTATGGTTTTCAAAGATTCTGGTAGCCAGTAATCGAGAGGTAGTGAGTATAGTCTAATCCAAACTAGTACAGATGTAGAGGTTTCACGTTCCGGGACAAAGTTCATCATCCATGGTCGCATGTAGAGTCCTGCTGCAGCATAGAAATATGTCCCCCCTTCAAACACTTTGTCTTTGTCCTCTAGGTTCACGAACACCATCGTGAAGA
Organism: Pinus tabuliformis; assembly: GCA_031772625.1. Classification (NCBI taxonomy): domain Eukaryota; kingdom Viridiplantae; phylum Streptophyta; class Pinopsida; order Pinales; family Pinaceae; genus Pinus; species Pinus tabuliformis. The sequence goes on along the minus strand of CM062804.1, from coordinate 1,110,838,436 downwards.
AGCCCTTAGAACCCAGATGTAAATGTATATCTCCCTTTGGCTTCCAATGGCTTCTAATCCAGATGTGTAATGCCCTTTTCGTTGGCCATAACCCCATGAACTTGCAGATAATCACATGTTCTTTCATATGGTCCCTGTGCGCTTGAATCGTTGGATCACTCAATATGACCCGGGGTATGATGCTCGATTTAGGTTTGTAGACTCCCTTGGTTCTTGTGGAAGTCGTTTTTCTGCTACCTCCTTCCTTCTCTGTTTCTTTACTTGTTTCCTATTGATTCCCTTCCTGACCCCGGGGTTCATTTCTTCCAACTGTCTCCTTGCCTTTTGTTTCTGAAATCTTTTTCGACGGTTTTTTGAAATGCTTCCCTCCTGTTTCCTCGCCTCCTTCTGTGACTACTTGCCTATAGGAGGCATCAACGCTCCCCCCTGTGCGTCCTACCATGGAACCCTAATGCAAAACCCTAGCTTCAACTTCGATCCTTGTTCAGGTTCCGCTCCTCAGAAACCCTAAGATTAATACCATAAACCCTATGAATAATATTATACCCTAGGAATATGACCCTTATATGAACCCTTAGATAAATAAAGCTACCACATTAAAAATATTAACATGGTTGATATACGCCGAAATCTTCTTTTGTATTTAACATTAATAAATATATACTAAGAAATAATATTCAAAAAAAATGTTACAATAAAAATATTATTATTATCATTATAATTAATAATTATTATTAATTTATATCGATGATTATTTAATATTAATGTATTTTTATATATTTAATTTTAAATTATGTAATATAAATTAATAATTTATTATTAATATTAACTGATAATTGTAGGGATTAATATTAAAAACCCAAAGGATTAATACTAAGAACCCAAGGGATTATAAACCCATGGAATAATATTAATATTATAAACCCAAGGGATATAAACCTTAAGGTGAATATTACAAACCCTAAAATAAACATTAAACTGTGAGATTAGTTTTATAAACTTTACAATTAATATTATAAACTCAAGGGATTGATATTAGAAACCCAAGGGATTATAAATACAAGGGAATAACATTAAACCATGGGATTAATTTTAAATCCAAGGGATTAATATTGAAAACCCAAGGGATTAATATTAAAAACCCAAGGGATTAAACCATAGGATTAATATTATAAACCCTATAAATAATATTATACCCCAACAATATGAACCCTTAGATAAATAGAGCCAAGAGATTGATATTATAAACCCAAAGGACTAATAAACCCAATGGATTAATACTAATCCCGAAGGGATTAGTATTAATCCCTTGGGTATATTAGTCATTTAGGTTTATAATATTTATCCTAGGGTTTATTAGTCCTTTAATTTTATAATATCAATCTCTTGGCTTTATTAGTATAAGGGTTCATAATATTAATCCTTTATAGTATTAATCTAAGGGTTTATAATATTAATCTAAGGGTTCATATTCCTAGGATATATTATTATTCATAGGGTTTACAGTATTAATCCTAAGGTTTATTAGTCATACTATTATTCAAATGGTTTACAATATTAATCATGGTTTATTAGTCATTTGGGTTTATAATATTAAACTTAGGGTTTAATTTATTAATTAATATTAAATAAAAAATAACTCACTCATTATTATTATTTTATTAATTATTGATTATTTTAATTAGTTAATAAATGTTAAATAAAATTGATTAATTAATTATTAATAATAATATTATTATTAAATCGTGGATTAATATTATAGACCCTATAAATAATATTATACTACAACAATATGAATCCTTAGATAAGTAGAGCCAAGGGATTGATATTATAAACCAAAAGGACTAATAAACCCAAGAGATTAATACTAATCCCAAACGAAAGGGATTAATATTAATCCCTTGGATTTATTAGTCATTTAGTTTTATAATATCAATCCTTTGGCTATATTTATCTAAGGGTTCATATTCCTAGGATATAATATTATTCATAGGGTTTATGTTATTAATCCTAGGATTTATTAGACCTTTGGGTTTATAATATTAATCTAAGTGTTCATATTCCTAGGGTATAATATTATTTCTAGGGTTTACAATATTAATCTTCGGGCTTATGATTCCTTTGGGTATCATAAGGTTTATTAGCTCTTTGGATTTATACATATTGAGTGGGCCTAATAGTTAAGAGAATGTGTTTCCTCCTAAGAGGTCACAGGTTCAAAACCAGAGGGAGTAGAGTATGTATGCCTTCGTAGACCTAACATTCAAATCATTGTGCATAGGTGGGTCCCTTGTCCCATAAACAAGGGGGTCTCATACACCAATGTGGTGTATGGCTTGGTCTTGACCTTAAAATTAGATAATAATAATAATTAAACTTAGGGTTTATTAGTCTTTCAGATTTATAATATTAATCCTAGAGTTTATTAGTCCCTTGGATTTATTAGTCCTGTAGGTTTATAATATCAATCCCTTAGCATTATTAATCTAAGGGTTGATATTGATGGGATTAATATTTTTCATAGGGGTTATAATATTAATAATAGGGTTTAAGATCTTGGGTTTTTAATATTAATCCCTTGGGTTTATAATATTAAGCCTACATTTTATTAGTCCTTTGGGTTTATAATATTAAACTTAAAATTTAATTAATTAATTAATATTAAATAAAATAGATTAATTATTATTATTACTAAACCACATGATTAATACTATAAACCCTATAAACAATATTATACCCCAACAATATGAACCCTACCATAAATAGAGCCAAGAGATTGATATTAGGGATTGGGTTTATTAGTCCTTTAGGTTTATAATATCAATCCCTTGGCTCTATTTATCTAAGGCTTCATATTGCTAGAGTATAATATTATTCATAGGGTTTATGATATTAATCTTGGGGTTTATTAGTCCTTTGGATTTATAATATTTATCCTAGGTTTTATGAGTCCCTTTGTCTTATAATATAAATCCCTTGGTTTGATTAATGTAAGGGTCCATAATATTAATCCTAGTTAGTCCCTTTATTTTATAATATCAATCCCTTGGCTTTATTAATCTAAGGGTTTGTAATATTAATCCTAGGGTTTATTGTATTAATCTAAGGGTTCATATTCCTAGTGTTTAATATTATTCATAGGGTTTACAATATTAATCCTAGAGCTTATTGATCCATTGAGTTTATAATATTAATCCTAGGGTTTATAATATGTTTGATATAAGCATATCAAACACGTTTTGTAATGTGGTTATTAATTATTATTATTATTAATTATTATTATTATTAATTATTTATAAAATATTATTTATTATTCAATAATTATTACTTTTATAATAATATTATTAACAATAATTATTTACTAATAACAATAATTATTTTAAAATGATTATAATAATTTATTATTGCTAATAATGGATAATGAATAATAAGTAATAATTATTAAATAATAAATAATAAATAATAATTTATACATAATTAATAATAATAATAATACAACCATGGTCAATTAATTTTATTACTAAAAAGTAAAAATTATTATCAATAAATATTAATAATCATTATTAATTATAAAGTATTAATTTTATTAATTGTAGTTTTTCATTGATTTCTGATTCTTGTGATCCATATTATTGTAAATGTTTTGCGGATAAATCATATTATTAGTTTTTGGTTGTTGTTTTGAACCATCTAATGTGGTTCATGAGTCTTGAGGATAAACGAATTAGATGGTTTGAAATGTTGATCAAAACTAATGATGTGATTTATCCAAAAAAAAAATTTATAATATATTTTTTTAATATTATTTCTATTATTATATGTTTATCAATAGTAGATACAAATAAAGCCTTCTATATATATCAACAACACTAATATTTTTAACATAGTTGTGCTAATTGAAGTATTGTAACTAATAATCAGTAAAACAAAAATAACTTTTCTAATACTACAACACAATTTAGCACACAACTATTTTTCATATTATTATTATTATTTTGATTCCAAAATAAGCCATACATTTAAATATTATTTTGCAAAATAATCATTTTTCCAACCTATTCTCATAAAAAAGAAAGTATTTAAATTGTAAACCTAACCCAAACTTAAAATCACGTTCGAGTTCCCTCTGATTATGCAAAATTTATGTGGATTGTTACTAGTAGGTTGTCTTAAAATATAGGATGAATGAATATGAGAGCCTTGGAATTTCTTCAACTTTGTGTTAAATATTGTTATTGGGTATCAAAAGACTTCGTTATAAAAATATTTTTCGGGGGGCGATATGTTTTATGGCTAACTGTCAAAATTCCTTCCATATAAAAATAACCAATATTCACTTAACATTATTCTCTTGATTAACGAAGTAATCAATTATTGTGAGTAATACTTTGGACACACAAATAATTAAATCATCTCTTAGTAATAGCCACAAACTGCATTTATGAGAGGAAGTCGGTTCATAATTCACTTCATTCAAATCTTCAGCAGTTTAATACATTTAAAGTGAAAATCACTATGACGACTTCAATATAGTAAGAAACCTTAATCTAAACATAAATTAGAGTGAACCCTGTACTGGATTTTGCACTTAAATATTGAAGTGTAGCCAATATATATATATATATAGTTATTGATATATTAATTCTCCTTAAATACATCTGTTACGGCCATTGACCCTGACATCGACTCGTAACAATTCTTAATTACTGCATGGAGAATGCAGGTTAAACCATCACCATTTATTTTGCGATTAGATCCATTTTTCCGGTGTTGGTGGGCAACATCAATCTCACTTAATTTTTATAACGTAGTTAATGTATTTTTAATTGATGTAAATGAGTTGTTGGTGGAACATGCATTGAATGAAATCTCTTACTCTATTTCAAAATAGATTTATTTGTAATGTGGTGTTTTTGGAGCTTTGGGTGTTAGAATTTGATAAAAAAAATTGCGATGGAATTTTGATTTGTCTTATTTAAACTAATTTTTTTAGTGTATATATAGATTCAGCATTCTCAAAAAATTCTAAAGCAATTTTATTGTGAAAGGGTTAACCATCAAACTTATGATTTCAATTCTGACAAAGTTTTAGAGAAATTAAACCAGAAAAATCCACTTAAAAAAACTTTAAAAAATCTGACGAAAAACTTGTTTCAAAATGGAATTGTAGCCCGTCAGGCAGGATATTTTAAATATTCAAATGACATGGGAAGGATGAGCGCCTGGATTTCAAATAATCGCCAAGCTGGCTCTGGCTCTAGATGCAAACGGACAGCCATTACTGTGGGTTTTGCGGTCACCCGACTGGATACTCGCCCACGAAGGCGTGGCGTCAGTGGAGGAATGGAAACTGAAGCTGCTGCCAAAAGGCTTCGAGCAGGCAGTGGAGGGGCGGTGCTTGATAGAGACAGGGTGGGCACCGTAGGTGACGATACTGGCACATGAAGTTACGGGGACTTTTATCACCCACTGTAGATGGAATTTAGCACTCTGGATCTTCAGGCTTCTTCTCTAGATGATTGTGTAGAAAATCGTGCTGAGGTTGTAGCTAATTTGCGAAACATACAAACGGAGGGCCATGGCGACGGCAAGCGTTGAAGGTAATGTCTAGTTTCATTTATCATGTGCCAAAGTTAGGTAATTGGACTTTCAAGACTGCAATAATTTGCACTAAACTTTATAGCATATTTGGATCCATTGTAGCATTGAATCTGTAGCGATTCATGGGAAAGATAACAAGATCACCATAATTGGAGATATAGATCCTGTGTGCCTTACGACTAGTCTCAGAAATTTTGGATGCGCAGAATTGGCGAGTGTCAGCCCTTCTAAAGATTCAGAGAAGAAACCTGAAGATCCAGAGAAGAAGCCAGAGAAACCGAATTTAACTTGTGTCGTTCTTCCATCAACCTGTCACGTTCTTCCACCACGCTGCCACGGATGCAGTGGCTACACCTATTATAGAGCGACGAGAGCCCTAACACATGCGCTATTCTCTGAATTTCTCCATCCATATTTGGATCTCAATTCAGTAATTATCTTCTCTGCGTTAGTGCTCGTCCGAATTGCGTGTTGACATCCAAACATTGTTACTATGTTTTGCATTTCCATTTTCATAATTCTCATAATATGATTTGGTGTGGTTTGATTTACAGAGAAGTTCATCCAAACTCTACGTTTTATATCTATACAAAGTTCATTGATTCTCGTTCCAAATTCAGTAAGCATTATTGAAATTAGGAGTTTTTTCAAGAACCAAAGAACCCTAATATTAATATTAGATTTGTAAGAGAATCATGGTTAATTTGATTTCCGGAGTGTCATTTTATGGTTAGACTAAACATATGTCGATTTAAAAAGAAAAAATATTAGATTTATTAATTTTGACCAACTGGTATTTAAGTGATCAAAATAATTTGTCTCCATTACACCAACCATTTTTATGAATGGATTTTTGCCAAAAACATTTAAACCAGTAACCTTGAATACCCAATTCTAAATAACTTATAAAAACTTTTAATTTTATTGAAACATTCACCTTAAATGTGTATCAAATATATCTTAAATTTTTATCGAGATTATCAAAATTCAATATTTTACATTATTTTCTTCTAAATTTAAATTATTTATTTACTTATCCAATATTCCATACAAGCTTATTATTTAGCTATCACTTTCGTAAGCGTAGAAGGTATACATAAATAATTTGTTTCATGTGTAGAATATTTAATTAGTATTATTTTAAAATATACATTTTATTTTTTAAATTATATATATTTATAAAAATATAAATTTTAAAAAAATTAATATATTTAATTTATTATTTATTTATATAATCTCAAAATATACTATATAAGTAAGCAGCTATAATAATCATAAATTCCAGTGGTCTTATTTTTCTTCGTGGTCCTTCAACATAAGATTCCGGCTATCGGGGGTGGGGAAGGAATAGTTGAAAAGAATAGTTGGCCATTTACTCCATCCATTAGGGTTGAGCCTCTTATTAAGTTTAGAAAAACATTTTGTGGATAAAATGAGTAATTGAAGGTGAAGTGTGGAGTTTTAAAGGAGAGTAGATGAGAAGCCATGAAAAATAGGGCATAGAGTGCTAAATCTAAGAAAGATAAAGACATGGAATTTTAGATCTATAATAAAAATATTAGGGCGTTGTAGCTCTAAATATTTAAAATCTCAAGGTGTGGAATCTTGGATCCTATCACGACACAAAGTCCTTAACTATGACACAAAGATGCACACAATAGGGGTGTGGAATCCCTATTCTCCGAAAGACAAATACCACTCATGGGCAGCCCATGGATAAATTTCCTTAGCAAAACCTCATTTCTAACAATCCTAGAGTGAATTTCTAAACATAGAAAATCATGTATAACATCTCAAGCATGTCTTCTAAAAACAGTAAATCAACTTGCATAAATTGGTAATCAAATGTAGTTAAAAGAAAATCACTTAACTTATAATTAGTTAATCCTAATAGTTCAATCTCGAATTAAACATTAATATTATTATTATTATTATCATCTTGTATGAGACTACGATACTATTATTAAAACGGAATTACAAGTCACCTTAATCACCTCAATCACTTCACGCCTCCTTCCTTGATGACTCTCATGGCTCTATGTAACTCTCTCTCTCTCTTAATGTTACATTACACTCTTTCTTACAAACTCATCAAGTAATGACATATTCCTATTACACTCAATAAAACATGTAATAAAATATTCCTCTTACACTCTCTTTAATACATATGTTACATTCTCCTTAACTAAGGCATGAATACCTCTCTTTAATGGCATGAGTTACACTCCTCTAAATGGAGTATGTTACTCTATCTCAAGGAATTCATATTACTCCTTTATGACAAAAATTGGTTGTTTCTCCTATATACAGGTCTCATATCTTCTCACTTGGGGAGGAGGTGCATTGTGATGCTAAGAGTGGGAGAGGCTCAAGCATGATTGTGAGAGGGAGAGACCTAGAGAGTAGCCAAATGTTGTCAAATAAATTACTAAGTAGCTCTAGCTAGTGGAGTTGAAAATGAGTGGTATTGAGAGGAAGTAAAAATTATCTTCCTTAGTTTGCCTTGTATATCTCTCTACTGTTGTATTTTGGTACTTCTTATGAGATTTTACAACTCAAGGGTTCAGGGGAGAAGTTCTTCTTGGATATGGTTGGGAGGAAAACTAGATGGTTCAAAATGAGTTGATAAAGATATTGGAGATCAAGCATACTCTCATCCTTTTGGAGTTGTATATATATATATATACACTGTCAAATATGTTCAAAAGTATTGGAAGTTGCTACTTGTGAATATTTATGAGATATTTAGAGAGTTATTTATGAGCTAACCAATAATGCATGGTAGCTATAGTTGAGAATTTACATGCAGTGGATTAAAACGAGAATGTGTTGCCAAAGTTTTTAGATTTAGTTTATAATGAAATTATGTCCATATCAAGTCATATCTATTATCTAAATTCAATATTCTATGTTTGATAACATTTTATTGTGTCTTTTAGCAGTTCATTACATGGTTTTTACTTACTGTGAATTGGGTTGTTGGATGAAACTTAGATGTGTATAAAATGTTGCACACTAAATGTTTGAAGTAATTCCTCAATAATTGTAATTCATTTTATGTAAGTGTTTTTTATTTTGTAAAGTTTTGTTACAAACTAATTGATAGAAGGTCTTAATGGCTAAAGCATTCAGGGCTGCCATGAGTTTCTAAAGTTGTAATAGTGTTTGCAATAAGTTTGTCAATTTATGTCAAGGAAAGTAGCTTTGCAGGTTGTATAATTTTCAATTAAGTATAGGTATCAATAATTCATATGATGGTTTGTAATTTTGATGAAAAGACCATATTAGCGTAAATATGGGTTTTCTTTTTCCATATACAGTTGTAGATAAATTTTAGATACTAAGTGTTTGACAAAATTGGTAGATGAGAAAGTAGGGCTCCATTTTTTTGTTGTTTTAAAGAATCTTCTCTCTGGGCATTTTTTATGTGATTCAACTCAACCTCAAGGGGTGTCCATACCATAAAGCCATGTGACCCCCATGTTGATTCCAAAATTCATGTTTTTAGAATCTAATTTTGCAATCTAGTCAATTTTGTTGAATTGTTGTTGCTTTGTATGGACTGCCTATTGTTGGTTTTGCAGTAACCTTACCATATATGATATAAAAACTAATCTATTTTGAGGATACCAATATGATTCATGCTCTTGAAACTATTTTTTAATGTCTCAATGGTTGATACTCAAACAATTCAACATTATGATGACAAATTATTTCACGTTTGTTAATTGTTTGTCAAAAATCCCCAATGGATATAGTTTACATGGTTGCATGTTAGTTGTAAAAGTTCCCCCCAATATCTATAAGTCTTTGGTTTCCCTAAAGTGTTTGTATAAATGCATCAATGAATATGGCTGGTAGTTTTACTTGCATGTTAAGTTCAATTCAAGGATTATTGGCACTACTGTGAGACAATGAAAACCGAGGTTATGTAATCTCATATTCATGTTAGCTAATTGTTGTGAAATTTTCTTAAGGGATTATGATTTCCAAGTGTTTGAAAAGCTTCCTCAATGGTTGTACATTGCATGCTTGCAAACTATTTGTTAAAATGATTCAATGATTGTAGATTGCATGCTTGCAAACTATTTTTTAAAATACCTCAATGGTTGTACATTGCATGCTTGCAAACTATTTTTCATAATGCCTCAATGGTTGTAGTTAATTACATTTATGAATTGTCTATAAAAATGCCTAAGTGAAATTAGGATTTGTAACCAAGGTGTTTCTAGAAATGTCTTAATGAATAATTCTATTGAGTTAAAATTCATGTTCATGAATTCAAATTTGGGTAAGTGAATTGTTGTAATGTTAGCTTACATATGGATTCATAATTATTGGATATCAATCCTATAGAAGTTGAAATATCCTTTTAGTAAGGAATCCACAAGCATGTTATTTAGAATAAAATCAAATTAGTCACTCTTGAACACATTTAATTGCAATAGAATTAACAATTAGCTTGTTGGAAATTATGGTTTGTAAAGTTTGATATTTATTCATCCCACTAAAGACTCTTTCTTTTAAATGTGATTTTTGAGCTTGAGAAGAAAGTATTATGGTTGTAAGCTTTGGATCTTGATGAAACCATTATCCTTGTAGATTTCATGAGAAGATTAAAATTACCATGGGTTAGTTAGTAGAATTTAGTGTGTAGTGTAAATGATATCAATGAGAAAATATGGCCCTACATTAACTTTTATGCTTACTATATATATATATATATATATATATATATATATATATATATATATATATATATATATATCACATTTTGATTCTTAGTTTTCAATATTTATCTATAATACTGATGGTTTATAAGGTGGGACCTTACATATGTAAGCCAAGGCTTCTTTTTCCCACTCCTATCACCATTAAAGAAACACCAAGCCTAGATAAAGATAAGCTTCAAGATGAAAAGGAGAAAAAATTAAAGACACTAGATTTACAAATGACATAAATGCAAACACCTCTTGAGGCAAGATGCAATCAAAGAGGTAAGATGCTCAACTACAAGAAGAATTTTCCAACTTATAGAAACATGTTTCCATGCTATAGGAACATCTCGTATAATTATAGGAGACTAAAAAGATAGTGAAGCAATTAGCCCCAAGGAGATCTACCTCATTTTTCTCTTATATTGGTGTACGAAGGGTGCTTCCTGTGTACCTAGCACCATATATACTACTTTAGGTAAAACATGAGAAATTTGAGACTAATTGATGGAAGAGGATTGTCTAACCAAAATGTTCTACTGATATCACCAAGATGGAAGATGATATGAAGAGAATGAGAGAAGAAATGGAACTCCTAAGGTTAGATGAAGCAAACAGGAGGGATCACCTAGAGAAAGAAAATAATTAGATGAAAATTCAATTGCAGTATGCACACAAATTGCTACATGCGAGGGATACTCAAGTTGTAGCCTTGGAAATGTTTTAAATACTAAGAGGGGGGGTGAAAACACCATTCAACAATGCCCAATAATGAAGATAGTAGATGCAAGAGATTTTTAGGTGGAAACTCTTCCAGTAGAAAAAATATCGAATGCTTCTTCTTAATATTTGTCTTCAATAAAATTTACATCAATATTTTCAACTCCAACTGAAGGAGGCTCCAACCTGAAGTGCAATCTAATGCCCTGGTTTTCCATCTCCAACTAGAAGGACACTCCCACATCCTATTTTACAAGATTTGACCTGAAGGATGCTCTAATGCCTTGCATAGGCTCCAACCTTCCCTGACAATACCCTTTGGCCCTGAAGTGTTCTTAGGCTTCAACTTGAAGGAGACTCCACTCTCCTGCCTTGCACAACCCTACCACCCTAAAAAAAAAACCATACCATCTTTCACAATTTACAAATTGGATCCACATGTGCTCAATAATACAAAACCATCTACACTATCAACTTTAATCAAACTGAATCCACTTATGCTTAATGTGTTCATAAAACCTTAGTTCACTACTCATCTATCTGCAAACCATACATAAAGAGTTATGCCAAAATCATCTCTCAGCTTGTAGCAGCATCATACATCACTGACAAACCCTCATCATCAGAATACAAATGTCAAATCCAGGCTCATAGATAATTTAATCTATGTAATAATACTAGTCAATAGTAACAGAAACCCTGCTCAAAACCCTAGGAAGCACAACATGTGCTTACTACAATATTACATCAATAATAACAATGAATCTCTTTCCCAAATACATCTAACAAACAATTCAACAACATGTCAATCAAGTCTTGACAACAATATATGAAACTCTATCATATCAACAAACTAATGTCACTATTATACAATCATTGTCTTCACAGAACTACTTTCTTTCTATTGCTTGTCCAATAGTCCATCATCAATACAATTTACTTTCAACAGCAAAACCTAGATTCCAATTAACCTCTACCTCAAACTATGAAACTTTCACTGCCAAAATCATTAGCAATACATCAAATCAAATTCTTCCAATTGCGACTAGAGAAGGTCAACTCAGCTAATACGATCAATCGGATAAATGCATCATACACTATCAATAATCATGTCATACAATAATTGCAACAATAATTGTTCTTTCATTACATTTTCCTATCAATGATTCTAACATTTGCTAAATCAATCACAATTATCTCCTTACAAGCTCATAACCTCTCCTCAACAACAATCAATATACAATAATGAATGTATCCTTGCAACAATACAAAATATTACTATCAAGTGATCCTCTCTGTATAAAAAAATGAGATCCAAAAGAGTCCTTAATGCACTCACTACTCTAAGCCTATGTGCTTCCAAATCTAAGCCTATGGGACCCAAACCCATATTTTGGAGATGCAAGTCTATTGGCCCTCACTTCTTGGATAAGGCATGAGGAGGTCACAGTTGAAGAAGTAGAAAGGACCATTGATGGAGAGCTAAAGGAGCCACTATGGTTTAGACCTGAACACCCAAATCCATCAATCCTGACCTGCACTAATGCAATCCTAGAAGACGATCCTAAAATAGTGTAAATTTATAAATAGAGGCAAGTGGTGGCCCTCCTTCACTTTGAATATTCTTTTAGGTTGTTGGGAGAAGAAATCTCATAGGCATGCCAAAGGAGGTGGAAAGCACTACCTCATAGCATGAGAATTATGGAATACCATTCCCCTGATAGATTACAATTTATAGGTTCCAAGACTCATTTTTATAAGAGGATTATTAATGGGCTTGGATTCTAATGGGTTAGACTTAGATTCAATCCACCTCTTCTACTAGGAATTTAGGAACATTAGAGTCAGGAGGAAGAGTCTAGGTAGTGGCAGTACATTGAAGAGAATGCAATTTTCCTCCTAGCACACACAACCACCTCCATCTCAACATGGAATGTCAAACATGTTATCAATGAAATGAATGAGGAAGCGTAGATGAGGGGGGAAGAGTAAGTTTCTCAAAGAGTGAGAAATAGTCTCAATAGGGGATATGATGGGCCTCCCAAATAGACAAAACATAAGACCCATCTAACCACTCTAAGGCATATAAAAACTACTTTAAAATCTCCTTTTTGCACTTAATAACACTTTCCTAGATTAATGAGTTCTTAGGAGAGTCAACGATATTTTTCATGCTTTATGTGCATAAAATTATTATTTTTCAGGATATTAAGAGGGTTTTTCACAAATTTTGAGGAGATCCAACCCTATTTTTCAAGTTCTACAACTTCTTTCCATATAAAAGAAATTATTTAATCAATGAAATTCATCTTTGGTTTCAGTTCTTTGTATTCTTCTCCTTAAAAACTCTAATATTCCTTGGGATAGGGTCCACCCCAAGTGCTCTAGACCCCTCTTGTACCATTATTCTTTATGCATTTTTTTATCTCTACAATTTATTTATTAATATTACTTTTATGCATGGTTTCTTAGCTAGTTTCTAAATAGTTCTTTCTCGCATAGTATCTGAGCCCAGGTCTAGGTGTGACGAAGGACCCTTCTAAGACCTTTTACTTTTGTGATGTGTTAAATTGTATTTTTAAAAGAACATTAATGAATACATCTGCATGTTGTAAAGAAGAGGAACAAGACAATCATCAACACATGAAAACATAAGCCATTGATAACGGAGTTCGTCCAGGAGGGACTATGTCTCCGGGCCCCGGTGTCAAGATGGTGTAGGCCACTGCATTAAGTGTTGTCAATAGTGATGATGTACACAAGAGATGATGTCGCTATCATACAAGGAAAATGCCCTCACACAGGAGTGGCTCTAAGAGTTGTTCCACTACAGGAATTCTCAGTCAAAAGACTCCTATCAATATGACACAAAAACATGCATGATGAACATCCCACCGACATGGCATAAAAGGGATCTCAAAAACATGCATGAAGACAAAAAGAGTATCCAATCAACATGCAACAAGGGATCTCAACACATAACATGATGAATCATGACAGTAAGTACATCACATAGAATATTCTGCATCACATCAAACGAGGAATCATGAAAACATGTAACAAACGAGATCTTGCATCAACATAAATCAAGGATCTGTGCAGCATATGCATAAAGAAGAAGTACGTGAAAACATCATATACCTCACAAACAGGGCCATCTGAAGAAGTGAATGTCAAACTGCTGAAGTTGTTCGGACCATCGATATGACGGCATCGATCGCATGATTGGTCGCACATGGATGTTGACACCTGCATTCCACTTAGAAAACTGGTTGAAGAATATAATGAGAGAATTAGAAATCTGAATGCACCATCAGATTTGTGGCGTCAAATAGTGCAATATCGACTGTCCAAAATCTGAATTCTGAAAAGTTTAGAATCTGGGGCTCAAGGAATCTTTTAGATTCCCCCAAGATTCCTTAAGATTCTGCTCCATGGATGGACTGCAAATCTGCAATTCAGATGGTGAATCTGATTTCGCCATTGCGATCCCTCCTGAAAACCGTGAAAAACAAGTATAAACTTGACTATATTCCGACATGGAAAAATTTTACCTCCTCGGGAAAATTTCAAGGCTCATGGTTTCGTTCCATGTTTTTTCAACAATCATGGTTCCATGTGCATTTTGAAATATGACCAAAAATGCAGAACTTTGATGGAGAAATGGATAGCACCATTGCGTTCATGGTGACGAGAGGTGTTGAATCCATATAAAATTTGTCAAAATCTGACAAAGTGGAAATTCGGCACTCCTGTAAAACATTGCCTCGAATTACGTGCACTGCCTCCTCTACCTCGTAATGCATGCATGCTCCTGGTTCGTCCATCTAAGTGCACTGGTGAAATTTACAAAAAGCTCTGTTAGCAGAGTGGTTAGCAATCTGTTTGTTGTGGAGGAGGTCGGGTGGTTCAACCCCACCCCCTCCCATTTTACAAAACAAAATTCCAAATTAAAATAGGGGTCGCGCTGGGCCTGCCTTGGGCTGCTCGCCCACCTCACCTGGCGCCGGCTCCAATGAGGTCCGTATCCCTTCAATCGTTGTGTTGTTTGTTTTAATGGGGTTTGGTTTCTATTAATGCACATTGGTAATATTTATGGGGCTATCCGGTGGGCCAGCCCATGTGGCCGGGTGGGTTTAACTCCCATCGGCCTCGCTATTTATGGTAAGGTACGTATAGTGTTGGGGGTGGTGGGGTTGGTGGCCCCCACCCCCTTTTAATATATATATTTTTTGTTTTAAAAACAATAAGGTTCCATTTTTTAAAAAATTGAATTTAGCTGTAGGAGTGATTTTAACGACCCCACAATTTCGCCTGGAATCTGGCCTAGGCTGGCCAGAATCCGATGGCTAGGAAAATTCCAAATTGTGGCCTCTTTAAGCTTGCCTAGTCATCAAAAAGTCAACCCAACTTAGACTACTTCTAACTTTCTCATACAGACTTGGATTGACGAACCATTCACACCTTCATGATCAAGATGACGAGATCTATGCTCTGGTCCTGTGTCGAAGTCATTCTAAGAACTTTGATTTTTGAGCATTCAGAAGCCCTCTTTGTCCTACGTGTCTCTCTGGAGCCACCCAGATCATTAGATAGTAACATTGGTAGTGGTTATATTTTTCAGGTAAAATTATTTTTTATGCATTTAAATTCACTTTGATTGCAACTATTTATTTGTTTTCCATCATTTATTGTTTTATTGTGTCTACAGAGTCCCCTGTTTTGCAGCTACAAGAAACCCTACATATGCATATCTTGCTAAATATTCCCTACTACTAATAATGTGATGACTTGGACATTAGTTTCTTATAATTTATTATACATTCCTTAGCTTTTTTTTTATTTTCAACCTTCCATTTAACATATTTTTCTGCTCATTGGAGTGTCTCCTATAGCAAAACTAAGACTCTTGTAGCAGTTTGCAATTTGCTTATGAAATTTTCCCTACTTTGCCTCCAACTCATGGTTCACCTTATTTGATGTGTTACAACATCCTGGGAACCATAAAGATGGAATTTATAAGTGTATATACCAATTATATTCCTTGACCTATATCATTGCATAAATTGTTTCTTTCCTACAAAATTAGGGTTTACTATTTGCAAGGTTTTACTTCAGCAATGTGTTTTATTTCTTTGTAGAGTTGAATAGATATGATTTAATTTTATTATAGTTAATATCATATTTATTACTTGATTGCAATTATTGTAGTTTTTCTTGTTTCCTTTCATTTCATGCAATGTCATGTTTTTTTTGTAGCATAGAATAATTAGAATGGTCTTTATATAACTATATATCATCTCAATACTTCCACCTATATAAAAGTCAGTGAAATAAAGAGACAATTATTACTCCACATATGGTTTTGACCCATTTTAAGTTTATACAAACCATAGGTTGACAATTAAAGCTAAGAGCCTTGGCAGTAGTAGCATTGTTGTTGCAATATTGAGGGTCATCACATAGATTAAATGAATTAATAATGCATTCATGAGATTAAATATGCTTGTTAATTCCTTGAGAGGATGAATGAAAATGTGGGATATATAAAGAAAATGTAGGGACTACAATTGTCTTCATAAGTCCATTAATATTGGCTCAATAGTTTGTAAGCTCGAGATAAGTTATTATAACATCTAATATTGAGTTTGTTGGTAAGGAACATGTACTTGAAGGATTGGTTTTACCTAGTTGATGTGAACATTTTGTGTAATTGTTGATATATGAAAGAAATTTTATCATTAATACCTAGTGGTTTATGACAAAGGAAAGAAGACTTTGGTGTGTAAATATTGCTAGAATCTTTGTGACGCATCCATGACTTACTACGACATGATTTGGTCATGACACTCACAATATGAATCAGGATGGTAGATATGCTTGGAGCATTGAGTGCATGCATGTTTGTATGAGAAAATCAATTGCATGATTGAATGTCATGAAAATGAATAGATTCTAATAATTTTTAGGGATTGTTGAATAGTGGAATGAGTGGCATGAATCCCTCATGTTGCAAAGGAATGTGGAGGTTAATTATTTGTTAATTTAAAGATATGTATCTTTTAGTTTTGACCCTTTGGTCATTGGAATAAACATTGGAATGCATTATGGAATGTTCAAAATGATTCTGATACAAATAAACAATGCAATTGTAGATTCATTTCAATTTATTTTTAAATCAATTTAAAGTGATTGAATTATTATGTGTATAATAATTTTGAGATCACTTCAGGGGATGTCATAAATATTGCAATGAAAAGATTTTATGTATGAACACTTACCACATTTCAGCTTATTGAAAGTATAGATTGTAGTTGAAATAGCCTTGATTATGATAATGAAGGTTGAGTACCGCCATATGAAATAGAATATCATGAGAAGAATCTCATATTTATGACATGTTGTTCCTATATGAAGCAAGTTTGGAAAATAAAATAAAAAGGAAGAATATTTTATTTAAATTATTATGATTAATCTCATCAAAATTGTATGCTTGTGATATAGGTGAGATGATGGTTGTGAAGTTTAAAATCCTAGGGACAAGGATATTATGGTGACACTTGAACCCTATGACGTACATTGATCACCATGAGTTATCTCATGCCAAACATGATGTGTTATTTAGAGAAATATAAAGGGATGCCTTGGTTGTAAGACTCCATAAGTCTCGAAACTATTTCTGTGTTAGGAAGTCTTGCCATGGAATGCATCTCTCAAGTGAGTGGGGATGTAGAGAAAGGGATGATTAAACTTGGAAGGTGTGTGACTACAAGGAAGGGAAGACTTGAATGAATTGGATTTAAAATATTCATATACATACTCATTGGGATCATGAATGCATTAGGTGTGTCCAAGAAAACAATGAGTTGAACTTGTTCACTATGAAAGCCTTATGAAACAATGGACAACCATGTCGGATTTTACTAGAATGCAAGGAGTTCTAGAGGTAATTAGATCATGAAAAATGGATAGCATTGCTCGATGAGGAAACTAAGGACATGGAAAATATTGCTTAAATGAAAGTGGCACATCTCTTCTTCTACATAGAATGGCTTTAGAAAATAGTAGAACACCAAGGACAATGTTCCTTAGATGGGGAGGGGATCGTGACTCCCTTTTCATTACCACAGTTTTTGTAAAATAATTAAGAACATATAATGTTGGTGTACTAGAATTGATGTTGTGATTTGAAACTCTATTATATAATGTAATTTTTATTTTTATTAATAAAAATACAAGAGTTAAAGAAATGGGACAACCAATGTATTATGATGCCTTGGGGAGGGGGGAACTTGACTTAAGAGAAAAGATATACCTTGGGTGAATATTTCTCTTTGTTGTGATGGTTAGTCTTCCTAAGAATCTAAAAGGTTTGGAATATGAACGGTCAAGGTGTGAATATAAAAATAAGAGGGAGAAACAATCAATGGGATTTTCTTCTTGGTTCTTAAGCTTCTAGTTTTTCTCTCTTCTATTATTTTCTCATTAATCTCTCTCTTAGACATTCATAAATTCAATTTGGCATGAGAATTAGTGAAAAAATATGTGACAAAAAATGAATGTGTTGTAATTCTCTCTTTGGACTAGATGGCTCTAATGATTAGGAATGGTATTGGTTGTGTGTGGGACATAGAGTGCTAAAGTGGGGAAGGTCGATGGCTTACAAAGATCAAAGAAGGTATCCCTTATTTTGTGCATTCCTGCATGGTATTTTTGTGAATATGAGTCTGGTAAAATATGAAAACGATGATCACTAAGTTTTCCTATGTGTGTTTGAAGGAGAATGGCCTCCACTTTTGGTGTCAAAATTTGGTCTAAATGAGTGTGTGAAATAATCTTGAGTTAAGTTCTTCTCAAAGCATCAAGATATGGCATGGTGGTAGTAAGCTATGAGACAAACTAAAAAATAATTGATCATATGGTGGGGTGGAATGTGACTCACCCTACCTCAGTTTCTAGTATTTTTATGGTTGTAATAACTAAATATTTACTTTTGTGCTAATGATATTTCTGGCATAGATGGTTTAGTGACATGCATGATTATTTAATTTCACTTTTCATTAATTTTATATTTGCATGCATTTAACCTTCAAAAACATATCATGGTTGTACTTGTTATACCATTTGGATGTAGATTTTTATATGTATTAAATTTTGTAACAACATTAGTTGAGAAATACAGGCTTCCTAAATTCTTCTTTAAATGGGTCATGTTGTAATTTTTGTTACAAATTTTCTTCTAGGAGGTTCTAGAATCTAAAAATAAAAACATAGTGAGGGGAATTTCCATTGATCCTCTTATCCAATTTTTTATATATTAGGTTGTGAAATTTTAGAGAATATGATCCGAGGAAGTTTGCTTCCTAAATACATCATTAAATAGGTCATGTTGGAATTTATGCTACAAATTTTCTTCTTGAAGGCTCCATAATTTGAAAAATGAACCATAGTGAGGGAAATATCCCATTTATCATTAGGTCAAACTTTCAGATCTTGGGTCACAATATTTTAGGAGATATGATTAGAACAAGTTGAACTTCCTAGATGCTCCTAAAATCATCCATTAAATAAATCATGTTGGAATTTCTTCTATAAATTTTATTTGGAGAAGTTCTAAGAGCTAAAACTTGGACTTTAGTTAGGGGAACTATCGCCTATCATTCATTCCAATTTTCAAATCTTATGTCATAATATTTTAGGAGATATGATCAGAGGAATTGGAGCTTCCTGGATGCTTCTAAAATCATGCATCAAATAGATCATGTTGGATTGTTTTCTATAACCTTTCTCATGGGAGGTTCTAGAAGCTGAAACTTGGACCATAGTGAGGGGAAATCCCACTAATAATTTTGTTCAAAGTTTACAACTTGGACTATAATAATTTAGGAGATATTACATGAGGAAGTTGTTATATTAGTTTGTATGGGAAGTTTTTGAATAAAACCCTAAATTGTTTAATGATTAATTACATACAAACTTTTTGATAAAACACCCCAATATAAATGGTGTTTTATGGATGGGGATAGTATTTTTGTATATTAGCATTGTTGTGTGCTAGTATTGTTGTAAGGGATCTATGCCTATTTGCATGCAATGCATTTGAAGAAATGTGTCAAAGGTGTTTTATTACAATTTGT
Organism: Pinus tabuliformis; assembly: GCA_031772625.1. NCBI lineage: Eukaryota > Viridiplantae > Streptophyta > Pinopsida > Pinales > Pinaceae > Pinus > Pinus tabuliformis. The sequence continues at coordinate 1,110,818,263 of CM062804.1, read as the reverse complement.
AAATAAACTATTTGATAAAATACCTCAAAGAAAAAAACAAAAGTTTCATGATTGAGTGGTATACTTTAGTTAGTATGTTACAACTCGAATCAAAGCAATATTTCTTACATGATTTCATACTAAATGTTTGAAAAATATTCTACAAGAAAAAATACAAATTAATTTATTGTATACAAAGTATTTGAAGAAAGTTTTACATGTAAAATGTTTGAAAAAATGTATGAGAGATGAAAATCAAGATTTTGAAAGTGTGGTTAGGATAAATCTAGTAGGGATATGAGATAGAGTGATATCAGAGCTTATTGTCAATCTAGGAAAAATAAAAATAAAATTTGGGTACTTCATAACCTCTATAAATCATTAAGGGAACTGGGTATGTGACAAACTGGTATTAGAGTTGATTATGAAGCTTGTGAGCAAGAAAAAGATTTGATAACTTGCATTCTTAATCAAGCATTGAGGCATCAACTATGATACATTCACCTTCAGAACATCAATATCACCTTGATATATCTTGATGTCACCCTTCAATTCAATTTTGAATAGGGGCTATGGATGATTCATGCCACTCAAACTGGTTTGATCCTTTTTGGGTACTTTCTAAGACTCCCTCTCTAGTTCTTCACCAATATTCTGATTTCCCTTATGATCCAAAATCCATGTTAGAACCTCCAACTTCTCCGAATAGCCCAATATTATGGGTCAGGGATGCCACGAGGAGGCTCACTTTACAATTTATATCTATGACTTGTTCCTAAAACTGAGCAAACCTCTCCTCTGTCAGATCATAAGGATTGTTTGTGGATTCATTGGTCATTGTTGGGGTTTTATGACATTCAATTTAGCCAATTTAGATCCCATGGAAATCCCCACAATATGCCCAATGAAACTTGCTATCGTGCCAACATTATCTATAATATTATGTGGATATTCCACTAGAGATTTCATCATAAACGATATGATAAAACGATGCTTAAATCTACACTACGGGGATTACTTTATCCTTATATTTCTAGATTCAATGATGACGATCTTATTCTTATGCGTGCAATAGATAAAACATGAAAAAAATAGAGAATAATGAAATAAAACTAACAATTCACAAATTAACACAACATATAACCTAGGAACCCCTTTCGAGAGAAAACTCAACTCGAAGGTGGGGCCACTCTACTCTCTTCTTTTGAATGGAAATGAATGCAAGTAAGAAGAAGTGAGGTTTTTGCCCTGCGGAATTCCATCATGCATAAATCATCTCATTTTAGTCTCTCTTTGTCCACTCTCAACTAATATGATCATCTATGGAACAAAATGCACTTCAATAGAATGGGACCCCTTTTCCTCCTAGTGACCTGGTTATAACATAGCCTGATAGACAAATAATGGTTAAGTTTGACTTCTTAAAATATTAACTAGAGTTACAATATTGAATCTTCTAGAGACTAATTCATCATGATCACCTAACTATCCAATTTTCCATGAATATTAAGTTCTGACGTGGCATCCTTTAAAATTATGGTGGTAAACATAGGAAGGTCAAACTATAAGTGGCATAAATGATTCATATGGAATTCAATTGAGGTGATTCTTGTGTTGTTGGAAAGGTATCTATGTGTATAAAAAATACTACTTAATTTATTGTATACAAATTATTTGAAGAAAGGTTTACATGTAAAGTGTTTGAAAAAAGGTATGAGAGATGAAAATCAAGATTTTGAAAGTGTGGCTATGATAAATTTCGTAGGGATATGAGATACAGTGGTAGCAGAGCTTATTGTCAAGATAGGAAAAATAAAAATAAAATTTTGGGTACCTCATAACCTCTACAAATCATTGAGGGAACTGGGTATGTGATAAAGTGGTATTAGAGATGATTATGAAGCTCATGAGCAAGAAAAAATTTTGATAACTCACATTCTTAATCAAGCATTGAGGTGTTAACTATGATACATTCACCTTCAGAAAATCAATATCACCTTGATATATCTTGATGTCACCCTTCAATTCAATTTTGAATAGGGGCTATGGATCATTCGTGCCACTCAAACTGGCTTGATCCTTTCTGGGTACTTTCTAAGACTCCCTCTCTAGTTCTTCACCAATATTCCAGTTTCCCTTATGATGCAAAATCCATGTTAGAACCTCCAAATTCTCGGAATAGCCAAAGATTATGGGTCAGGGATGCCATGAGGAGGATCATTTTACAATTTATATCTATGACTTGCTCCTACAACTGTGCAAACCTCTCCTTTGTTAGATCATAAGGATTGTTTGTGGATTCATTGGTCATTGTTGGGGTTTTATGACATTCAATTTAACCAATCTAGATCCCATGGAAATCCCCACAATATACCCAATGAAACTTTATCTCGTGCCAACATTATCTATAATATTATTTGGATATTCCACTAGAGATTTCATCATAAACGATCTGATAAAATGATGCTTAAAATCTAAAATCTACACTATGAGGATTATTTTATCCTTATATTTCTAGATTCAATGATGACAATATTATTCTTATGCATGAAATAGATAAACCATGAAGAAAATAGAGAATAATAAAATAAAACTAACAAATCACAAATTAACACAACATATAACGTAGGAAACCCTTTTGGGAGAAAACCCAACTCGAAGGTGGGGCCACTCTACTCTCTTCTTTTGAATGGCAATGGATGCAAGTAAGAAGAAGTGAGGTTTGTGCCCTGTAGAATTCCCTATCCACTCTTAGCTAATATGATCATCTATGGAACAAAATTCACTTGAATAGAATGGAACCCCTTTTCCTCCTAGTGACCTGGTTATAGCATAGCTTGATAGCCAAATAATGGTTAAGTTTGACTTCTTAAAATATTAACTTGAGTTACAATATTGAATCTTCTAGAGACTAATTCATCATTATCACCTAGCTATCCAATTTTCCATGAATATTAAGTTCTTACATGGCATCCTTTAAAATTATGGTGTTAAACATAGGAAGGTCAAACTCTAAGTGGCATAAATGATGCATACGAAATTCAATTGAGGTGATTCTTGTGTTGTTGGAAAGGTATCTATGTGTAGAATAATGCTAGAAGGTGCAATGCTAAATGCCCCACCCTCCCCACCCCCCACTCCCAAAAGAAATTCCTTTTAATGCCTCAAATTTCTCTGGGAAGGTTTCAAACCTCAATTCTCCAAATTGAGACCCACTTATAAAACAATCATGTGAGTCAATTCCTCCACTTTTTCCACTCTAAAAACATCAAGATGGATGAAAAACAACATAATGATTTAATCTAGATCAGAATATGTGTGCTAACATCATAAATAAGGGAAACCACTCAGCCATTGACCAATGATGAAAATCATCGTTGAGCACAAGGTCACCTATACATAACAATAATAGGGACAAGATGTTACTCTACGTCTAACTATTAGAACAATTTTTTGTAGTTGATGAGAATAGTTGTAACACCCTCCTCCCACATCTACCCAAGCAACTGGCCAGTCGGGGTAAACAGGCGACGAGAGGCCACTATGAGTAGATTCAACCTCCTTGGTGACTTTAAGGAAATGGAATCTACGGAATATCACAAACGATCATCCAACATCATCCACATAACCTTCATAAGACAAGTTAGCCACTCATACTACCTATCCTTAGGTCCTACAACTGTTTGAGAGACTTAAGGGTAGGGTAACACTCCCTAGAGACTACCCAGGTGAGTTAGTTTTAGGATTAAAGCTCCCCAGACACTGCCTAGGTGCTTTATAAAGCTTCCCAGACACTGCCCAGGTGAGTTAATTTTAAGACTAACACTCCCCAGAAACTACCCAGGTTCTTTATAATGCTTCCCAGACACTTCCGAGGTGCTTTATAACACTTTCCAGACACTGCCCAGGCAAGTTAGTCTCAGCACCAATGCTAGCATTCCGGTATTTGAGCCACCTTTTTCAGCCTAGAGCCCGGGACACTGCCCAGAATGAAATGTTCATTTAGAATTGGTAAGGATACAAGGTAACAAGGGTACAAAAGAAATAATATGAACAAAATCATAACCAGACCCCTACTAGCCATGATATGCATTTTGTCAAACATATCATCAACATGTAGTATACAGGTGTAAACAAAAAAATTAAGTGTAGGGATTTCATACTTATCTGGGAATCGCCATGAACCATTGTTTCCCCATGCCTTTTGCTTCCTTATCACTTATTCGGTCATAAATACAATATTCATTCAAAGGCAATTAAAAGCATGCTAAGAGACAAACATAGCTACTGCCATATAATGTACATATAACCAGCATAATAGGAACATAAATACAATGGACATATTAGCCATAAAAATCCATATATATATCAATACATTTGCACATGAAAATCAAGGGAATGAATTTCTCATTAATAAATGCAATGAACCAACCTATGATGGGACTACCACGTTCCACCTGACCATGGATTGGCTGATCCAAGTTTCTCTTTAGCTAATCACCCCCGTTCCATACTCCAAGCACGAATGTGGGACTTATAGAACACATCAAAAACACCTATCAATGTGGATGCCACTAGAGTTCTCTACCTACATCGTGAGGAATTTAAGTGCTTCCTGGTCTCTCAGGCTTTACCATGCATCCGCAATCTAATCCAAGGATCACTAGGCCCTACATTGATACATACTCTCCAAGATTTACTATGCATTCCATCCCGGAATCACTAGTCCCAAAGGAGAGAAAATCCACCTCATGGCTTTACAGTATATCCCGCCATTCACTGGCAAGGATTCCTAGGCCCACCGAGGCACACAATATGGCTTTACCACAACCCACATTCCAGTTCAGGGGTTATTATGCAAGTGGCTTCATGCATCCTCAATTTGTTTCAAGGACCACTACCACCATGTGTTTGTCAATTTGGAGATCCACCCCACTCAGCATCGAATCCAATCCGGCCATACCCCACAAAACGCATGAGAGAACCCATCTCACCAAAGCTATCAGGAAATGGCAAGGCCAGGCTGAAAATACTGTCCCGCCTAGAAAAACCCATGCCATGGTAGAAAAGAAACACATGCAATCCCATGCATGCCAAATATAGTAAGGAAAATACACATGCAAGTTGATACCTACAATGAAGCTTGTTGTAGTTGCTTGATCCTGCCTCTCCCTGCTTGATATTTTCTTCCTCTTACCTTCTATGCCTTTCTTGCTCCAAGAAAACTCTAAGTGTCCATGAGTGTGTGTGAGAGAGAGAATAATGAGAGAGCTCCAAAGCCAAACTAACAAAGCCCTTCCCACTGATCCTCAGAATCCCTTTTATTAATGAGGCCTCTATTTTCTTCATTTTCCATTATTTTCCTTCATTTTCCTCCTCACTTGCAACCTGTGACCTTTTACCTTCCTTTTCTCCTAATTTCCATTATTTGCATAAATAATTGTGCCAAAATACCTTTTTGCCTCTTTAATGCCTTAGCCATTGCCTTTTCCAATTTCCTTAGCCATAAACAACCAAATGAACACACACTAGGATGTCCTGCCCACCATTCATCTTGGAATACATGTCCCATCATCCATGGTATTTATATATTTTTAAATGGAATTTTCACTAGGGTCGTTATAATAGCCTTGCTAACAGGGAGTTAACAGGGACCCTATACTTTTGATTCAGTTACCGGAGAATCCACAGTATGAACATTTTTATTCCAACGTTTCAAATCCCAACTGGGATCCATCATCAGGTAGCTGAATCAAAAGATAGTGGATTCTCCGGTAACTGAATCAAAAGATACAAACCACAGATCCCTTAAATCCAAGGGACCCTATACACTGATACAAGTACATGAAAAACATAATTTTTTGATACTTAAAATTACTTGACATATGAAAATGACTAATATAATAAATCAATATAAAACTATGTAATGGCCTAGATATAGTTAACCTCCCTTGAACATAAGCATGATACTATGGTGACTTGGGAAGTAGATACTAAAGAATGAAGTACATAGGATTATGATGCAAAATTCATAAGACTTCCCATTTGATTGTGAGAGTAATGAATTGGAGAGAACAAGTAAAAAACATGGTCCATATTTTATCCATAAACTACTATGGATATTCCACTAGAGAGTTCGTTACAACAAATCTGACAAATTATACCCCAAAATCTACGCTATTAAAGTTTATTTCTCTTTAAATTTATGGATCTTTAAATTAGTGTTTATGTGTATGCATGAAAATTAAAGTTCATGTTGAAAATAGAGAAAAAAAAATTCACAAACCACATTCGGCACAACATATATTTCAAGAAACACTTTCAGGGGAAAACCCAGCTAGAAGGTGAGGCCACTCTGCTCTCTTTCTCTAAATATAAAATGGTTGTGAGTACAAAGAAGTAGAGATTGTAGACCACTGGATATTACAATGCATAAATCCTCTTTGTGTTCTCTCTACCTATCCCTCTCAGTTATTCTATTCCTCTATGGAATAAGATACACTTGAAAAGAATGGAACCCCTTTTCCTCCTAGTGGCCTGATTATAAGACAACTTGATAGCCTAGTCATGGTCAATTTTGACTCCCTCATATCTTAACCAGAGTTACAAATGGACTCTTCTATAGTATTATTCATCATGATCACATGGATATCCATTTTTCCATGACTAATATGGGCTAACATGGTATCCTCTCAAATTATGATGATCAAAACAAGAAGGTCAACTTTTAAGTGGCATAACATTTGCATACTAATACAGTTGTGAACTAATCATGAAAGCTCCATGACCTACCCATATCACCTAGGTACGTGACAACATTGAAAAGTGGAAATTTTATCTTCGGAAAAGAGAAACTAAGTCCAATGAGGTATCTTCTAAATCTATAAAGGATATTTCTACTAATATATTTGTATTTATTTTCTTTGATATTTTCAGCTATCAGTTAGAAAGAAGTGGAAACTATTGCTTCTTTCTAGTAGTATTTTCTATTTAATGAACTTTTATACTCATTATGGGTTGAAACATTTTGCACAAGGAAATAGATATTATTATTTTATTGGAATACACTTTGAAGAAGAAAAGATTAAATAATTATAAATGAAAATTTGAACTTCTTCTATTTTTCTTTAGTAATAAATATTCCTTCTTATATCTATTGAATTACCAATTTAGTTTATGCTCCTAATCAATATAAAAAAATAGATAGATAGATAGATATATTATATTTCAATTTATTTTATATTATTAATTTCAGTTATTTAAGTAACTTCTCAGCTCGACAGGTGAATGATCTAGGCAAGTCACCTTCAGTCTTCACATGCCCTCCTTGCGGTTTCATCATATTGAATTTTGATGGAGCCTCCAAAGGGAAACCGGGTCCAACAAGTTATGGAGGCATATTCAGAGATGATCAAGGAAAACCCCTAGGTTTCTACGCAGGACAATGTGAAACCACGAGTAACAATGTGATTGAATTCACAGCCTTAGTTCATGGATTGACCATTTGCTAGGTGTGGGGTTTTCATAAGCTGCAAATAGATGGAGATTTTGTTTTGGAAATCTCAGTTGGGAATAAATTGATCAATAGCTCATCTATTCACAAAGTCATCAGAAGATGGTTCCTAGACATTTTGGTTCAATGAATCCAATAATTGGTGCTTGCAATCCCATATGTCCTAACCACCCACTCCATGAGATCAGGGAATAGGGAAGTGGATTTTCTAATGAGTTGGGAGAGCCAACATCAAAATCTCCTAATATCCCAACATTATTCCCCTCATTCTTCCTCCAATTGGATAGATCAACTGAGCAAGATAATAGATGAATATTTGGCGACATCGATGGGGTGAATGAACAAAGTACAAGTCACGGGGCCTAAAGCAAACCGGAAACATGTATGCAATGTGTGTAGCATTAGTGAATGGCATCTAGGAAAACTAGTGTTAGAAGCAATGAGGCCTCGAGAAGGCGGGTGCAAGGTTTAAATTATGATTCATTCTTATTTGTTGTTGTATCCTGGGTATGGGTGATAATAATATGGGAAAATTTGTCTTAGAGTGTGCATAGGTTGCCAACCATTTCACCGTGGTCTCATTGGTGAATTGGGTATATGTCGTATCCATCGAGCGAAGTACATTTCTGAGAGTGAAAACTTGGGTTCCCTGGCCCGCCGTGTGGGATCCTAGAGAACAAGCTCGAGGGAGTTTCCACTAGTTCCACTTAGTGTCACTTGAGTGTATCATGGGGTCTGCCAAGCTTGTGGAGCATGGGTGTCGACCTGATTCTTGTAATGTTGGCGCTAATTCGGTAAGTGGTCTTTTAAGTCTTTTAGTTTCGCTAGAAAATTTCTTTTTTCGAATAAGGTTGGAGGACCCCTGGGTAATTACATTCCTAGGTATAATTGTGTTGTCTCTTTGCAAAATAAAATTAAGCTTAGGCCCGACTGGAATTGCTGCTTCGAGTATTAGGAGGTTGGTATTGAGAATCGTGTTGGGGTAATGGTTTTATTATGGTTTTCTCTTCCATGACTGTTAGTTTTTGAATCTCAATAGGGGTAAGCTTGTGTTGGGTTTTACAATGGGGAGCTTGATATTTTAAATTGATATGTTGGTTAGGCATGTTGAATAAACATCGAACACTTTGGGTATACTGAATTGGGTGTGTCTGCAGTAGTTTTGGAAAATTATGTTTCTAGTGTTTTGCAGCCACCTTGGAGATATTAAGGCAGAGTGGTAGGGCCAAGAGAGGAGTGGGGCCCCATGGTCAACCTATGGACCGAGTTGGTTGGGTGGCAGCTAACAAGGAGGATGGGGTTGAGGATGCCCCCTTCCTTAGATTCCCTTGATGTGCAGATGAGAAGTATAATGGGAATGTTGGATGAGATGAGGCATCAAGGATATGAGGACAAAAGTAAAGCCATCTTATTCCTCAATGACATGCAACGAAATCAATGGGACATTATGGATGGTTTAGCCTCCCTGCGAAGAGACCAGAGACACTCCAATGTTAGATTAGACGAGATGGACCCCTCCTTTCACATATAGAGTTCCATGTCCACCACAATCTAGCACCTCCTACTCAGAAAGTTGGGCATACATTCATCCAACTTTACTAATCTGTAATGAAATTTGAATGTTTGTTAATTCTTGATGTTTTCTGGGATATTGGGTTTTTTGTATCAGGTTAATATGTAAAGCATGGAAATACTTCCTTAGTTTTTGCATTTCTCTCCTGGCCAATAAATTTGGTCGGAGTGAGGTCAGGAGAGAAATGATACCCATGTATAGCAAATGTAATATTTTGATAAGATAATAGAATCGTTTTGACCAACAAAAAAATTAGTTATTTAAGTAACTAATTAATCAAGGTTTTCTATTTCCGTTTACTTATTAGGAATTTGCATTCATGATCTTGAGTACTTTCCATGGGAGACAACACAGGATGGGTGTTGTTAGGATCCTCATGTTGTAATATTTTTAAGTAAGTTTTTTTTTTTAAGGCTCTTAATGATGTTTTAATTTTGGGTTTGTTTTTCTCATTTTTATTAATTAATTATTAGTTTTTTAAAGTGTATATTTAGAATTTTAGTAAAATTTTAAAAAAATTATTAATTTAATAAAATTCAAAATATTGTGTTAAAAAGTTTTTTTTTTTATACAAGAAAATTATTTAAATTATACTTATTCAATTTAAATATTATATTTGTAAATTTTTTTATTAGTTAAATAATCATTTCTAAATTATATTTATGACACAAATAAATTTATAAAAGATGTACACTTTATCGACACTTTAAAAAATAAATGTTTCTGCTTCCTTTTAAAATATCTCATACCATATTATACTCTTTTGATTTTGATTCTTTTCTTAAGTACACTATATATATTATATGATATAGAATAGAGATTTAGAGTTTTTTTATGGGAGGATAATTATATATAGAGTGTTTTAGTTATTATTTTTTAATAAATTATTAAGTCTAAATGAATGGTTTAATGGTTTAATTTAATTTAATTTAAGATTTTCCAGAGTGTTATTTTTACTTGTATAAATTAATATCATGAAAATTTATTTTATGGATGGGAAAGATATTTTAAAAGTATCACTTAACATCTTTTGAGGGTACACAGAGAAATAAATAATGCTATTTGTTTTAAAGGTATTTATATGGGTTTAATATGTAAAGGGGTCACTTAACATTTTTATTTGGGTAAAAAAAAAATATTAGTATTTGTTTGTTGTAGAAGTATTTACATGATTTTAATGGTATTACTTATCTTTATTATCTTTTTTTCTTTTAAATTACCAATATTTATTAATTATTTGGTAATTTGTTAAACATAATATTTACCAATATTTCCTTTACTAAAAATGAAACCCTTAACTTCTTACATTCAAGTTATTCTTCTATACTAAACATTATAAAAATGAATCTCAAATAAGATATTTAAAATTATTTCATTAATTTCCTGATTTACAAAAAAAAATATAATCTACTAACCATCCCATCATTTACCATAATAAAATTATTCGTAATATAATCTCTTAAAATTGAGATGAGGAAAAACCGTATTTCTTACTCCCCTATCTGCATCTATAAGATTTAAGGAAGATATTATTACCTGTCTAACGACAACGGAGAAGACTAACTCTATGTATATTTTGATTACTACAACCACGAGTGTTTAGCACTTCTATGATGTGCATGTGCATGTCTAATTAATAAATATCAACATCTCTTTGTCTGCTATTGGACTTGCAAAGCGATAGATAGTGGATGATGAGAAAAATATCATTTCAAAAAGGAAAGTATATGATAATTAAAAATATTAAAATACACTAAAAATATTAAAATACACCGTGTCGTACAACAAGTGGGTTATAAACAATCTAAAGCCCCCCCCAAAAGCTGACCAGTAGGCGATAGCATAAAATCAAATATACATTTATAACATTATTGGATCACTCCATGATTGTGCTGCCCAGTACTATCGTAGGACTGGAAAATTCTCTGACCCTGTCGAGGAAATTTAAAACTAATATGTCGCAGTTTTGTTTTGAGCCGTGCCAAATGCATGACAAGATTCGATTCTTAGTGCCAAATCAGATAACTACGCCGTGAGGCATACCTATTTCAGAATTTTAATGCTCAAGTATTTTGTTCGTGAGAGGGAAACAACCGTTTTTTAAGTACGTATTGCAGAAAGAGTAACGTATAACGACATAGCAACCTATTTAATGTTCAGGATAAATTTATATAAATAGATAGTTTTTATCAAAAATTTATGATACTCTAGCATCAAGAAACATAATTGAAAAAATATATAGAAAATCTATAAAGTTTGCTAATAGAATATATGATTTATAGGATAAGACAAAAGTCTAATTCTGAACCTTAAAAAAAATCTAAAAATTTATAACTAAGAAAATTGCTATAATGAAATCTTCATATCTAAATAAAGAAAATTGCCATAATGAAATCTTCATATCTAAATATATAGAGCCCTCAAGGCTGATGGAATTTTGATCTTGCAATATCTAGACATGGAACCTGCCACAAATTTCTCCAAGTAGATGAAGCCCTCCACTCCTGCAGTCCTTTCCTGCAGTCCTTTCTTTGAAAGCAAATGAGCTTTAACATTCTTTTCCCTATGGATGTGCTTATAAGACAGTTCATGGAAAATTGGGTCAGCATTCTAGTTGTGGTCATCCAATGATGTTGTAAAACTTGGAGGCTGTTGTTACCCTTCAACCATTCAATAATAACTTTTGAGTCCCCAAAGATCTGTAGAGAGGGCATTTCTAGAGAAGTAGCAATGAACAGAAATGCTTACACCCCTATAACTTCAGCCTTCATATTAGTGTTTGTACCAACATTCAACCAATAGTGGACACTTAAATCCCTAGGCATCATAATCAGACCACCACACCCACATGTGCCCTATTGTTGGGCCCCATCAAAATAGCCTCTGAGCTCATTCAAGGGAGTGCATAGAGATGAAGAGGCACTTAGAAATACACAACTGTAAAGGAAGATCCATAAACAATTGAACTGTGGTCCCTTGAAAATCCTCTTGTTCCTAACCTTCCAAATACCCCAAGCAATGAAGACCAGAAAATATTTTAGGAATCCCATATGTTGTGTCCACCATTCTACACAAGATTCCATAAAACTAGTCAGTCCCAGGAAGATTGAAGACCCAACCAACTTCCCCTCATAGCTCTGCCCCACTCATTCCATTATGTCGGGCCATGTCATATGCCACAACGGAATAAATATATCAGAGAAAAACCTAAACTAAATAAAAATCATGATGACGGTTTTACTTTATTGTTTTTTCTGATTTTGTAGATGATAAACAATTATATTTTTTGGGTTTCTGAATTTTGCAGAACTGCGAACTACATGCCGTAGCCATAGACAATGACACATTTACAGCTCAAAAGAGATCCTCCCCGTCTGAAGATTTGGGCAAAGAAAAAGATAAACTAAATAAAAATCATGATGACTGTTTTTCTTTGTTGTTTTTTTCTGATTTTGTAGATGATAAACATTTATATCTTTTTGGTTTCTGAATTTTGCAGAACTGTGAACTACATGCCATAGCCATAGGCAATGACACATTTACAGCTCAAAAGAGATCTTCCCCATCTGAAGATTTGGGCAAAGAAAAACCTAAACTAAATAAAAATCATGATGACTGTTTTTCTTTATTGTTTTTTCTGATTTTGTAGATCATAAACATTTATATTTTTTTGGTTTCTGAATTTTGCAGAACTGCAAACTACATGCCATAGCCATAGACAATGACACATTTACAGCTCAAAAGAGATCCTTCCCATCTGAAGATTTGGTCTTTGTCTTTTTCCAGTAAATAAGATGCCTTCCAGCCCTCACTGTATCTACGTGTAGCAATGTCCCTCACTGTATCTACGTGTAGCAATGTCCCGTACAGAAACCAGGCATAAACCAGATGGCACGATGCTGACCTTACCTCAATCTCTTAAAAAAAAAAAAATCGTTCAACATTCTAGGTTCATACCTGTTTTGAAGGCAAACTGATATAGTTATAACATGGCACAAAAGCCATTACAGAGTGAGAGACTTCACTATTCGCAGCCAGTTTCTCTTGCTCTTCATCCATGTTTTTTGGTACGATGGGAGGATGCTAACCTTACCTCGATCTATTGTGCTGTATAGAGACAAGCCATAAATCAGATGGGAGGATGCATCTTAACTGTGAAGAGGAATTAAATTAATGGAATGAAAATTTATTTTAATTTTTTAATATAATATTTTATACAGATTAATAAATTTGATAATTTAATTTAAATAAAAATGTTGATATAATTGATATAACTTAATAAAATGGTTAATATAATATAATAATTTAATTTAAATAAAAAAATTAATATAATTATTAATTTTAATAATATTTAATATATATATTTTTTGGTTTCAAAGTCTCTGCAACTTAATATAGAGGAGATGTTATGTCACAATATTACATTTAATTTAAATATATATATGAACAAATTAAATTTTTTATTAATAATAAAAAAATTAATATAAATGTAAATAAATACTTCAATTTTCAGCTTGAATTTACATCAACATTATATACAAAAATCAAGTAATTTAACAAAATTTTAATTTAGTTTGTCTTTCTATACTAAAGGATGTGTAATTCTTCCACTACTCAATATGGTTGACAAATGACATCTAAGAAAAATATTATTGATATTATAATCCAATGAGGTTGTATTTAAAACAATTTTTTTAATAACAAAAAGCATTACAGTGTTAGCCATAAAAAAATATAAATAATATAAATATAGATCATCTTAACCATAGATCTAGAAATAGCCAAGAAGGTTTAAATCTCTTTAGGTGCAAACCAATTTTATAGTGCAAAATTTAAAAAAATTGCACCTCCAAAGATTGCATCCTTTAGGGACTTGATAAGTGATGATTATACAACCCCTTGAAAATCCCTTGAATACATAGAATAAAGTAGCTTAAATGTGCAATTCCAAAAAATATTTGCTCCATTCAAAATTAACTCATAATAAAAGGGTCAAAATGTAAAATAATGATACTTGAGATGCTATGACAATAAGAATTTAACTTTTCAATTACTTTATATAATATATAAACATTTTATTATTATTATTATTATTATTATTATAAACCATATTTTATATATGTCTAAATGATTGACATTGAAATAATTTAGTTAACATGAGCATCGACATATTTTATTTATGGATCACCTTGTCCAAATTAAAGTTTTTTTATTTATTTTTTATTATTAATTCACTTTTAAATGCAATTCAATATTACTTCCAATATTTTTACTTCCAACTACTTCATTTTTCACATTGAAATATGTTATTGTGATTCGTATATATATACATCTATGTTTATATTTTTTCTAAAGTTGATATTGAAATAAATTATTTAACATGGATATTAAAATGGGTTATTTACTTATCCACTTAAAATATGAAAATATAAATAATATTAATTTTATTTTTATCATATATCTTTTGTATTGGGTTGTAATATCAACAACCAATAAAGCAAGTACAATTAGAGTAGTAGTGTTTTTATATAACATTTTAAGTAAAATTAACCAAATATGTATATGTATATATATATATATATATATATATATATATATATATATATATATATATATATATATTGATTATAGCCAACACTATTTTTCAATTTAAAGAATATTTTATTTTTATTCTAAAAGGGACACATGTCAACTCCACAAACATTGACAAAATTACACATATATTTTATTTTTATTCTAAAATGGACACATGTCAACTCTACAAACATGGACAAAATTACACATTGTCTTCATACTGGACTGTAGAACGAAAAAAAATTATACCAACCACATATAGAGAAAAATAAAATAGTTGAAATTAAAAAAATAGTTATGTTTTGGCTAAGTTAGGCCCCATAGATATGCATTTAGTCAATAATGAATGTGGAATACCTCAAACACTCTTAGCCTTCCATGTTGGATCAAGAAGAGGGATAGATATTGACCTCCATAGGGGGCTTAACACTATATGATTAGGTAGAGTTGGTAAAGGGAATAGTTTTGCAAACAAGACCCCATAACTAGAAGATAGGGGTAGCATGACCTTTGGTAGATTAGGTTGAAAGTAGGCAAGGAAAAATGGCACTCCAAGGAGACACTAGAGGAAAAAATATCACCTCATTAGGTAAATATTTTAGGAACCAAAAGCCTTTTTAAATGGGGAGGTATGATCTAGATTGGATAATTATATTATTTTTCCTCTATGTTGATGATTTTAGAGTGGAAAAATTAGAGGAATTAGCTTGTCGGGTCAATTTCTAATGGTTAGTTCTAGTTTGGAGAATTAGGGTATGGAACCTCTTGAGCCATTTTGAGGCATTAAATAATATTTTTGTGGGTCAAAAGAATCTTTCTTATGTTAGACCCTTTGAATGGTCTTTTATAGTCAAGGACCTTTCCATTGGTGCAAGAATTGTGTCAAACAAAGCACATATGCAAAATTTATGTCTCCCATAATTTGCCCTATCGTGTTGACTGCCATGGTACAATTGGATTCCATGTCAACCCCTATGACTCATACATATGGGACTAGCCACATGTGGAATTTTAAGAAGACTTTGGAAGGTCCAAAATCATAATTATAGTTGAGGGTTAAGAAAGTCAAATCCTACAACTAATTGGCTATCGAGTTATGTTAAATATTGGGCCGCTAGAAGGAGTAGGGGTTCTAGTTTATACCATAGTATTTTGTTCCACATTTGAGAAATGTAACCAGGAATGGAAAGTTATAGAGCATAACACACGGGTATCACATTCGCTAGTAACTTTACAAGTATTAGGTCTTAAGTAATTGCGTAAAGAGTACCTCTTCCTTTGTACTTTCATATTTTCATACTAAGAAGGAGAGCAGAGCATCTTCATCTTCTCGTTGGGTTTCCTAATATGAATAGATTTTTTTATTTCTTTTTATTCTATATTTCTCACATTTTGAATATATTATTTATTTAAGCATAAAACCAATAAATAAAGACTCTAAGATCTAAATAGAATTAAAATTCATAATAAATATCTTGGTAATTTATTATATCTATTATGGTGAACTATTCTAATGGAATACCCATGCTTGATTACATATAAAAAAAACTCATCTTGATGACAAGGCCTATTCTCCTCTCTCTTTGTTTCAGTTATAAGAAAACATATATAAAGGAATGGGCACTCCTTTGGACCTTTAATGTTGTGACATGAACAACTGTTATAGATTCTTCATCCTCTTCTATTATGCTTTGAAAATACCATTCTCAGATGATTTCCTTAGTTATGGAACAAGTATAAGGTAAAATAATGGAACCCCTCTCCTCCTAGTGACTCGGTATTTAACATAGTCTAACAGTCATCTAAAGGTAGGGTTTTGAATTCATAAACCCTCGGTGCATAAGGTTTTGGACATTCTAAAATGTTCTATAAAGACCTCATGTGGCTATCCCCCACATGTGTGAGTAACAAGGGCTAATGTGGCATCCACTCATACCATAGTGGTCAACTTGGGAGGTTAACTCATAGGAGGCATAACTTCTACGCATGAGCTTCCACTGAGGTGATATTTCAGCCATTAGAAAAGTCTCAAATTATAGATCAACATCATAGAGATAGATCTATTCTCATGAACTTTTAACCCTTAACAATATTATTTGATGTCTCAAAATAATTCCAAAAAATTTTAAACAACCATTTTCTAAACTATGACATGCCACTAAAATAACAATTACAAGTGAATTTCTTCAATTCTCCACTCAAAAAACACTAATATAAATCATATATTATATAATAATCTATTCTATATCATTATATAAATAAATCTCATATAAAATTATTTTTCAATTAAAATTAAAGTACCTTCCCTCATGACATAAAATGATAAAAATTCGCAAAATTAACAATTACAAGTGAATTTCTTCAATTCTCCACTCAAAAAACACTAATATAAATCATATATTATATGATAATCTATTCTATATCATTATATAAATATATCTCATATAAAATTATTTTTCAATTAAAATTAAAGTACCTTCCCTCATGACATAAAATGATAAAAATTCGCAAAATTCGCAATGGTTTAAATTAGGGTGCTATCACACTAACTTCGGATTGTAACTTACAATTATATCTCTTGCAAGAGTAAAATTTATTCCTCGTGTATTTACTAGGAAGACAAAACCAAGAAAGACTTTATTTCTTTCTCGCTTATCTACATCTATGAGATTCAAGTAAAACATTATGGGAAATAATTATCTATATATTTTGGTTACTATGAATAAGGGTGTTCGATGCTTTTCCTGTGAGAGATTATACTTCTCCCCTAAAGACTCTATTATACTTCTCCCCTAAAGACTCTATAAGTGATCCATCTTTCTTTCTATTCATTTGATTATAATATTATAATACAAAATGCAGACACTTACGAGACCATAAGAAGATTTCAACCAATACCCTTAAATTCAACCATAGATTTCAACCAATACCCTTAAATTCAACCATAGGCAAATGATGAGCATCACTTCCAAAGAAGATTTGGACCAATACCCTTAAATTCACGCAGTGACATTTAGCAATGGCGCTGGACTATTAATCTAATTCAGCTCCAGGTAAAATTCTAAATTACTTTAACTCTACTTATTTGCATCACTTCCAAAGAAGATTTCGACCAATACCCTTAAATTCACGCAATGACATTTAGCAATGGCGCTGGACTATTAATCTAATTCAGCTCCAGGTAAAATTCTAAATTACTTTAACTCTACTTATTACGTCATGCAGTGACATTTAGCAATGGCGCTGGACTATTAATCTATTTGTACCAAAAAAATAATAGTAAATTTTTTGCCTTTCTATCGTAAACATTGGAGTTAGGGTTTTTCGAGGTAAACATTAGGGTTACGAGTTTTCTAGGTGGTGACCTCAGCCAGCCGCCGCCACCACCAAAGCTACCAAGACCAAGGCTCGATGTCACCACCAATGATTACCATATAAAATTATGAAATGTCGGCAGACAGTATGAGGAGTGGGTCATCGGTCAGACATGTGGAGTATCAGATGAATCATATTTTCAAGAAATAATCTACCCACGCGGACCAACAATTTTGGGTGTGAGTATAGGATTATCTTGACCAAAAGTTTTGGGTAAGAGTGTAGGATTATCTTTATATTAGTATAGGAGTGGAGGTGGATATCAATATTTTAAATAATAGTAAAAAGCTTCAGAGAACACATGTTGCGTAGATAATGGAGATAAGTTTAGTGTGATGTGTATCTTTTGTGACCCTTCACATTGTCTTTTACTAATTTAGTGGTGCTCATAAATGTTATCAAAATAAAGAATGGAATAATTTTAAGACGTGTGGTTATAGAAGTATAAAGGAAGAAAAATAAAATAAAACAAGGGTTACATAGTAGCTAGTTCATGTCGCTTAGTTTAAATATAGCTAAATTAAAATAAAAAACAATAAAAAATATATATATAAATTTTAAATTGTAAAATGTTATAATTAGATTAATTTTAAATTGTAATCAAATGCATTATTATTTTTTGTAAATTAATATTATTTGTATTGCAACATAGAAATAATTATTAATAGTTTACATTTGGTATTTTATAGTTTGTGGATATGGTCTTATGAAAATCTTACTATTAGCCCTGGGTATAGAGGTCCTATCATAAATTTCTATTATATCTTGGTTTGTGAATATTGTGGATATGGTCTTATGAAAATCTTACTATTAGCCCTGGGTATAGAGGCCCTATCATAAATTTCTATTATACCTTGGTTTGTGAATATGGGAAATTTTATATTTATTTGTATTACAAACATCTTATTAGTTTGAATATCGTTCATTCATTAATAGTGTAAAATCTATCATATGTGGTTAAGTTCACATAAAAATCTAAGTGATCTCTACCCCTTAAATAAATAATGTAAAAATAAAGATATATATCTCTCACATACCATTAATAAATCTTTTTAAATTACATATGTGATTTTAAATAATCATTTTAAATTATATATGTAATTTTAAATAATATATTTTTTATTAGATTATATTAATCATTAGCCATTTTTGTAAATAGGAATATAAAATGATTATACTTATTAGCAATAATTTTATCACCTTCCCAAAACAAATTGTATCATAAATGTCCATCTTACATCTTGATGTGATCTATGTACTTCTGGTTAATTAATAGAGGTAATGGGCACATTAATAGAGGCAAAGGACAATAACATGTTCAATTTGATAGCCAATCAAATTGAACATAAATAAATTATTTTTAAAAAATCATATATTTCAATGTGTAATGTTATACTATAGAATTTTTTGAAATTTTTTTTGGTCAAACCCAAACTAATATGGGTTTGACCAAAAACCTATTGCACTGTTCATTGCGTTGCCGCAGAGATAATAAGTGTGTGTATTATCTCTCTCTCTCTCTCACACACACACAATTTCTAAATTTAATATTTAATAAATTTTAACTTATATAATAATTTTTTATTTATTTACAGAAATTATCATTTATAATTTTTGGATGGATTGGGATTTTTTATTATTGAAAATGTTTGTTTTCATATATAAAGAGATTAGATGTCGAAATCATTTTTCAATACAATAAGTTAACCAATATGTTTTATTTCATCTTTTTTTTACTTTGAAATGATTGACATGTGTGGTATTTTTCTCAAATGGATTTGTCTTTAGTCCGGCTTTTTGGGCTTTCTGGTGTCGGAATCCAACAAGAAAAATTGAGGTGAAATCTTGATTTGTCTTATTTAAACTAGTTTTTTATTGTATATATAGATTTAGCACCCTTAAAAACCCTAGGGCACTTCGATTGTGCGGGTATACCCATCAAACTTGTGATTTCAATAAATTCCTGCCAGATTTTAGAGAATTAGACCAGAAAAACTTCCAAAAAGTCGCACTGAAGACAACTCGTTTCTGTAATTACAAAGTAGTTTGAAGTTATAATGATGCTCAGATTTGTTTTTACATTACAGGGTAGATCAAATATATTAAAAAAATTTACAGTGTATATCAAATACATAAAGAAAAATATTGAATTTAGACAAACATCTAAAATGAAGTTTGAAAATCCATTATAATATATATATATATATATATATATATATATATATATATATATGCCTAATGGTATACAGCTTGAGCAGGCTTAATGGTTAAGAGTATGTGTTTCCTTATAAGAGGTCACAAGTTCAAAACCAGAGGGGACTAGAGTATGTATGCCTTCATAGACTTAGCACTGAAATCACTACTCAGAGGTGGGTCCCTTGTCCAACAAACAAGGGGGTCACATACACCAATGTGGTGTTTGGATTGACTGTGACCTTAAAATTGGATTATATATAAGGCCTGCTCAAGTTGTATACTATTATATTAGGCATCTATATATATATATATATATATATATATATATAGTGTGTGTGTGGGTGTGTGTGTGTTATCTTCATATTAATTATAAAAAGAATTATATATCTTCCTCTTAGATATAGCACACCATTAAAATGTTTAAATGGTTAAGAACATGTGCTTCTTTATAATAGGACATAGATTCAAAAATATGTACCTTATCTTACAAACAAGTCTAATATATCAAGTTTTCTTTTCTTAAATTAAATTTATTATTATTATCAATAATATATATCCATTTTAACTTATTAAATACAAATCTTTCTAATTACAAATATTCCTTTAGAAATTTTTATCTTTAACTATTTATAATAAATACAATATTAACATAAACTAATATTAATATATATATATATATATATATATATATATATATATATAAGTTTTATGTTAAAAAAATGGAAAATATTATATTTTTTTTACATAAACTTATGTCATTTTTGCACAATAAACAAAAACCATAGAATGAAAATGTGCTAAAAAATAAATAAATAATAATAGATTATCACGACATGACTTTTATTAAATATATTAAAACTCTAAATTATTTATTATTGAAAGCCAAATCGGAACACCTATATATATGAAAATTCTTATTAAAAAAAAAAACAATTCCAAAACAATACCCCTTCTACCATAATTTTTATTTTTTTATTAAATACATTTTAGTACTCGTTGACATTCAAATTTAGACTCTACTTATCATTGAGCATGTTAAATTTCTAAAATTTAATTATGATAGGGACCAAAACCCTTCACATCCCCAAGGGAGATCAACCTCCTTAGGTAGTCTTGATACGCTCTTTCAAACACAAATTTTCAATTTAATACACACCTTTTTCAATTCATCATACACCATGGATAGTCCTCATACACATTTCTTTCTTTTTGTACGATGAGTGGACCCTTGACTCGGGCTAGTCAATGCCAAAACATGTTTTCCTTTCTTTGAGTTGCTTATATGAAATTGTAGAGTCAAATATCAAATTGGTGAGTCTCTTTTCTAGCCACCCATCAATATAAGGTTCATAACCTGTAAATATAAGATGCAATAATCTGCCTTGCTTTATAATTGGACATGTCACAGTAGTAGATGCACCATTTCTTGTTTGCTTTAAAATTGGACTTAGTAAATGGTGGTTGATAACATTTCAAATGAAATTGTTATATTTTTTTTCGTTTTTCTTAACATTTGCTATTTTATTTCCTACCAAGAAAGTATAGAATAAGTAGTAGGTTATGTTCAACCTAATATGATAAGAGAATAAAACAAAATAACCCGATAGAAGGTGTGAAAGAGCAAGTGGGCTCATACGACCACTGCAATCCATCGAAAAATAACGAGGGCAGCTAGCATTAAATTAAGTACACACTTATTAAATTATTGAATTGTTTAACGAGCTAGCATTAAATTAAGTACATATTTATTAAATTATTAAATTGTTTAACGATTGTGCTGCTAACGACTCTCGTATGGTTGGAACTCTTTGTGGGCAGCGGGTTGGGAATCTGTATTTCGTTTTACTCATTAGTTATTAATTTTTTTATTGTTGTTTTTCTTTTTACTCACTAGCTATTAATTTTTTTCATGGTTGTTTTCTGTTTTTATGTTTTTTTTTTCCGGAAATATTATCTTTAGAGTAATATTTCGATAATAAATTATTTTTTTACTAATAAAAGTTTTGATTTTAAATTATTTTTTTCATTAATAAATATTTGATTTAAAATTTACTTTTCAATAGCTTAGTTATGTCAAAACATTTAACCTATATATTATAAGGAAAAAAATAAAATGACCATAATACACAAATAATTTATTGAATATTGATTGTTGATTTGAAATTGTATGAAACAATAACAATAAAATGTATCGTCTTAGTCATAAATGACCATGACCACTGCTCTGTTGATGTTTTAGTAGTATCGTATTATGGGGATACAACAAATAATAGTGAAATTCATATAGATTTAAAACAAATTTGATAATAAAGGCAGTTTCCCTTAAAAGTTTTAAATAGGTTAAACATGTTGTGAAATGGTCATCTTTATGTTGATCGCACATATTTCAGAGATCAGAGTCATAACTGGAAGAAACAAAGTTAACCATTTGCTTTTTTTCATGCCCCTTCAATTTCTCAAATCTACATTTAACATAACTTCAAAAAAGGGCTTTCACTATCTGCCCTCACGATTTGAAACAAATCCTCTTCACTATCACCATCATCTCTTTCAATTTGAAGCACACGCATGGTCATTGGACAATGCCCTTGTTAAATTGCATGACTAGAGCCAGGTTCTGAAAAGAAAGTGAGCATCTAATAATTGTAGAGTCTCAGTATTCAATAAAATCAATTTTCGAGATGAAAAATAAAAGGTTTTGACACAAATTGCTTCTGATTTTTAAATATTAGAGAAATCTTGAGGACTAAAATGGTCCTCCAAGGAATATCATAAAATAATAGTGGAAATAATAAAATAAGATTAGATTACATCATCAAATTTTAAAGGGAAGAAAGAAAATACTATTTTTTCAACTCGCATTTTCAACTTATCTCCCTACAGTTTTACTCAAATTTCGAGCAGGAACACTCACTGGATGCAAAATTTAATTCCTCATCCAAGGAGCATTCATGTTGCATACTTTTGATGGACCCTGCTACATGAAAATTGAGAAATAAATTTTAAAACAACATCTTGGAGAACCCATGTTGTATACTTTCGATGGACCCTGTTACACAAAAAATGAGAAATACATGAAAAAACGCCATTGCAATAATGTTTTTCATGCATTTCTCATTTTCATGTACAGGGGTTCATTGAAAGTATGCAAAGTGGGTATTCCATCGATGATGAATTAAATTCTACATCTAGTGAGTGCTCCTATTTGAAATTTAAGTAAAACCTTAGGTAGATAAGTTGAAAATAGGTGTTAAAAAAGAGTTTTTTATTTATTTTTTTAATATTTTTATCTTTTTACTCCTAAAATGGTGAATCGCCCCACATGGTTGACATCATCATCATGAATCCTAATGGTTCTCATAAAGTTGATTTTTGTTGTACATTTTAGACCTCAAAATTTCTCTAATCGAAGTATATGTTTGTAATATCACAAGTAGGCTTCAAATGTAAAGTTTTGTACAACAAATAGAGATGGTTTCAAGGAGTGCTACCAATTTTCCTCTGTCACTGAATGCTAGACATATTGGTGAACACATCCAAGAATGATGCAAATAGAGTCTATACGTATGTTTAGTTGTTTTGAAGACAAGTCACGAAAGCTGGTGTTACAAAGCATAGGGAGTCACGACGAAATATTTTCTAAGTGTTCTTCTATTATCTATGTTTGTAAATGTCAAGGAAGTCTAAATACGGAATTATAATCAGCGTGATACAAATGATCAAATAATTTGATCAATGAATTTATGTTCTTAACCGACTTTATGAGATCATACAACCTAGAAACCTTTTTTTTTTTCCAGAAGAAACCTAGACAAATGGTTTTAAAATATGTTGTTTGAATTGAAAACTAGTAGATCACTGCTTCACAGAGATTAATGTTGGATTATGGGAGTCACAATCAAGAGGTGGACAAACACTGATCAACCAAATATTTTCTTAAGGTCTTTCCAAATAGGTACTATTCAAAAATCATGAGAAATTAGTCAGTTACGACTACCTCTCATGGAAATGGTCATACGTTTGAATGACTTACTTAACGCAGTTGAATCCCAAAAATGATATCTAAGGTACTTAAGAATTGAATTGAAAAATGCTACTTAACATATCCTCTTTTATGGTGAAACTTGCACTCAATGGTAGCATATATTTTCTCCTTGAAATTAACATCTAAAAAAAAACTAAAGTTTTAGGTTCAGAGTGGATAAGAAAACAAACAAAAACCCAAGTGCTTCATGTACTCATTTTACAACCAAATGTATTATATCCTCTTCATGGAGATTGTTGTTTGACTCCCTCACAACAAATGCCATCAGTATTTGACTTGTTTTGAGATCAGGTGGCCTAATATACAAACGCAAAAGTAAGAGAGTTTCATGCTTAAATAAATTAACATGTATGCAAAAATATTTGGCTTAATGTGAAAACCAAAAAGAAAATCAATTGATGTTGGAAAAGCCATTCATGAAACAAGTCTCAAACATTGAATTCTAGGTAAATCTTCAAAATATTTTTTAGCTCAATAATGGAAAAACCAGCTACATGTACACATTTCAAAGTATATCAGCCTAATAAATGGGAACTATATTAGATCAAGAAGTAGAAAATGGAACTCACAGAATAACATCATTATCAATAATCTCTAGGTTTGATGCTAACAAATTCTCTAATTTGGTTTGAGAAACCTGAAAAAATATAAGTTTTTTTTTAGAAGATCAATATTCTAAATGTGCATTTGACTAGAAAGGTCCCTGAAATGCCTTGTACTTGATAAAATTTGTTATTCTATTCACAACAAAAATTAAGCCTTCCTCATTAACGTAACATACATCCCCATTTTTCATCCATCCTTTTGAATCTAAAGTTGACTTAGTTGCTTCATCATTACCAGAATAACCTACATGGAGTAGCTGAAACCTTCATGTATTTTTTCTAGCCATAATCTGGGAAACTTCAACCTGTGGAAGAGACTACCAAGACATCATGTTAAACCAATTATTTGAGAATTATCCAAATGATTGCGTGGATCACTTTCTTGAAACATAGATTCATTGTGCAAGAAATATTATTCTTTCTTGAAAGATGATGTGGCAACAAAAAATTATAGACCATATTTCCATAAGATTTCATAAGATCACAAGGTCTGCACTTGTGGGGAGACAAACTACCTTAATGAATGTGCTTAAATAGAAATGGTGGAGGTTACTTGAGGCAATTTTGGGCATGGGTATAATATGTTTACTAGTCAACCATGTGAGAGGAAATGTGCAAGGTGGTGGTTCCCTTTAGCAGCTTGAGATAAGATATTATTACTTTTTCCAAAAAAAAATAACCATAGAAAATACGTTTTTCCCACTTCAATGCACATCATAAAATATGGTAATGTAAAAAATTTAAATATAAAATACAACAAAAATTCCCTATGATGAACAAAATGCTCGTCAAATTCCAACCCTAATGAGTTGTGTGACCATATTAAGGTAATTCCCAATCAATGCCTGTCTCAATTTTGTCTTGTACCTAATGAAATAGATGAGAAGATTCAATATTGAGTACCAAAATAGATAAAATAAGATTTAATATGTTGACCATAGATCAATATATGTCCAAGTCAGCCCCATACCAATACCATTATTAATGTAACACGCAATGGACCAGAAGGCACCCGGGGGCCTTGATAAAGTACCATATCAATCAAGAATAGGCTAGGGTTTTTCTACATTCATGATTAGTTGGTACCAATTGTAGCAGATGGATGAAACTAACTAATAGAGTTTCATTTTTATTAGGTAATATTTTGTAAACATTTTCGATATTTGAATAAAGGTCGGAATACTGGTCGTGCTCAATGCAATCACCGGTTAGAAATGTTGGTCTTGGTCTTGTTACAGAAAAGAACATCAAAGTAGAATCCCTGAGTATACGGCTAGACATAATGGCTTCCTAACTACCCGGATACAAAGGTGGTAAATTGTTTTCTCCATTTGAACCACAGATGTGGACAATCGAAACTGGAATATCCCAGAGTCGCAACGATAATGCTTAAGCTACCAAGAAGAATATTACTCTATTTTCCTTTAAGCTTGCTATTTGGGAGAAGGATTCAAGTGGTCTTGGAATCTTTTCCTTCATCTAGGCCATTTTCATCCTCCTCGAAGGCTATGCAATAACTATGGGAAAGGTAGAATTTTGGTTCGTGAGGATAAAAATGTTGCCAGAAGGTGCTCGCATCTTTAGCCAAAGACAAGACCTCGAGTGGAAACATGAAATGACACTAATATCCATGGACACACTTAGATATAGTGTTAAGTGATTAAGTCATAAGTTATACATTAATGGTTGCAACTCTCTCTTAAGATGAATCTACATATCATTTAGATATAAAAATACCCAAGATCCCAAACATCAACATTCTGAAAGAAAATTATGGTGTGGGTAATCATGGTTTATCTTTTAGGACTTGGTCCATGTCTAAGATTCAATTAGTTCATTATATCGAGTGGTTGTCTATATATAGAAATGTTGGCTAATGCTTTGCAGGCTTCAATTGGTGTTGGCTTCAAAATGTTTTGTGATGTCCCTCTATTGGCTAGCCAAGAAATGCTTCAGCATAGATTTACATAGGGATAAAAAAATTCGGAAAGAGGCTCTCAATATTTTCTATGGCCTATCCCTAGTTGAAACAGTTATGTTCCTTCTCTAGAAGGCCTACTAGAAATGGAAGATCATTGCATGAAAATTTCTCTTGAAGGTGAACACAGAATATAGGTAGAGTCATTTAGAAATATCCACGATTCGATGCTTTGCTATGATACACATTATCGGTGCATTGATGGAAGTGTTTTCAATGGGTTGAAGATGAAATTTGTATCATACAACATGGAGTTCCTACAATCTAGTGATATTGATCTACAACTGATAGGGGCTCACGTTATGTCTGTGCTTATGAATAAATATAAGTTTGCAGATGATACATTGAGGGTGATCAAAACCATGTAAGGTGTGGTGGAGAGGTTGATCAAGATATTGAATCGGAAGAACCATCACGAACAGGGGATTTGAAGAGAAACTGTAGAGATCATCTACAAATTGGTCAAAAAAAAGGAATCACTTTTGAGTGACGTCCATTGTTAGTTCCATGGAATCCATAACATCTTTGTCTTACAATACCAAACATATTGAAATCCATTCGAGGTAATACTAGAGCGCATACGATTACTATGTTTTAAACTTGCTAGGGTTGAAGTGTTGGCATTATGACATAGGTTTGGCACTATGACACAGGTGTTATCCTTGATGGCAACTCACTTAGATGGTAGATCAATGTTCAGGCTCTCAGAATGAAAGAAAAAGAGGTATATGCAGGTTCCCTATGACGAAGTCATGTATACACGCGGGATTGCCAATAAAAAGTTGCATATGTGTATGCACGCACTTTCATGCATGAAAAAGTGCGTACGTGTGGGAAAATTTATTTTTGGTCCATGGTATTTGGTCCTTGGTATTTGGACCTATGGTTTTGGACCATGGTATCTCGTATGAAGTGTTGAACCTAGGTACTTGGTCCAAGGTATTGATTCTTTATGGTTTTGGACCATGGTATTGTGTAAGGCCTAAGACTATAAAAGGGGAAGGAAATCATTAGGCAAAGGCATTGACTCAAGCATTGAATAATTTAAGAAAAACTAGACCTGGAATATTGGTCATCGGGTTATGGTGCATGGTTGGATCTGAATCAAGGAGGAACCTAAGCGCAAGAAGAAGGATAAGTACTATTGATGGATCAAGATCGTAAGGCTTGAATAGTAGTATCTTTGTGTGATTTTGATCTATTATTTTGGTGCATGACTTGATCTATAAATCTAATAATCTGGGTATAACTAATGTCTGAATAAGTGAAAAGGATAAATTATCTTTTATAGATCTGTACGCAGGTTCAGTGAAGAAATGGTGCGTATACATGCTGGTTTTGTAATGCAGGATAGCGTATATGCTGGTTGGCCTTAATTCAGAAGCATATGCACGCAGGTTGTACACATTGAAGTAGCGTACGTCTCTTGAAATATGTTTTAGCTACTTTTGTTTATTGCTGCATTATTTTGAGTTTAGAATTGGTGTCTGATTACTGTTACTGTTTTCTGGGTACACCATTTAGAGAAGTGACTATTTGAATCAGTTTTGTTTGGTGCAAAGAAGATTGGTTGATGCAGATATACTTAAGGTTTGATTGATGTTATTCATGGATCCAATCTGAAAATTTATGAAGCATGGTCCCTGAAAGAAAAGAGAAGGTTGTAGCCTTCTGTAGGTCAGCACCTCTGTACTAGTAACTCAGCTAGTACAAGAACTAAGGGGGTTGTAGCTCCCTTCCAGAAGAAGCTGGAGAATGAGAGAAGGTTGTAGCCTTCTATAGGTAGCAGCCCGCATACTGGTATAAGACTGCACCAATACAGAATCATTGTAAAAAGAATTTTGTAATTAAAAGAAGATAGAGACGAATTGCAGTAGGTGGTTTTTACCCACATTGGGTTTCCACCTTATATCTTTGTGTCCATGTGTGTGATGATTTGTTCTGTTTTACTGCTCCTGTTTACTATTCTTATGATTAATGAAGTCTTGATGCACTGATTAAAGATCAACAATTAATGAATCTTAAGTTTTCTGATATATGCTTGTTTCTTTAGACATAGTAGCGTATATACGCAGTTTCCCATAGCTAAAATAGCGTATACAAATCTAATTGTGAAATGAAAAATAATTGATTTGATAATACTGATTCACCCCCCCCCCCTCTTAGTATTATTTCCAATAATTGGTATCAGAGCAGGTCCTTCAGAATAGGCTTGATCGCTTGAAGGAAGATCTATCATCATGAGCAACTATGAAAAGGAGGCATCTATCAGGCCACCAATCTTTGATGGAAGCAACTTCATCTATTGGATGGTAAGAATCACAACTTATCTTCAATCTCTTGGTACGAAAGTTTGGGATATCGTGGTAACAGGATACGCATTTCCATTAGCAACTCCTACAGATACGGCTGGTAAGAAGTAGTATGAAACAAATGCAAAGGCTGTTAATACTCTATTAGGGAGTTTATCTCAATCAGAATTCGTCAAGGTTATGCAGCTCAAAACCACAAAAGAAATATGGGACAAGATCATTCTGAGCTATGAAGGAGATGATCAAGTAAAACGTGCAAAACTATAAACTCTCAGAATCCAATATGAAAATCTCAGAATGAACAATGATGAAAGTGTGGCTAATTATTTCTTACGTATATATGAGATTGTTAATTGTATGAAAAAGTTGGGTGAAGAGATAGAAAAAGCTACTTTAGTTGAAAAGGTTCTAAGATCGTTGTCTTCTAAGTTTGAATCAAAAGTTTCGGCCATAGAAGAAAAGCAGAATATTCAAATCATTACCATGTCACAGCTGCATGGAATCCTAACTGCTTTTGAAATGAGAAAAGGGGGACCATCAGACATGAGAGAATCTGCATTCAAAGCCTCAGGAAAAGGAGAATACAATGAGTCAGGACATATGTCAGAAGGAGAGGAAGAATAAAACTTTGTCAAGAACCTTCAACGGGGTTCTGGAAGATTCAGAGGTAAGCTACCTTTTAAATGCTTTTCTTGTGGAAGAGTCAGTCACTATGTAGCCAAGTGTCCTCATAAAGATAAGCTTGACAAATGAAAGGAACCAGTTAGATGGAACAGAAAATAGAATGTAAGTAAGAAGAGTTATTATACACATGAAGACAGTGATGGATTTTAAAATAGTGATGAAGATGAACAAGGTAATGATTATAGACTTTTGATGGCTTTTGAAGATGATGATTTCTTGGATGCTATAGATGAAGAAGGTCTTTATGAAGAAATTTCTAAACTTAAAATTTGTTTAGAAGAAAAGAATATGATTATAGATACTCTGACATTCCAACTTGCTAAAAGGGAAAAACACAATGAAAAGTTAGAATGTGAAATTGTGGGACTTAGAAAAGATATTGAGAAAACAAAAGCTCTTAATCTTAGATTTGCTAAAGGATCTAAAACTTTAGATGAGATTATCAAAGTGCAACGTTCTCCTCTAATCAAGACAGGTCTTGGGTATACTGAAGAAGCATCTCAAGCACAGAAGCCATCTACCTCCAAAAGTTATCTTGAAGCAGCAAGGAGAAGTGAACAGGTTGACAATCGACAGCAAAGGCACAATGCAGATCACCAGGTAAATCAGGGACAATTTACTTCAAGAATGAATAGAGATCACCAAGTAAATCGAGGGAAATCTACTTCAAGGATGAACAGAAGCTACAACCAACCACAGGTAAATCATTCTCAATTTGCCTCAAGAACGAATGGATATGGAAATTACAATCACCTGGACGGAAGGTTTGATAATCGCAGGAATTTCTTCAATGGCCAATGTTTCTCTTGTCATAACTTTGGACACAAAGCAGCTCAATGTGTTGCCTACAAGACCATCATGACCAGAGAAGCACGAAATCAAAGGAGTGTGACTGGAATCATGAAAAGAACCTATAATAACTTTTCTGCTCTTGAAAATGAAATAGAATGTTCTATTTGTAACAACTTCGGTCATGAAGATTCTGAATGTAGGAGTAGGTTTCGGCAAACAACTCAGAAGGAGCAAGCTTCATTGAATCCCAAAACATGGAGAAAGAAAGAATCGCAACCAGAAACATGTGGTATAACTTTATATGTGGAAGGACAAGAAAATCAGTGGTACATCGACAGTGGATGCTCGAAACATATGACAGGTGATAAAGAAAAACTTCAGTCATATAGTGCCTTAGAAAAGGAAAAGAAGGTCTCATTTGGAAATGACACCCCTGCATTCATAAAAGGTAAAGGTTCTGTTCTTTTGAAAGAAAAGGTCAAAGCTAGAAATGTTATGTATGTTGATGGCTTAAATCATAATCTATTGAGTGTCAGTCAAATGTGTGATCAAGGAAATGAGGTAATATTTCAATCAAATGGATGTATTGTTCGTGAGCTTGATACAGGAGAAACAGTGATCAAAGGCATAAGAACTCCAAATAATTTATACATACTCAAGGGAGGACAACAACAATGCTATCTAAGCAAGAATGATGAACACTGGCTATGGCACAAAAGATTGGGGCATCTAAGCTTGTCTCAGATAAGGAAAGCATGCAAATATCAGGCGGTTCATGATCTCCCTGACATCAGAATTCCAGAAAATACAATATGCAAATCATGTCAATTTGGTAAGCAAACTAGATCTAATTTCCCTAAGAAGGAAGGATCAGGTAGTAGGCCACTTGAACTTGTCCATACCGATGTATGTGGTCCAACTAGGAAAAGGTCACCTCAAGGAGAAGAATACTTCATATTGTTCATTGACGAATTTTCCAGGATGTGTTGGATAGGACTTCTGAAACATAAAGACGAAGCTTTTGAAAAGTTCAAAGCATTCAAAGCCTTGGTTGAAAATGAATCAGATCGCAGAATCATATGCCTCAGGTCTGATCGAGGAGAGGAATTTACCTCGGATTAATTTTTCGATTTTTGTGAAGAACATGGAATAAGAAGGAATTCTCTACTGCAAGGACTCCTCAGCAAAATGGAGTAGTAGAACGGATGAACAGAACAATTCAGCAAATGGCTCGTGCTATGCTTGATGAGTCTGGAATTACTGCAACCTTCTGGGGTGAAGCTGCATTTGCTGCCGTTACTATTCTCAATAAGACAAATGTTCGGGTAAACAGCACTCAGACTCCTCATGAACTTTGGTATGGTAAGACTCCTACGGTAAAATACTTCAAAATTTTTGGAAGAAAATGTTATATCAAAAGGACTGATGAAAACCTTGGCAAGTTTGAACCTAGAGCAGATGAAGGCATTCTCCTTGGTTACTCTCCCCACAGCAAAGGATATAAGTGTTACAATAAAAGACTTGGAAAAATTGTTGAAAGTATTGATGTAGTGGTTGATGAAGAAGGAAACATTCCTAGGCAGGTAAAATCTGAAGATTTTGAAGATGATGAGGACTATTCTTCAACATCAAATCAGACTTATGATGAAGAAGAAACCCATGAGGCACCAGAAGAACAGATAAGGATAGAAGAAAAGACTCCATCCAGGTACGTTCAGAAAAATCATCCAGAAAATCAAATTTTGGGGCAGAAAGAGGCAGGTGTACAAACAAGAAGAAATATTTCATAAGCTTCAAGCTATCTAGCAGTGCTCTCCTCCACTGAACCACAAAATGTAAGAGAAGCATGCAAAGATGAATGCTGGGTCAAGGCCATGAATGAAGAACTTGAGCAGATGGAAAAGAATAACACTTGGGAGTTAGTTCCTAGACCAAACAATAAGAATGGCATAGGGACAAAATGGATATTCGAAAACAAGCTGAATGAAAATGGAGATGTTATTAGAAACAAGGCCAGACTTGTTTGTAAGGAGTATGCTCAACAAGAAGGTATAGACTTTGAAGAAACTTTTGCACCGGTTGCTAGACTTGAAGCCATAAGAATGTTCCTTGCTCTTTCTAGCTTTCAGAAGTTCAAAGTTTTTCAAATGGATGTGAAATATTCCTTTTTAAATCGAGACTTGGAAGAAGAAGTGTATATTGAGAAACTAGATGGATTCATCCTTGGAAATGATCCAAAACTTGTATGCAAACTTAAGAAGGCACTCTATGGTCTTAAACAGGCTCCAAGGGCTTGGTATTATCATCTGGACAAATACCTCCATCAACAAGGTTTTTCAAAAGGATCAGTAGATAGCAATCTATATGTAAAAATTGATAATGATAAATTGCTAATACTTGTCGTGTATGTTGATGATATCATCTTTGGTAGCAATGAAGAAGCCATGAGTCAAAATTTTGCTTTGGTGATGCAGAAAGAATTTGAAATGTCCTTGCTTGGTGAGCTGACATATTTTCTTGGTTTACAAGTCCAACAAAATAAAGATGGTATCTTTTTGTCACAAACCAAGTACCTCAAGGAGATCTTGAAGAAATATGGCATGGAAGATTCAAAACCAGTATGTACCCCTATGGTAACAGGATGCAGCCTTAGCGCCAATGATGATTCAGCAGTAGTACATCAACCAACCTATAGATCCATGATTGGTAGTCTGCTCTATCTAACAGGTACCCGACCAGACATCATGCATGTAGTGGGAATAGTTGGAAGATTCCAGGAAAATCCAAAAGAAGCACACCTTCAGACAGTTAAAAGAATTTTTAAATATCTTCAAGGGACACAAAACTATGGTTTATTGTATCCTAGAGACACAAATCTCACACTTCATGCATATACAGATGCAGATTGGGCAGGAAGAGTGGATGACAGAAAAAGCACTAGTGGTGGTGCATTCTTTATGGGTTCCAGATTAGTATCTTGGTTCAGCAAGAAACAAATTTCAATTGCTTTATCTACAGCTGAAGCGGAATATGTGGCAGCTGCATCTTGCTGCACACAACTCCTTTGGATGATGCAAATTTTGCAAGATTTTCAAATCACTTTTACTCCACCTATCTCTATTTTATGTGATAATACAAGTGTAATCAGCATTTCAAAAAATCCAGTCATGCATTCAAAAACCAAGCACATACCTATCAAATATCATTTTCTCCGGGAACAAGTGCTTGAACAAAAGGTCAAATTGGAGTATGTTCCCTCTAAGGAATAGGTTGCTGATATACTCACCAAACCACTGCCCAGGGAGACATTTGAATACCTCAGATAGAAGCTGGGAGTAATTGATGCATCATCTTGCTGTTGAAACTTGTCTAGTTAAGAGAAAAGTGGTTGTACACAGGTTTAATGAGGAGAATCCACGCACATACACCGATTTATGTGGATACAGTCACGTATATGTTGGTTTGAAGACAAACAGTGGGACAGGCTCAAGATGAAAGGAGCTTGATATGGGTCTGACAGAGACCATCTGGCACAGGTTCAGGGGGAGCATATATATTCTTCTAATAATGCATTGTTGGCATTATCCTAGAAGATTTTGGTTCAAGTTCACAGTGTTTTGGTTCCAAGGGGAACAGGTGCAAAACGAGAACATGGTTGCTGATCTAAATGATGATTGACAGATGCTGCTAATGATAATTGTTGATAACTATCCTATTCTTTATGTAGATATTTTGTCTCTATGTCATGTATTTATTTTCTTATCAAGGTCATGTAACGACCCATTTTGGTTTCCCCACTATGCCTGGGATGAATGATGTAATGTTCTTGTTTTATCATTCCCACTTGGTTGGGTGGATGAGTCAATATTGGTATATCCCCACTTGGTTGGGTGATGGATGTATATATGAGTCTTTGTTGGTAGGAAGGTCATTTATAATGTATACAGTCATGTTCTTTTTGTAGAACATCTTTTCACAGACCTTGCCTACAGTCAGGGGGAGCATGGACAGCACAGGAAAGCATAGATTTCAGCATGTCTTCAGGGGGAGCAGAACCCTTTTCCCTTGATGTCAAAGGGGAAGAATGACTTTGAGTGACTTGGGGTTGCCATCAAGTCCAAAGGGGAGATTGTTGGCATTATGACACATGTTTGGCATTATGACACAGGTGTTGTCCTTGGTGGCAACTCACTCAGATGGTAGATCACTGTTCAGGCTCTCAGAATGAAAGAAAAAGAGGTATACGCAGGTTCCCTTTGACAAAGTCGCGTATACATGCGTGATTTCCAATCAAAAGTCGCGTATGCATATGCACGCACTTTCATGCATGAAAAAGCGCGTACGTGTGGGAAAACTTATTTTTGGTCCATGTTATTTAGTCCTTGGTATTTGGACCTATGGTTTTGGACCATGGTATCTCATCTGAAGTGTTGAACCCAAGTATTTGGTCCAGGGTATTGATTCTTTATGGTTTTGGACCATGGTATTGTGTAAGGCCTAAGACTATAAAAGGGGAAGGAAATCATTAGGCAAAGGCATTGACTCAAGCATTGAATATCTTAAGAAGAACTAGATTTGGAATATTGGTCATTGGGTTATGGTGCATAGCTGAATCTGAATCAAGGAGGAACCTGAGCGCAAGAAGAAGGATAAGTACCATTGATGGATCAAGATATTAAGGCTTGAATAGTAGTATCTTTGTGTGATTTTGATCTGTTATTTTGGCGCATGACTTGATCTATAAATCTGATAATCTGGGTATAACTGATGTCTAAATAAGTGAAAAGGATAAATTATCTTTTATAGATCTATACGCAAGTTCAGCGAAGAAAAGGTGTGTATACACGCTGGTTATGTAATGCAGGATAGCGTATACGCTGGTTGGCCTTAATTTAGAAGCATATGCATGTAGGTTGTACACATTGAAGTAGCATACGTCTCTTGAAATATGTTTTAGCTACTTCTGTTTATTACTACAGTGTTCTGGGTTCAGAATTGGTGTCTGGTTACTGTTACTGTTTTCTGGGGACATCATTCAGAGAAGTGACTATTTGAATTAGTTTTGTTTGGCGCAAAGGAGATTAGTTGATGCAGATACACTTGAGGTTTGATTGATGTTATTCATGGATCCAGTCGTAAAATTTATGAAACATGGTCCCTGAAAGAAAAGATAAGGTTGTAGCCTTCTGTAGGTCAGCACCTACGTACTAGTACCTTAGCTAGTACAAGAGCTAAGGGGGTTGTAGCTCCCTTCCAGAAGAAGCTGGAGAACGAGAGAAGGTTGTAGCCTTCTATAGGCAGCAGCCTGTGTACTGGTATAAGACTGCACCAGTACAGAATCATTGTAAAAATAAGTTTCTAATTAAAAGAAGATAGAGACAAATTGCAACATGTGGTTTTCACCCACATTGGGTTTCCACCTTATATCTTTGTGTCCATGTGTGTGATGATCTGTTCTGTTTTACTGCTCCTGTTTACTGTTCTTATGATTAATGAAGTCCTGATGCACTGATTAAAAATCAACAATTAATGAATCTTTAGTTTTCTGATATACGTTGGTTTCTTTAGACACAATAGCGTATATATGCAGTTTCCCATAGCTGAAATAGCGTATACAAATCTGATTGTGAAATGAAAAATAATTGATTTGATAATTCTGATTCGCCCCCCACCCCCTTAGTATTATTGCCAACATGAAGATATTGAAAAACCTGACCAATGAGCACGACAATTGCGCTAAGATAGGAAGCAGTAGAGGGCTACTTCATAAAATTATAGGGCTCACATAATTAAATCCAAATGCGCTCGAATATGTGTTGGAAAGTCGGAGGAGGCAAAACAAAAATTCACAAACAAAACATATGAGTTGCGTCTCTTCTGTTGATCACACAAAACTTGATTCTTACAATGAACCCGGTGAAGGGTCTTTAACCTTTTCCAGCTAGCAACTTGCCTAAAATATCTTGACATGCAACCACACAATAAAAGTTGTCTATCACTTAAGTCAACTTGAATCAACGCTCAACGCTCAACACTCAACACCCAGTTAACCGACTCTCCA
Source organism: Pinus tabuliformis (assembly GCA_031772625.1). Taxonomy (NCBI): domain Eukaryota; kingdom Viridiplantae; phylum Streptophyta; class Pinopsida; order Pinales; family Pinaceae; genus Pinus; species Pinus tabuliformis. Next base: position 1,110,781,576 of record CM062804.1, on the reverse strand, counting down.
ATTTTAGTCAACTCCTCATGTGGGAGTAATTAAAATTTCTAACACTCCCCCTTAATTACAACCATATGACTCAACATAACTAAAACACGATTCTACATGACTCAACTATGCCTGCTAGGCTTACAATAGAAATTGACTCAATTATCACTAAAACATGTATGTTGGTCTATGTCTCAGCTATGCTTATAATGAATCAAGACTTTCACAATTTTTCATTTTCTTTTTCTCTTCTTCCAAATTTTATATTCTCGAAATTGATTCATTCTCTATTGCGCTTTTCTTGTTGTAGGCTTCATATTTCTTTACTTGCTGTTGCTGCAATTTTTCTTTGACTTTTCTTGAATTTGTGGTGAAACACAATTTGATATTGTCTACTACATCTTCCTCTTCAAATATTCATTCAACCATGGACTGCGGTCGCAACATTGCATCTTCAAACTGTCTTATTTTCTTTGCTTCTTGCGCTTCATATTCTTGACTTTTTTTCTGCCATATTTCTTGATAGCAGAATCTTATCTCTTCTTGACACCATTGTTGAAAAATGGTTTCAATCATTCATCTTTGTCTTCAAAAACATCCATATTGTTCTTTTCACCTTGATCATTAGGTACTACTGCTTTTTACCTATAATCCGTACACTCAATATCAATATTCACAATTTCATTCAATTCTTTTATTCCTTTTGTTTCTTTAAGCCTCACATCAATTTGGTGTATTGGTTTCTGAATCCATTCTTAAATGAGCTTCAAATCTGCATCAAATTTATTAATAGCCTTGTTTTCAATTATTTTTCCCATGCTATTCTAAACACCTGCATATTCAAAAACAATGTTAAAAACATCTTTAATATGAATCTCTTCAGTGAGAACTTCCTCCTCTACATTTGCCTTCTTTTCACCTGCATGGAGGTTGTCTTCCAATATTATGTTGTTAGTGGATATTCTCATCAAAAACTCTTCAATCACTTTATCATGTTCTTTATCCTCAACTGTTGCTAGATGACATACTGCTTCATGAGCAGTTCCAACTGCTTCATATCTTTCCACTACATTGGCAGATTCACCCTTCAATGCTTCATCAAACATGGCACTTACCATATTGCCACAATCAATATTTGTTTTAAAAAATAAACCACACATATCATCAACATAATGTTCATCCAAACTATGGTGGGATATTTGAGCATTCCTGTGCTCATTGTTAATTTCATTGACAATTTCAACTTCAACAAATCCATCAATTGCGGTTGGATTCACCAATTCACATATAACTTTGTAGTTATCATCCACATGTGTCTCGTCACAGTGGGATTCAACATCATCTGTATCATCAACATTATAGTGGACTCCTTGAGCATTTATTTTCTCTTGTTCTGTATCACACATAGAGGCTTCAAATTCTCTCTCTGCAATCTTTTCTACATTTTCTTCATCCATATGCATGCTTTCATAATAGGTTTCAATTTTATGGTCTTGACAACCATCATCCACTACTGAGTGGGATTCTCCAAGCTCTGTTTTCCTCTCAGAGTCTTGCTCATCTACTCTCAGATATGTGGCTGACTTCTTTGCTTGTGACATAACATGTTGTTGCATGTCACTCCCCCTTGAACCAAATTCTTCTTCGTGTTTTGCTAAACTTCTCAATTCCTTGGCTGTGGCATGAACCTTTCTAAACATGGCAACAATCTCTAGCTCTTCTTTTCAATTCCTTTTCTTAGTCTTCTTCAGTCGCGCTTTGCGACCCATGATTGTTGTCATTCCTTTTCTTATAGTTTCTTCGTTGATTGCATGAAGTTGTCTTCCATATCGCCCTTGAAAAAAATATAATTTTTAATATGCGCCCCGTAAGGCACATTCTTCATCCAAAAAATTATCATGCTTAATAAAAACCAAATAATTTTCTGGACGGACGGACTTTACAAAATGCTAAATTATTTTTCCAATAAAACCCTTTTCCTTTTTTTATTCTCTTGAAAAAACCTTCTTCATAAATATCTCCTCAACAAAAAATTAAAAACAATCATTTTTAAAAACCCTTTTGAAAAATATTTTAATGGACCCTTTATAATCTTTTCACAAGTCCTTTTAATAAAGCCCTTTTCAAATCGTTACAATAAAAAAAACTTTTAATAAAAGAACTTTTCAAAACCACGTACTCTACTTTATTTACATCGTATCAGTGTTCAACCCTTTAAAAAAAAATTTCTTCAAACCTTTAAAAATAATTGATCTTCGTTCTAATCAAAGAACTTGACTTATTTTTAAAAAATATGAGATTTCCTCTACTAACGCGGCATACATGCTGACGGGCTTTGTGCAATCGTTGTTCATGGCACTGAATTCTCACGTTAGTCCTCTAACGCTATGAAAGTCAAAGAATTTTCTCTATTAACGCGGTAGAAGTGATGACGGGCTTTGTGCGATCATCGTTCATGACACTGAATTCTTGCAGTAGTCCTCTAACTCTACGAAATTCAAAGAAAAATGTGGGGGCTCGAATCGCAATAAGTTTATCCATTGTAACACGATGCTCGCTGACACTTGCATACATCATAACACCTGTGTATAACCTACAAGGTGCATTATAGCTTTAACCAAGAGAAAAAATATATTTCTCCTCTCACACAGACTGTTGCTAATCCGTTTTCCCTCACTCTTTGTAACCTCACTCTGATATCATTTTGTTGGAAAGGCAGAGGAGACAAAACAAAAATTCACACAGAAAACATACGAGTTGCAGCTCTTCTATTGATCACACAAAATTTGATTCTTACAATGAACCCGGTGAAGGGTTTTTAACCTTTTCCAACTAGCGACTTGCCTAAAATATTTTGACATGCAACCACACACTAAAAGTCATCTATCACTTAACTCGACTTGACTCAATGCTCAATACTGAACACTCAACATCCAATTAACTGAATCTCTAATTTTAGCAAACTCCTCATGCGGGAGTAATTACAATTTCTAACAATATGGAATCAAGACAAAAAATCTCACTCTGCAACTCATGGGAATGTTGGCAATCATTACAGGCTCAACAAGGAAGGCCTTGAGGACATGGATCTCGAAGATAGTCTTCACCATACGCAATCTAAGAGACATTAATTAGTACAGAGAAATAATGACACATGGTCTGCAAATCTTGGCCATAAACATATTGATGTGTCTTGCTCTTGAAGATGAGGACCAAGAGATCATCAGTGGCACTAGGGGATTTTTTCATTGTCTTTTCTCTTTGTTTTACATGGAGAGGATTAATATTAAAATTATAAGTGGATCAGATGAGGATAAAATGAAGGAGCCCATAACTAAGGTAGGAGAATCCCTTACTCTTTTTTCACTCGAGAACAAAACAAAACTACCGAATAACGATGAGCATTAAGCTACGATCACCCAAATTTGATCATGAGCCTAATTTTTGTGCCAAATGACCTAGTTCAAGGTTTTCATGTACCAAAAATTCTTTGGAATATGTGCGCATATGTAGAGGCAGATTATATTGAATTGAGGAAAATGACGAAAATCAGTGCAATGACAGTGCAAGTTGATTTTATTCAATTAATAACATTTCTTTTTAGAATTGGTCTTGAGTATTGTTGGTCAATCTCACGACAATTTCATTCGATCAATTAATTTCTTGTGATATTTTATGTCATGTTTTGAATTTTGTGATAGAGAAACGAGGCAAGAAGCAATAAAACTTTTTGTGTATATTTTCAAGTGCATAAACAAATATGATTCTGATCATGTGTTCGAAGAATCGGGTGGTGTAACAAAGATTTCACTGATTTCAGAACTTGTAATAGGAAGATGAAGAGAGACAAAAGAATGTGGTGTGGGTCCCACAAGCACCCTTCTCATAACAAAAATGAATGTATTGTAAGGTAGTCTTTGGTGCTTAAGCTAAATGACTCAGATTTAGATGTGAGTTTTGACTTTGAATCAGACCTAGACAAGGGGAAGAAAAACATTGATGTAGAACCCAGTGCCACCATTGCCACCACTAAGGTCTAGTAAAGTGAGCTCAAAGAACTGGAGGAAGGTGAGAACCTCTTTCATTCAAATGTGGGTGAAGGTTGCTCAACTACATTTCATTGTCAATAGTGAGAGTCAAAAGAATCCCATTTCAACAAAGTTCATCATGTAGTTGGACCTACCAAAAACACCATACCCACATCCATACGCCATCGGGTGGCTCCGTAAGGGAAATATCTCCAATTTAAACAACAATTCCACCTGCCCTATGGCATCGAGCGCTTCAAGGATGGGGTATTTTTTGATTTTGCTCCTCCTAAAGTTTGTGATGTTCTTCTAGGAAAAACATTCTTGTGGAAGCATCATTTTGTATATGAATCTAGACCTCGTAGTGTTATTATTACTTTGAGAAAACAATTATACACAATACTAGAGGTATCTCCACCTACTTCCATTCCTTTTATCTATGCTAAGAAATGTAGTAAGTTCATATCTGAGACTAAGAAATTTGTATTCTTTCAAATTCGCCCTTAAATTAAGGAGAAGATTGTGGTTATATCCATGGCCTCTACACAGGGCCCCTCCACACGGTAGAAGAAGTTGGACAAGGTCATAGAAGGATACAAAGACATCTTCTCCTCACCCATTGGGATACCTCTACACTCTCAATTCAAGAATTCAACCGATTTAACCCTCGATGCACCTATACCAAATGAGCCAATCTATTGTATTTCTCTTCTAGAAAATTAGAAAATAAAGCACTAGGTCCAAGAGCTACTCTAAAAAGGGCACAACCCATAAAATTCCTCACCTTGTTGAAGCCAAATTGTACATGTGTAGAAGAAAGACAGGACATCAGGATTTTACATTATTTACGGACCCCAAACAAAATCATAGTCAAGAATTGGTACTTGATTTTGTAGATTGATGACCTTCTTAACCATCTTAAGGGGGCCAAGTACTTCAATAAGATTGATTTTAAGTTCAATTACCACTAAGTCCCAATAGAAAAAATGATATATGGTAGACTACTTTCAATTCCAAGGAGGGTCTTTGTGAATGGTTTGTCATGCCCTTTGGTTTGATGAATGCCACAACAACTTTCATGAGGTTGATGAATGATATATTGTGGCCTTTCACCAAAATTTTTGTGGTTTTATATTTGGATGATATTTTCATTTTTTAGTAATAGTTTGGCACAACACTTACAACATATCTAGTATTTCCTTCACACTTTGAAGAAGCACATGCTATGTGCTAAATTGGAAAAAAATTCATTTGGCATGAACAAGGTCGAATATAGAGGCTAAATTATTGATGAGTAAGGTGTGCATGTGGATCTAGTGAAGATCCAAGTTATTCAAGACTACTCAGCCCTAATGACTCTAACAAAGCTTCGCAGGTTCATGCACCTTGCTAATTTCTTATCACTTGCCCCTTAAGTAAATTAACCAAGGGATGAGAAAAAAAAAATGCTCTAAGTTGCAAAATAAGGAATTTGATTATCTAAAACACTACCTTTTCTATGCACCAGTCCTTATCCTTCCATACCAGCAACAACCATTTGAGATTATGGCATATTCCTTTGAATACGCTACTGGTGCATTCCTCACTTAGCAATGAGATACAATGGTCTATCGCAATGAAACATTTTATGATATTGTCTCAAGATACCCCACCTATGATAAGGATATGTAGTCCATCATGAAGTTCTATTGGCGATGGAAGCATTATATTTTGGGGAAGGAAACAATAATCCACATTAATCACAAGCCTCTACAATTATGCAAACACTTCGAAAGCTATAGAATAACCACCATCGGAAATGGTCCACATACCTTCAATAATTCCATTTGAACATCAAACACAAAAAGGATGGCACTAATCATGTCGTAAAGTACCTTAGTAAGCCCCTAGTTGTGGTAGCAACCATAGTTCTTAACTCTTGTTGGCACAAGACCTCTGGGTGGCCACAGTTCTGTAATAGTGACTCAGAATTCATTGCCACATACCAAATGTTGATGGCAAGAAAGAAACTTCGAGACTTCCACCTCTAGGATGCATTATTGTGCTATGTAGAGAACCTTTATGTTGTTTCAAGCGAGTTGCCAAATTGATTAGGGAAGCACATTACATTCAAGTGGTAGGGCACTTTGGTGTGGAGAAGATTGTAACATTACTTCAACAATATTTTTATTGGCCAAATCTTCGACAGAATGTCCAATAGTGTATCCAGATCATGCATCGCTTGTGCCATTACTAAACTAACCGTAAAAAAATAATGGGTTGTATAATCCTCTACATACCTTTGACAAGTCCTCTAAGTCAATATCCATGGATTACATGTTAGGTTTTCCTTCCACTAAGAATGACAATGTTTTTTTTCTTTGTGGTGGTCAATTGGTTCTCTAATATGGTCATTCTAGAACCATGTAAGAAGAGTATCATAGCTGAAGCCACTGCTAAACTTTTCTTTGAGCAAGTTTGGGTTCATTTCAAGCTACCTTAAACCATTATTTTAGATAGAGATAGGAGGTTCCTTAGCACCTTTTGGTATAGTCTATGGTGTCTCATGGATATCAAATTGACCAAATGGACTACCCTTAATCCCTAATCAAATGGACAAACAAAAGTGGAAAACAAAATGATTGTGCATATCTTGCGCATGTACATCTTCAAACGTCTGTTTACATGGGGTGAAAACATTCTATATGTTCCACATAGCTATAATAGAACCCTCCCCAAATTTATTTTCAATATTCCTTTTTAGATGTGCTTTGGGTTCCAAATATTGGCCCCAATTGATGTAGCTATTCCCTTCGCATTTTCACAAACCAAGTTCCCCCATGCTTAGGTTTAGGAAGACAAGGTAACGATTTATTTTGAGTAGATCCAACACCTCGAATGACATGTCCAAGATATCTTGTAGATATCCAATACCAAGTATAAGTGACGACATGACAAGTGCAAGCTTAAACATAAGTTTCAGGTTGGTGATAAGGTGTGGTTACACTTATAGAAAAATCACCTCATAGGCCTCAATAGGAGGCTACAACCACTCTAATATGGGTCATGCATAATCACAAAGGTGATGGATAACAATGATTTTGAATTGAGCACTCCCCCACTCCTTGGCTTGCACCTAGTGTTCAATGTGGACTTGCTTCGACTATATTATATTCCCTTTTTGGACACCTCAAAGGTAGTCAAAAAATTGGCCCCCATAGAGCTCAATTCTAAAGACATTTAATTGACTACAGTTAATCATATCATTGACACTAAGAAAAAGGATACCTACTAGTAACACATCCAATGCTATCGAGTAGTGAAAGTTGAGCAGCTTCTTTACCATGAGCCAAATTCAGTAGAAGTTTCTTCATATAAAAGGGGAACTCAATGAAATGGATAAAATTAATTCTTAAGGGGGGGATGATTTATCTAGGTGTATATAAATTTCCATCCACCTACTCCATTGGCTCAAAGCACACTTCTTCATCTTGGCATTTTTCTATAGTTCTTTGGCTACTAAACTTCCAGGGCATTTTGAGGCCTTAAATGATTCGTTTTTGATGTGACAGGGACCCAAGAAATAGCCATAGGCATATCTTAAGTTAATATTAATATATCATCTAGACCTTTCTAATGGGCTACTGTGCATGCCAAATGGACATTATATGCAAACTTTATGACCATGGGAAGTTGATGTACCAACTAACTCCAATAGCACCCATAAGCCTTTTTGTGTTTCATCTCCTAAGGTTATATTTTTGGATGTTTATGGTTTCCTCATTGCTTTTGATGTTAAAAAGGGCCTTTCAGCCTCATTGTAACTCACTCTAGAAAAGGTGCATATCCATCGCATCTCAAAGATAAGCTACAGCCATTCAAGTTAGTTTGTTCTCTTTTTTGCATTTTTATAGTTTCAACACTTTCCATTTATTTAAGGAACTCAAGTTTCATTGTATCTCTATGTTTTGGTTATAAATATGTATTTTATTTTTTTCCTTCATAAACTTCTATCACTACCTCCAACTTGATATTTCAATCATTCAAACAATTGTCAGTATTTATACATACAATATTTTCATTGCAGAACTTTGACACATCTCCTACAGTCATCTTAGAATTATAACACACATAACAATTCTATCACCTCTAACTAATTTCAAATAGAATGAACTAAAATTATCATTGCATCAGACATGTGCATCACATTCATTCTAATCTTTTCATAATGCATTCAAACTTTTACTTTAGCAACCTAAAGAGACAAAACTAAGAGATGTGTACCTTTAAATTATGAACAATTTAGTTCTTCATTTTATTTTTTAGGAATTACAAAATTCTTAGTGATCTTTCCATATTGAAGGTACTACCTTAACCATACACCTATTTGGGAATTCGTGAAATGCATGCATTTGTTTTGAAACAAAAGATACCAAATTCCACTGAAAGGAATTCTTACGTGATTCATTTCCTTTACCATTTTACCTTTTCTTGTTGCTTGTCTTACTTACTTGGCTACCATCATGAGCATTCTTAGCTAAATTATTTTCAAGTAGACCAGTTGTTTTTTAGCATACCTATTGTTGCAATATTCAATAATCCCTAAAATGATCTTAACCTCACATATTAATCACAACTTTATGAATTCAACTACTTACAAGTATCCATGAAATTTCATAAAGGGAATTTGCATTATGTATCCATTTTTCATATACAAGCATTGTCACCATTCATATATCCAAAAATGTGCATATACATTATGCCATGCATGTGCCATACATGCACATAATCCATGATATTCATATGCTTGTATGCTTAGAGTTAACTTTTAGTCTCTTTTTCTTTCCACCATTCGCATAAAAAATATCGTTAGCATAAGCATATGCACACTGTTTTTTTCATGTGGTAATTAACAACAAGAGATCATTATTACACACTTGCCATATGAGTATTCCATGTGATTTGGAATCCATTAGGTAACCTCTCTGTATTACACCAAGCATAGAAAGTACTAGTTTTTATTTGCTTACCCTTCACACAGTCATACAATTTCGAAAATAAAATATATCAGCCAAGCACAAACTTTAATGGAGGGAAACTCCATTTTTAAGCTATTTTCACATTTGTAACATCATTATCCAACTTATTAATATTGATCCAATCAACCCCCCTTGACGATCCTCTATTTACACCTGCCCTCCAATGCCATTTTACAAGGAAGACTTCCAAGTTCGTTAGAAATTTCTTGACATGAATGAAAATAGTAATTTTATTAAACATATAAATAAGTTTTCTCAATTTTTAATCTAGATTTTAACCCAAATGTATTTCTTGAAACAGTTATGAGTTCTATTTCCCATGCATTCATGTGCACATAAATTGTCTACACACAATTCTTTGTTAGTCAGTTAATTGATGCATGAGTTATAACATCTCAATTTCATAACCAAATCAATCTTCATTGAATTCTTGAGTTCAACATGTCAACTATATATTGGGAATTTGTAACAAATCAACCTTCTATATTTACTTCAGCAAGAGCATTTTCAATACTATCACATGCACAAAATTTACTCAAATTCTTTCCTAAGGTCTATAGAAACCTTAAGATCCCAAAAATATTTCTTAATATATCAAGAGAACCCTTCCCACTTTCATTCTTATGCAAGTAAGTTACCTTATCTATGCATTATTATATAGTAAAACTTATAATACTACCATGGACCTTTCAATATATTAGAGGCCTCGTGCGAATTCTCCCTCATCTCTCTTCACCTTATCACTAAACGTGGATGGATCAACCGTCTTAAGTTCTCCAGGAACCAACCAAATTCTAGTGGACTCTACTACCACTGCTAGGGGTTCTTCCTACTGGTCTTCTATCATTGTACCTACCCCTAACATATTGATGTGTGCTTTATTCATTGAGGCAATCTTTTGCACATTGGAATTTTTCTTGCCCTCATATTTATTATAAGGTCAGTAATGAAGTAGGTGTTTCCTTTTGTGGCCCCAACATTTCAAAGTCTTACTCTTTGATTTACTTATTTATGCATTATTGTTTGCTAGTCCATGTATCTAGTGTTTACATGGGTTGTCCTCCTTTTTTTATTGGTAATAGAATTCACGAAATAGGTGTTCTCCTATGAAACCCCAACATTTCAATGGCCCTTATTCCAAGCCTTATGAGGTTTCTCCTTGACCTTGTGATTATGCCAACCCATATCTCCAATGGTTTGTTCATGTTGTAACAACCCTTCATGTATGATAGGTTTTGTTGTAGCATCGTATTTAGCCTTGCATGTTCTTTTTGTTTTCTAATAAGTATTTCGTTATCTTCTTTTCAACTCCTCAATTCAACTTTCAATCTTCTGATGGTATGACTTCCATTAGGGGAACCTTCATTTAACCTTTTTCCAATTGAGTCTTCTTCCTTCTCATGATGGGTTTGTCCCACACTATACTCTATTTTTGTTGCAATTTGTGTCTTCTTATGTGATTTCACACACACACACATAGCTGTTAGTTAAGTCAAGCATAAACATACTAATTCATTAACTTGTCATGCCAACACTAGGCATGCTAATCTGATGTTGTTCACACATCTAAAAATCATTTTAACTACATAAAATAAAAACACATGCAAGCATTCTATCAAAGTTAGTAGCAATGACATCTACAAGTTTAAAGTTGGTATATATAACAATTAAAATATAAGAATAAATTTTATCGTTTATGCGTGAGCCTCTTTAGGTCCAGTGTTGAACCTTTTCTCTAATACCACTCTATATCATCACCCCAATTTTGTCCCCAAAGCTCTAGTGCTGGGCCTTTGCTCTGATACAACTTTATATCAATTCCTCAATTTTTGTCCCCAGAGGTCCAATGTTCAACATTCGCTCTGATACCACTCTAGATCGAAGCCCCAATTTTGTCCCCAATGGTCCAACGTCGAACCTTTTATTTGATTCCACTATGTAACCTCCTTTGCACCCCCTTAAAGAATCTTGGATTGAGGAAGGTGTTACCTGCTTGATTTGATCTCCAAGGTATGTTATGAAGATGGGGTTCCCAAAAACATTAGAGGAAATTTTAGCCTAAAAGTGCCCATGAAATTTTCATTTAATTTCCATATAATAATATGTAAATCAATAAAAATCCTTTAATTTTAAAAAAGAGGTACATGTAAATATTTTTGAGGGAAAAGAAAAAAACTATTTTTTTTAATTGTATTTTTGTCTTATTTCCTTATAGGTTTACTCAAATCTCAAGTGTAGATACTTGTTGGATATGAAATTAAATTCCTCATCCAATGAGTACCCATTATGCATACTTTTGAGAAAATCCACATTTATAAATATTGAAGATACATTAAAAATCATGTTGAAACACATTTTTTAATGTATCTTCAATATTTATCGATGTGGGTCTTCTCAAAAGTATGCATAATGGGTGCTTGTTGGATGCGGAATTTAATTTCGCATCCAACAAGTGTCTACACTTGATATTTGAGTAAACCTATAAGGAGATAAGCCAAAAATACAATTTAAAAAATCAATTTTCTTCTTTTCCCTCCAAAATTCATAACTCTTATTTTATTATTTTAATTATTATTTTATTATTTTTCTCTAGAAGGCCACTTTTAGGATGAAGTTTCCTCTAATGCATCATCTTTGAAATTTCGCAGAATTCAATTCTGATAACACCATTTTGATCAACTTGTTAAGATCTAACTAACAATATAATGTTTAACTTAATCTAGGTCCTAGACCAAAAGTTCCTTGTTGCAAGTTTGGCCTGTTAAAAGCAGTCATATCATCACATTACCCTTGTGGAACCCAACAAGGCCTCCACTAGGCTTTTGTGACCATGACATGTCATTACTTTGGGGCCTATAATAAATTTCCATGTCAAACCGGAGTGGTTTCTCCATCACGTTCTCTCTCGCTGCGAAGTAGTGAAATACAAAACTTGGTAGTGATATGTCTCTTGATAGGAAAGGTTCACACACTTGAATCATCCTGACTTCATTGTCACCACCAATTTACACGATTCAAGGATCATTGTGGTGGATGGCGGCTTGACCTCATAGTTCCATGAACCAAAACCTTGGCCAAATCAGCTAACTCCTTATTGACAAGCCCTGATTGGAGGTTATCCAAGCGCGAAAAATCCATGGTGGTGAGTGGTGGCCAAATAACAAAGTTCTACAGCTAAAACCTTATACTCATAAAAAAATACTACCCATAAAATAGGGCCATGTCATCATTAGGACATCACTTGGCCTCTGCCCAACCCACCTAACACTACTAAGTCAACACCCTGAGGTGTCTACAGAGTCCCTACACCAAAGAAGTTAGGTCATTATGCCCCATTATACGTCATATTGGAATGCAAAACCATTTTAACCAAAACAACTAGTAGCGTGGACCCCCCCAACAGTGGTTCCAAACCTAGGCAGGGAATCCCACAATCATTTTCAGTCATTGATTAAGGAATGGTAGTGGAATGTTATTCCAATTGTAGCTACCACCAAGCTTATTAAACATCAATGACGAAGGGGACAACTCAGTTGATCTTGACCATCAATCCTCTCACAACCTCAATGTTATTTCCAGTGGTCTTATGTTGCATATGGACGATGGGCACACTGTAGCACATTTCTTGTCATATCAACAATTTTGTCTTGTTCGACCACCTAACTCCTCAACAAGACCCACAACCAATATCCTAGTGGTAGGGTTCCTCCTCGCAAGATTCCATCCCCAATGGTCTTATCTCACTGACTACTTATCTCTTCAATGATATCGAAAGCTGACAACATGATGGCATGGTTTGTCCCTGCATAGTTCCATCACTAATGTTCTTGGCTAACCACATAGCTAGTGGCCAAACCTGGTGGTAGGGTTCCTCCCCACGTAGTTCCATCACTATTTTTCTTGGCTTGCCATGTAACTACTCATCTCCTTAACAAAACTGGTGGTTTCCAGTGACAAGGTTCCAAGGGGATGGAAGTGTCACCGAGTCATCCACTCTTCCATTGGATTCTTTGTTTGCAAAGTAATCAAGCCTCAAAGGTTTTGGTTGTGGTGGTCTACTAGCAACATGTTTCAAGAGGACGAAATCATGGCAGGATTGGCCACTCCTCTGTTGAATCACCTATTTGCAAAGTAATCAAGCCTCAAAGGTTTTGAGATGGTGATCTTCTAGTGACAAGGTTCCAAGGGGAAAAACATGGTTGGATTGACCAACTCTTTATTGCTCTACCTTTACAGGTGGACAATTGAAAATTTCCTGATGGTAGCCAGCAAAAGGTGAAACAGTAGACAAATTAAGATGTAGATGCAGATAAAAAGGGAAGAGACCACTCTTTATCAACTCACTAATAGGGGAAACCTACATAAGACTAGGCTTAAATATGAGTTAAATCATTCAACATCATATTCCAGTCTTTCACTATAGTTATAAACATAAGAACAATTAACCATTCTTGGATTGACAGTGAACTCCACCATTCAACATCATTCAGAGACATATAAGTTCATTCCACATAGTTCAATAATTTATTTTGATCATTGACAATACTCACCCATAGTAACTAAATGAATATGCATCAACCCATAACTTATCACATGGTTCATGAGTCATTTATTCATCAACACATTCTTAGTATTCCTTTAGTGTATAGCATACCATAAAATTATAGATCATGTTCATGAAAGGGAATTTCATAATGCAAGAATTCATTAAACAACATAAATATGAGATAATTTATAAATCCTAAGCATAACAGTGAGTCCTAAGAAGTCATTCATGAGCATACATGGCCTTGGATTAGTCTTAAGCACAGTGAGGAATATCATAGTCCAAATTCCAATATGCATGAACAATTATACTTATCCATGTATGTTTAAAGTATTGAAAACTAAAGGAGGGAGTTCTACTCTATCCATAAGCCAACTATATTGAAACTTTCTTGAAAATCACAAACCCTAAGCCAGATCCACATTCTAAGGGGTTTCTCACTCAGGAAGTTCACACTAAAGGCTTAGATAAACACTCAAGTGGTGGAATTCATTTTTCTGGTGGTTTATCTATTGCTCTCTGGTAGTAATCACCACAGTGATCCACTAACTTCGTTGAGCCTCCCACTAACCACTCAGGAAAAGACACACAATATAATGGCCTCAATAGTATAATACAAGGAATAACACCAAAATATATGATCATAGGGCTTAGTAACAAAATTCAGTATTGTCTGATCTTCTTAGATTTAGCTCCAATAGCACCTTGTGCTCTATAGTCTCCATACAAGGGATTCTCTACTCTGGGGAGATCCAATTCACATTATGAAGAAACTTTGATGCTCTTCCTGTCTCGTCCTCCTCCATTTTGTGTTATTCTATCACTCGTAATTGAGAAAGTATTCCCCCCCCTTTCTTTTTTCTCTTTTATCTACTCTCGCTGGGAATTTAGGCACTTCCCTCTTCCATCCATTATATCCTCAATTTACGTGGGGAATAAGAATCATCCTATCACTCCCTTAATCCAATATCATTAATATTTTTCTAGTGAGTAGCTCTCGCCCAGTCATATCACTTGATTTTGGAAAACAGTGGCTTCTCTAAGCTACAAGTGACTTTAGACTTTAATTCAAGCTTATATTCGGCTACTCATGGCATGCAACAAACTTTTCCCGGTCTTATCTCACCATATCTATTAGGAGATTCAATTGGCCTTCAACTAGTGGCTTGACTTTCAAGGCACATAAGCAAGAAAATTTTTTTCCCTTAGGATGTGGATATGTAAGGTAGTACTTGCTTCAATCATTAATTAATCAATTTTAAATAATTAATTTTAAAACTTTAGTTATTGTATCATCCATCCATGGCTCTCCATTATAGAAATATAGTCATAATCTAATATTACATAAGTCAAGGTCAAACTAAGGGATGTTACAAGTGATCTCTAGTTACTAAGTAAATTATCCAAGATATTAGAACTTATTCCAAAATTTAGTTGACCATTTGTTTTTTCAATATCATTTCTCAAGGAAACAATCTCAACTTCTAGTTTCTCAAAATGTCCCTCCTTTCTTTCAACTACCTTTTCACCACTTCTTTCACTCTCCTTGCTTCTTATAATTTTTTTTCTAAGGATGGAAACCATTTTCTCAGTTTCTTCATGATCCTTATCTCCATACTCTTGCAATAAATCCTTCAAACTTTTGTTTATTAATGTGATCTCCTTATTTTTTCTAAGGAAGAAAAGAGCTAACCTTGAAAATCTTTCTTACATACAATTTTCTCTTTAACAATTATCTTCTTTTTCTAGTTATTTGTATTTGTTTGATGAACAATTTGATGATTTAGGACTAGAAAATCAACTTCATCATCATTTCCTTCATATTTTTCATGTGGACATATATAGGTAAAATGACCTTCATTACCATAACTGAAACAAAGTGGAAGATTACCTTTGCCTTCCTTGATTCATTTTAAGATAGATTGAACTGCATCTAATTTCACTTTATGATTTCCTGAGCCCATGAGAAATCATTCTTCTTGATCATCATCAAATGCATCTTCATCACTATCATTTAATAAGATGTTTCCTTAGAATAATATTTTCTACATAAGATACCTTCCCTTCTTATTTTTAGGAAATTTGCCTCTATTTCTATGTTCTTTTTCATCATCATTGTCTTATGATTTATCATATGGAAATTTTGAAGCACAATGACCTATTCTACCACACTTAAAACACTTGAATGGTAGCTTACCTTTATATTTAACAAATCCTCATTTTAGCTTCCTCACGAATTGAGCTTCTTCTTCATGTGATTTTGGATTGGAGTGATCATGTGTTATGAAACTAGCTCACAAAAAGATAGAAAAGATAGATCAACGCCTTAGAATTCATCCTCTTCGAGGGGGCAACCTCCTTTACATTATGTAAATGAACAATTCTTGGATGATTCAAATGAAAAACCTCCTTTCTATATATAGGAGTCTAAGGAGTCAAAATATAACCAAGCCAACCTAACAATAATAATATAAAGGCACAAAAGTAACAATAGAGGGATTCTATGGGGCACAATAATATTAATAATGGATACAACTACAATAGTAATGGGGGCATCATTAGTATTATAGGGACCTAACATGCCCCTCTCCTTCAAAAAAGTGTTGTCCTCAATGCTTGAGTAGTTCAGGATGCTTCTATATAAAATTTTCATCCTCCCATGTGGAATCTTCAGCGGATAAGTTCTTCCACTTGATGAGATACTCTGAAACGGATCAATTTCGTAGCTTTCGAGTTCTTGTTTCTATGACTGCTTCCGATTCCAATATAGTTTTTCCTTCCTCGTCAAGTTCTAGAAATATTGTTTGAACTGGGAGCTTGTCGCCTATAACCTTCTTTAAACATTAAACATGGAAAACTGGGTGCACTTGAGAAGTTGCAGGAAGCTCCAATTTGTATTCCATAGTACCAATATTTTGCAACACCTTGTACGGACCATAATACTTTGGTGATAATTTATTATCCTTCTTAGCTAGCTTGAGGGACATTTGTTTATATGGTTGTAGCCGTAGGAATACCCAATCACCTACATCAAAACTTCTTTTGCTATGATGTTGATCTACTTATTGTTTCATTCTATTCTATGCCAACACAAGGTTATCCTTTAAGAGTTGGATAACTTGTTGTTGATGCTCGATGTGATGTTCCATTGCTTGAACCTTAGAATTTTCTCTTAAATATGATGTGATGGATGGTGGCCGATATCCATAAAGTGCCATAAATGGGGTCATTTTTGTTGCAGTATGGAAGGAAGTGTTATACCACCATTCAGCCATAGGCAACCATTTGACCCATTGTGTCTGTTTATCATATACAAAGCAACGAAGATATCCTTCCAAACATTTGTTTACTATCTCATTTTGCCCATCAGATTGAGGATGATAAGATGAGCTATGAGCTAACTGAGTACCAAGACAAGAAAATAATTATGTCCAAAAATTTCCAGTAAAAATGGGATCTCTGTTACTTACAATAATCTTTGGGTTTCCGTGTAGCTTTTGAATTGTTTCCATAAATGCAGTAGAAACTGTACTGGCTTTAAATGGATGTAATAATGCACAAAAGTGTGCAGACTTGGTAAGTCTGTCAACTACCATCATGATGACACTCTTTCCCTCAGACTTGGGTAAACCTGTGATAAAATCCATTGAAACCTCCTCCCAACATTGGCTTGGAATGGATAAAGGTTGTAATAGACCTGGTGTCTTAATTGTTTCAGCTTTATTTTCTTGGCAAACAAAACATTCTGCCACAAACTTTTGAATATTTGATCTAAGGCCATCCAAAAAAAATTCCTTCTTAACCTTGTGGTAAGTTTTTAAAAATCTTGAGTACCCTCCTAAGGGAGAAGCGTGCAATTCCAGAAGAATCTTTTGTTTGAGTTGGGAGTTATTACAAAGGTATAAGTGATCTTTGTACCATAACGAATCATTTTACCAGCTAAATGTATCAGATGTACTGGAATCTTGTTGTAACTTTCGAATAAGTGCCCAAACTTCTTCGTCATTCTTCCATTCCCCCCTTGCTTTGTTTATCCAATCTGGTTGGATAATAGAAATGGCACACAATAATGCTTCCACATCCTCATCCTTTCTTGAGAGTGCATCTGCCACAACATTTTTCTTCCCTTTTTTGTAGATGATTTCAAAGTCATAACCCAACATCTTTGTGACCCAATTTTGGTGTTATTTAGAGGATAATCTTTGTTCTAAAAATTATTTAAGGCTATCATGATTCGTTTTTACCTTGAAGTGTCTTCCCATTAGGTAGGGTCACCATTTCTTAAGTGCATGTAGTATTGCCAACATTTCCTTCACATAAATAGCTTTGTGTAAATACTTTCCCTTGATTGGACGACTTTTGAAAGAAATGGGTCTTTCATCTTGCATTAAAACAACACCAATTCCATTTCCTGAAGCATCACATTCCATAATAAAGGTTTTTGTGAAGTCTGGTGTAGCTAAGACTGGTGCTTGGCACATGCCTCTTTAAGATGTTCGAAGGCCTTTGTTGCTTCTAGAGTCCATGAAAATGCATCTTTCTTCAATAATGTTGTTAGAGGTGCTGCTATTTTCCCATAATTCTTAACGAACTTGCGATAATACCCTTTCAACCCGAGAAATCCTCTAAAATGCTTTATGGATGTGGGTATTTTCCATTCCTTAATGGCTTTAATTTTTCTAGGGTCTACCTTAACTCCTTCATGAGATACAATATGACCCAGATATTCCACCTCTTGTACTCCAAAGAAACATTTGGATATTTTTGCATATAATTGTTTCTCCTCCAATAGTTGTAGCACCCTATCAACATGTTCAACATGATCCTTCCAATACTTGTTGTAGATTAGTATATCATCAAAAAATACTAACACAAATTTTCTAAGGAAGGGTTTGAAAATGGAATTCATCAAACCTTGAAATGTAGAAGGTGCATTAGTAAGGCCAAAAGGCATGACCAAAAATTCATAGTGACCCTCATGAGTTCTAAACGTTGTTTTCGGAATGTCTTCAGTCTTCATTCTGATTTGATGATATCCTGAATGAAGATCCAACCTGGTGAAGTAAATTGATCCATGCAATTCATCCAATAATCCATCAATGGCAGGAATGGGAAACTTATCTTTAATAGTGAGCTTGTTGAGCTCCCTATAATCCAGACACATGTGCTATTTTCTATCCTTCTTGTGCACCAATACTACTGGAGTAGAGAAAGAACTTTGGCTAAGTTGAATTATACCAGCCTCTAGCATTTCTACAACCATACATTCAATTTCACTCTTTTGGGAATAGGGATATTTGTACGGCCTAATCTTTGGAGGAACACTTCCTGGAATCAAATGAATAGCATGATTGTGATAATGAATAAGAGGGATACCTTTGGGAGTCTCAAATACCTTGGAATGATTGTCCAAGACTTTTTGGAGATCTAGAGAAATAGATGATTTCGATGTGGAAACATCAAGCGAACATAATTGTGCAATTACACCTCGTTGTTCCTTTTTTAGAAGCTTTGGCATACCGTTAGAGCTGATTATCTTTCTCGGTTTCCCTGGAATGCCCCTTAATTCAATTTCCTTTCCTTCCACATAAAATTTCATGAAAAGTTCTTGAAAGTTAAAAGCTATTGTACCCAAGGATTGTAGCCATTGAACTCCTAGTACAACATCAGCACCTCCCATTGGAACAAAAAGCATTTGGATATTCAATACATATTCCCCCATGGATAGCTTGATATTATGGCACTTTTCAAAGAAATTTATCATTCCTCCACTTGCAACCATCACTTGACACTCTGGTGCTGGATATAGGAAGCAATTCAATTCTTTTGCTATCTTACAATGAATAAAATTGTGGGTACTTCCTGAATCAATCAACACTATTACCTTTTTCTTCTTGATATGTCCTTCTATCTTAATGGTTTAAGGAGTGGTAATTCCAACCAATGCATTACAAGATATGGTCAGATTCATTTCTTCTTTATCTAGGCTTTATTCTTGGAGTATATCCTCTTTTTTTGACCTTTCTTGTTCCTTTTCTTCTTCCTCTTCACAATCTATGTAGAATAATTTCTTCTCAGCACACTTATGACCTTTAGTGTATTTGTTATCACAACTATAACAAAGCCCTTTTGCTATTTTTTCTTCCAATTGTTGTGGTGTCAACCTTATAGGTTTTGGAAGGCTAGGAGCAACAACACTTCCATCTTTATAGTTGTGAGTGGTAGGCTTCCTGGTTGCCATAATTTTGCTTTCCATTTTTTTTTCTAACTTGAATGCCTTTTCCAATGAATCAGGTTCCCAAAGGTGAACATCATGTTGTATATTCTCCTTTAAAGTCCTTATGAACACATCAATCCTATGCACCTCTGGAATATGTTTTACCCTTATGTTCAATTTTTGGAATTCCTCAATGTGATCCATCTTTGAACCCTTTTGTTTGAGACTTATCAATTGGCTAAAAAAGGTGTTTCTTTTTGTATCCTCATAATGTGCTGTCATTTCTTCTGTAAAAATTTCCCAAGTGATAATTTGTTTACAAGAGCAAAGCCATTGATACCATAAAAACTGATTTGGTTCCAAATATAAAGTTGCAATACGTACCTTTTGTGTGTTTTGCACATTATTGAGATCGAAAAATTGCTCCATCTGTAGTATCCATGTTGTGGGATCCTTGCCATCAAACTTCTTCATATCAATTTTTGGAATATGGTGGGTCTTTGATCCAACATTAGAGTCTATGAAATCATGATTAACATTTCTTTTGTTCACATCATCAGTTTCCTTTACTACCCTTTCACCATTACTGACCATTTCTTGTAGCAACTTACTTGAATTTATCTTCAATTCTTCCATCTCATCATCCATGCCATCCATCTTAGCATTCATGCCATTCATCTTAGCTTCCATGCCACTGATCTTAGTTTCCACACCATTCATCTTAGCTTCCACGCCATTCATCTTAGCTTCCACGCCCTTTATCTTAGATTCCACGCCATTCATCTTAGCTTCCGCGCCCTTTATCTTAGATTCCACACCATTCATCTTAGCTTCCACGCCATTCATCTTAGATTCCACGCCCTTTATCTTAGATTCCACACCATTTATATTAGCTTCTGTTAGCTTTTGTGAGACTGAAATTTGTTGCACTTGGTCTTGTAATTTTGATATATCATGTAGCATTTATTCCTCTTCTTCATGAGTCATGCTAGATCTTTCAGGTTGTTTACTAGGTGTTTCCATTTCGTTTCTTCAATACATCAATTACCAATAATAATTCTTCACTATTTCCTTTGAATTCCTTCAAACTAATTTTGCAAACCAAGCTTATGCAAATAAAAAAAAATACACACATTTTTTCACTTTGTAGGCACTCGATATTGAATATGATGTATCTTTGTAATTTTGGATCTTTCAGTTCTGAAATTGTGACTTGCAGTATCCCTCTATGTCCTCTTTCCAATGCCACCAGTCTGATTGAATTCAGATTCTCCAAGAAAGAGTTATGCACAATCTCCCAAGATCACCTGATTATATACCTTTTCAGAAGAGCGAGCTTGTATGAGGTGCCACCTTTCACTGTTTTGACCTTTGGGTCTAAAAAATATACACAAGAAACTACAGTCTGTCCTCTTTCTGCAACTTCTTACGAAATTGCAATCTGATGCTCAAAACAAAAGTTATGACTGTTTTCCCAAGGTCACCTGTTTGGAATGTAATTAAGGAGTCTGCAAAAAGACCAACTTCCTCATATCATACCTCCACAAATATATCACGAAAAGCTCTAAAATTTGTACCCACTTCTGAAACATCACAAAAACATAGTTGTAGCGAAAATTCCATGATGAACTATTTGGAGCAGTGAAACCCCAGAATCTAAGGCCCTAATACCAAATGTTATGAAACCATCTCACAAAAAGATAGAAAAGATAGATCAACACCTTAGAATTCAGCCTCTTCGAAGGGGCAACCTCCTTTACATTACATAAATGAACAATTCTTGGATGATTCAAATGAAAAAACCTCCTTTCTATATATAGGAGTCTAAGGAGTCACAATATAACCAAGCCGACCTAACAATAATAATATAAAGGCACAAAAATAACAATAGAGGGATTCTATGGGGCACAATAATAACAATATGGGGACAATAGAGGCACAACAATATTAATAAGGGATACAACTACAATAGTAATGGGGGGCATCATTAGTATTAGAGGGACCTAATATCATGGTCCTTGAGTCCTTTTTTTAATGATTCGAAGGCTTCTTCCTTTTATATGGACTTCCCTTTTCCTATTCATATCTCATATGTAGTAAGTATTACATGTAGTTCATTCGTCTTCAAGTTTTCAAGATATTTCATTTTTTCGATAGCTGAAACCTTTGGATTAAACCTTAATTGATGAGATATCAAGCCTTCCTAAAAAATTGTTGATTCTTCAACCTTTTCCCAATCCTTAAATAGTGTTCACAATTTCATCTACGCAAAGGAAAAAATATGCAATGTCTTCTGCTTCATTCATCTTTAGACTTTCAATTTGTATTCTATGAGTTTGAAGTTTATCCTGTTTTACCTTTTCATCTCCTTTGTATATGCATCGAAGCCTATCCCAAATTTATTTTGCAGCGTTGTTGTGCATTACCTTGACAAATACTAACTTAGCAAGACCACTTAAGATGCCATCTGTTGCTTTGGAATTATTTACATAAACCTTTTTATAATATGCATCTTTAAGAGGAGTTGTTGGAATTTTATAACCTTCTACCATAGCATAACATACATTAACAACATGATACATTAGATGTTCTCTCATCCTTATCTTCCAGGTGTATTTTTTTCCATCAAAGGAAGGGTTATTGTTATCCTCGCTAGTAATTTGTCCCTCTAATATTTACCTTCTAATGGTTATACTTCTTTAGAATGAACCTGTATCTTATACCAATTGTTTGGATTATAATTATACTAAGAAAGGGGTGAATCAATATACTGTTAATTTTAAATAAATGAAATGATTTAAACCATATAAGAATCAATCACATAATCAACACAAGAGAATGCTAGATGTATGTGGAAATCCTTAAAAGGAGAAAACCAGAACTCTTATTTGTTTGAATATTCTTATAGGAACCAACCTACTATTACATCAATTTATTGGCATCAACTAGAACGAGACACCAATCCCTTGATTTAAAGGAACCAAAATGAAGGATACACCTAACTCATAATTTTATAGGCATCGACCTAAAGGAGATACCTATCCCTTAATTTGTAATGATCTGTATTTTGTTATGATTTATTTATAGTTCTTGAATGTTTCTCTTCTACCTTTCATATCACTCTCTACTCTGTATTTTTTAGCTCTACACATGGTATAAGCTCAGATCTTCATAGTTCTATTTTTTTTATCATGCACTGTAGACTACACTCCTTAATTCACACTTGTCTATGGTTGTTTTTTCTGATAACTTATCTATACTCTATACATCTTCCTTAGGCTTCATCCTTGGACTTATTTGTGATCTCCCTTATTGATATGCTACAATTAGCTGAAAAGACCACCTCAACTCACACATCAAACCATTTTGGCTTGATTTATTTATAATACTTCTCCAAATATGACCCAACACAGACTTGGTCAAGGCTAACACACCTTGGAGATCTGATCTGGATGGCCCATATTACTTTTCAATTTTCATGGTTCTTTGGCCCCCGGGGGTTAATCCATCAAACACCCATGATAACGTATCGTGACCATGTTCTAAGAGAGATGTTCTAATAGATCTAGAATATGAGTCCACATTAACAAAGGAACTTTTAACAACATCAGAAGTACTGGATGCTCACATTTCTTTCTAGCTCTAGGGGCTCAACCATCAAACCACATGAGCTTGTCTTGGTTCCATGGCTTAAGAATTTGGTTCGATAGGTTCTAAGTCTAGGTCCATTAAGGAAGATATGCTTCTACATAACTCAGATGCGTGAATACTTGGATTATTTTATGACCTTTTAGCTTTAGACTCTAAATTTTTAATACCTCATGACTAAGTGTTGTGATCATGTCCTCTATTGAACGTCTTGATATCAATGTGGTCACTAGACCCAATAGATGGAACCACAAGTGGTGAAATTTTACTATAGCTAATGATTTTTTCCTACATACTAAAACTTCTCATACCAAAGACCTCTTCATGTTGGTCATCTCAGTACTCTGGTACTTTGGTGTAGGGCCCACAAGGGCTAACTATTTCTTCTATGGACTTTAGCCCATAACCTTCGGTTTTCACTAAATATAGTCCTCCCGCAAATCCCAAAACCTCAAGATTTGACATGTTAATCCACCATGGACCTATCTTAGACTATCATGTGGTCCTTCTGAGAAGTCATCTCTGCCATTTCCTCACTGCCACGTCATTACTAGATACTGAACTTAATTTTCATACATAAACTTTCATTCCAATGCCTAGTACCTTGGTACCCCAGTGCGAGGCCCACCATTGCTATGTCACTTGCCATGTTAGCTAATAAAACCAATCAGAGCCTTTCACATGTTTTATTGTTAACATGTAGCTTCTAAGTATCACTTACCAATCATCCAATCGGCTAGACAAAAATTCTTTTTATGCTTGCCATGTGTCACTTACAGTTGTTGCCACATTAGTAGATCAACCACCTATCATTGAAATGGAAATGGCATGACATATTGATGTGCTCAATTAACAAGGCATCTGGTGCTCAGTGCTATGGTATCTACTAATTATGGTTTAATCATGAATTATCGGGCGAGATTAAGAACACCAGCTTTATGAAAAAGTATTTGATTTTAGTGTTAAGGGGGTTTTCCTTTATGCATCACTTGGGCTTATATGCTAATGCCATAATTAGGCTTATATCACATACTAGTACAATATGAGATCCCGTACCTAGGTTCTAATACTTCATCCCGCCTTATGGAAACACAAAATTTTATTTTCTTTCCTTGCACATCTATTTGTTGCTTGATATTGGGAAGGGATCCACCTAAGTTGTGCACCACACCTCAGCCATCATTGTCAATGTTGTAGTTGAAATCAATGGAAGCATATGTGCAACACTGTAGAATGTGGCGACAATAAAGTTGAATATCATCTTGAGAATGGGTTACCCTACACGATGAAAAAGCTTTGTATTCCTAAAGGTGAGTGAATACAACTTATCAGGCAGGTTCACACCTCCAAGGTTGTAAGGCAATTTGGTGTTGCGAATATAGTTCCCAACTTATAAAGGTATGTGAATTGAACCAAAATTAAATAATCTATAGCACATTGCGTTAAACAATATATACTTTGTAATACCATCAAGCCCAATATTAGGAAGTAAGGTCTATACCATCCCTTGCTTATACATTTTCATCCTTGAGAAATCATTTCCATGGATATTATGGGAAGTTTACCAACAACAAAGAGGGGAGATGACTACTTATTTGTGGTAGTTGATAGGTTCAATAAGATTTCCATTCCCATTCTCTATAAAAACAAAATCAAACAAAAAGAATCAACAAGCTTGTTCTCTAAACAAGTTTGGATGCTTAGAATATCTAGTATAATTTTAGATAGGGATATTCAATTTCTTGGTGCATTATTGACTACATTGTGGGATAAGATGGACACAAAGTTGAAAAAGGTCTACAACATTCCATCCATAGAAAAACCGGCAAAAAGAAGTAATCATCAAGATTTTGATGTAACTTTTGAGAGGCTACATGTAGAAGTATTTGAAGATCTATGATGAAAATTTTGATCTATATATTGCATTCTTATAACAAAATAGTTTTATACTTCTACTTGTATGTCCCCTTTTGGAAGTTACTTTGGATATTTTTCACCTTCCCCTTGGATGTTGTGTATATGGATAGTAAGGAGGAGTGAGGGAGGACCTCACAGGGGATGCATTAAGAGTAGAAAAAGTCATTGAGAAGGTTAGGTAGATCCATTTGCAATTACAAGAGACATTCAAGAAGCCACGCGAAAAATATAAGGCTAAGCATGAACAATGTAGAACAGATAAGTCATTCAGAGTGGGAGACAAAGTATGGTTATAGTTAAACAACAAAAGACTACAAGGTCCTCATAACAAGATCAAGGCTTTGCGGTATGGCTCTTTTGAGATATTGGAAAAGGTGGGAGATAATTCCTACAGACTTGGTTGACCCCCATACATGTGAATTTACTCAATAGTGAACGTGGAGAATATGAAACTCTATGAGTCTTCCATATTGGATCAAGATAAGAAACAAATCCTACCCTCCATATAGGAATTAACACTAGATGCTTAGGTGGAGTTGGTAGAGGACATAGATTTTCAAAAGAGGCCTAGAAATAGAAGATAGGGGTAGCATGACATTTGGAAGTATGGGTTGAAAGTACAACTTCCAGGAAAGGAAAAATGGTACTCAAAGGAGAAGGTAAAGAAAATATTTTCTCACCTCGTTAAGTAAATCTTTTGGGATGAAAGTCCTCCATAAATGGAGAGGTATGATCTATACTGGATAGTTATATTATTTTTCCTCCATCTTGATCGTTGTTGAGTGGAAAAAATTGAGGAATTAGTTTGTTAGGTTATTTTCCATGGTGAGGCATTAAATGATGTTTTTTTGGGTTAAAATCCTCTTACTTATGCTAGACCATTTAATGTTATTGTACATTCAATGATTTTTCCAATGGTGCAAGAATTGTGTAAAAAACGTTCATATGAAAAATTTATGTCTCCCACAAGTTGACTTACCATGTTGACCACCATGGTGTGAGAGGGTTCCATGTCAACCCCCATTACTCATACATATGAGGCTAGCCACATGTGGTATTTCAAGAATACCCTAGAAGGTCAAAAGTCATAACTATAGTTGAGGGTTAAGGTAGTCAAGTCCTACTGCTAATGGGATATCATGCTATGTTAAACATTGGGTCCCTAGGAGTAGTGGTTCCATTTTGTACTATAGTATTTTGTTCCATATTTGAGGAAATTAATTAGGAGTGGGAAGTTAGAGAGCATATAATAGGGGGCTCGCATTCTCTAGTAGCCTTACAAGCCATAGTTATTAAGTATTTGCATAAAGAATTCCTCTTCCTTTATACTTGCATGTTTTCATACCAAAGAAAAGAGAGAAAAGAAACCTCATCTTCTCATTGGGTTTTCTCCCTCATGGTCTTCTTAGGACTCAATTTGTGTCTATTGTGAATGGTGTTTGTATTGCTCTATATTCTATACTTCTCACATTTTAGCTAATTTATTTATTTAAGCATAACGACAGTAAATGAAGAATATGAGATCTAAAAGGAATTAATATTCATGGTAAATATTTAAATAATTCATTAGATCTATTATGATGAAATATTCTAGCGGAATACCCATGGTAGATTACAAATAAAAACCTCAGCTTGAAGGTGAGGCATATCCTCTTCTCTCTTTTCTTTAGTTATAAAAATGCATATATAAGGGAATGGTCATTCCTATGGAGTTATCTTTGATGTTCTGGTGTAAAAAACTATTATAGAATCCTCATACTCCTCTATTATGATTTGAAAGTACCAACATAGACTATTTGCTTAGCTATGGAACAATTATAACGTAAAAGAATGGAATCCCTTCTCATCATAATGCCTCAGTATATATCATAGCCCAATAGCAATCTAAAGATGGGGTTTTACTTCCTCAACCCTTATTGTTATAAGGTTTTGGGCTTTCTAAAATATTCGTTAAAGACCTGATGTGGCTAGCCCCACATGTGTGAGTAACAAGGGCTAAGGTGGAATCTACTAGTACCATGGTGGTCAACTAGAAAGTCAATTTATAAGAGACATAACCTATGCATATGAGCTCCAATTGATGTAATATTTCAACCATTATAAAGGTCTCAAAATGTTGATCAACTTGTTGGGAATAAAGCTATGCTCATAAACTTTTGACCCCAAAAATTATTATTTAATTCCTCAAAATAACTTTGGAAAATTACGAACCTCAATTTTTTAACTAAAAATTGTCATTAAAATAAGCCTTGCACCCCAATACCTCCAATTATTCCACCATCATAATACTAATTAAATAACAAATGATATAATCATCCAATATAAATCATTATATAAATAAATCTCAAATAAAACTATTTTCAAACCAAAATACCTATCATGACCTATGATTCTCAATGGTTCAAATTAAAGTGTAATCCCACTAACTTGGAATTGTGAGTTACTATCATATCTCTTCCCACGACAATATTTATTCCTTATATATTCACTAATAAAACAAAACCAAGGAAGACTTTATTTCTTTTTCTCTTCTATCTATCTTTTTCTCGTAGCTCTATCTATGAGATTCAAGATATTATTCTCTCTTTATGAACAATGGAGGGATTTAATTATATGTATATTTTGGTTTCTACTTTGAGATTTGAGAAATTGTACTTCTCTTTTGCACGACTTTGATTTAGAATAATACATTTTTCTATATCTTTTCTCTTTAATTATAATGTTATAATGAAATATGCAAATTATTATGAGCACTAAAAAACATTTCGTCCCTTACTATTATCATTTCGATCAATTTCCTAGAATTCAACCATGAGCAAATGATGATCATCCCTACCAAACACATTAGATGCAGCCCTTCTCATGAGTTCCGCTTTACTAGCTTCTTCAATTGGGCCAATGGTTTATGGTTAGGAGAGCGCCCGATGGAGTATATATCATTTTAAAAAAAATTGTTTTTAGTGTAAATTTTTAGATTTTGTAGTGTCGGAATCTGGGATAAAAATTTGAGGTGAAATCTTGATTTGTGATATTTTAACTGGTTTTCTAATTGCATATTTAGATTCAACATCTTGAAAAATTCTAAGAAACTTTGATTGTGCAAAAATTGCCTATCAAACTTATAATTTCAATAAATTACTACCAGATTTTAAAAAAAATTAACTAAAAATCGCAGCCGTAAATTTTTTTAAAAAACATACTAAAAACCACTCATTTTCTAATATCGAGTTATAGCTCCGTTGACTTGCGCTCTTACTCAGGACTTGCCACCAATAATGGTTTGAATAATGCTGATCATCTTCATTTATGATTGGACTCACGCTTTTTTATATTGCCTTTCTCATCGGCCATTTGGATTGTACCTGTTTAGCTTTCTTACCCATCGCTTTTGTCGCATATGGTCCAACCCTATTTTCCAATAATTATGAATGTTTTTTTTTATTTAATTTAAAAGTGGTAGTTTAAAGAGGCTTCAAATTTGTTTAGAAAATAATAGAAATTTGACATGATTTTGATAAATTTTAAGAGATATTTTTGTAAATTGGTTATAGTTATTAAATTTCAAGAATTTGGATGTTTAAAGGTTTATGATGGTGTTGAATCTATTTCCACAATAAAAAAATTTCAGTTATAATTATTAAATTTCAAAAATTTGAGTGTTTAAAAGTTTTTGATAGTACTGAATCCATTTCCATCATAAAAAATACTATTCAAACACTCCTACCGCAATGAAATTATATATCTATATATATATATATTGAATTTCAATATTTTTATCATCCAAATAAATTTACCACCTAACGATACCAATTTAAAATATTAATTTTTTATTAAACATATTTATTAAATTTAATACTAGCGGAGAACTAACCCATTTTATTGAAGAGAAGAATAACCATTCAACCATAATTTTATTATTATTTTAAAATTCTAAATTACTTATTATTCATACCAAGTCCTTCACATCCCTATTCTTAATTTAATACACATCTTTTTCAATTTGTATGATGAGTGAAAAATTAACACGTGCTTATCAATCTCGAAGCGCGATTTTTTTTTCCGTTTTCCTTATATAAAATTGTAAATTTCTTGGGCTTCTTATATGAAATTGTAAGGTCTAATCCATAAATCTCTTGTCCAACGTGCACTCAATGGTATTGCTGTTTGGCAAAGTATTATTGCTTTAAAATATTTAAAAAATTTGTGAATACGAGCATGGATACAAATTGTTTTTGTGGTTACAGGACTACCTTCATATATTTGGTCTAGCTTCATGAAAATAAAACACGGGTTTATTGGAAATTTTTGATGGCAAGTTGGCACTCGCACTGAGGTGGAAATAGGTCTAGATCTCAGCAAGGGGGTTTTGAAGAGAACCATAGTTGCAAGTTTAACTCATTTGACATATAAATAATATGGGGATATATTATTTAATCAGATCTTTCTGAAATCTCAAACACACTATTCATACATGTCATGGTGTTGCTCTAGATAACTTGGTCTATACGGTGTGTTGGTTGTACAATGGAATTCTTATATACAAAAATTATACATGGTCAACGTAACATTAAAATACAAATATGTAATGGGATGGTCGCACCAATAATGGTTAGATTATTATACAAGAGGCATATGATCATCTCACATTGATTCTATACAACAGTGGCTCCCTAGGGTTTATTAGTAAAATATGGAAATGGAAATGTCCATTAAAATCTAATGTATCGATTGGCTTCTATGGTCACGGAATAAGATACTGACGTGAGATAATTTATGTAGATGTGTTTTTTTGGTCCAGAGAGGTGTCTTATGTGCTTCTGTTGGTGAAGATGTCATTCATCTTTTTTACAATGCCTACTTGCACAATTCAGCTCGTTGGGTGTTCTCGACATTCTAAGGATTTAGGCTATTTGGGACACTGTCTCCATTGAAGTTTGCATACAAATTTAGTATTTTCTACACAAAGAGTGGTGTTCTTTGGGTGAATCTATGAAGATGGTTTACACTTTTGGGCCAAATGTGGTGATGAAATTTCAAAGTTTTATTCTTTTATCGAATTGAAGCCCTCAAAATTCATATAAGCTTTGAGAATTTTGATTCAGAGTAAAAATACGATTTATGAAGAATTATGTTGTTGTCTTAATGCTATTTTTTGCAAAAAAAATTAGTGTCATGTAATTTGTCAATTTTCCATTAAATTAAATGCTTGTCCTTGCAAATTTGCGAACATCTTATCAAATATGCATGTGTTCACGTGCAATAACTTAGTCTAAAATGTATAATTTTTAATATATATATATATATATATATATATATATATATATATATATATATATATATATATATATATATATATGAATGAGCATGATCTACAGAAAGAGAACTA
Source organism: Pinus tabuliformis (assembly GCA_031772625.1). Classification (NCBI taxonomy): domain Eukaryota; kingdom Viridiplantae; phylum Streptophyta; class Pinopsida; order Pinales; family Pinaceae; genus Pinus; species Pinus tabuliformis. Next base: position 1,110,750,837 of record CM062804.1, on the reverse strand, counting down.
AGTTATGCATATTGATTTTTTTTTTTTATGCAAAATTATATTTTGTTATTATTTTTCAAAGTTGGTGAATTAATATTTGAATTACATTTTTTAAGCACAAGCATTCACATACAATTTTTTTCTACTATTTAAATAAATTCAAAAACCAAGAGTACCCTTTGAAACTATCCAAAAAAATTCAAGGATAACATTTAAATGAAAATATATGAAAATATAATATGAATTCAAAAATGTCAAACTTATATTCCATTGGATATAGGATTCCTTCATGAATCCAACATGATCAACTCTGCCACCTAAGGACAAATACTATCTTAAATCTGTCAGGCTATAAAATGGTGTTGTAGAGAAATCTACAGAATGGGAGATAAAACTCATTTTTGAGGCCCTCAATAGCTTGATCATGCACTTAAAAATGTAGATCGAGATCTTAAGGTAATATTTGAAATAGCTCAATTGAGATTTTAACAAACCCTTGATTGAGCTCTTGAAATGGTCAAATAAGGGCTCGATCTATCGATCCCTTCCAACCATAACTCCCCACCAACTAAACAACCAAATATATTCATGACATTGATTAGGATTCTACGGACCTAGCTGCTCAATCAAGCTCCTACTGCCACCAAAAAAAAATAAAACAAAACATAGCCGAATGTTCATTCATGGAAAAATAATAGAGAACATTCATTCATTGAAAAATAACACGTGGATATTAGAAAAAAAATAACAAGAAGCATGGGAAATTGGAGAATTCAATCTTCAAAAGGAGAGAAAGTGCTAGGTGCAAAGGAAGCGCACTAAAAAATAGAGAAATGGTGAGGAAAAGATAACAAACATTGAGGTAACAATAAGATTATCCAGTTCGACAAATTCATGCAAATACAGGTATTTCTCATATTCTTTTTCTAACTTCTCATATTATCCAATCTATATTGTATGCATTAGGAAATATGATTCAAGACAAGAAAAAAATGGAGATGAAATAATATAACTAAGATAAAATAAGTAGTGAAAATAATACTATGTATTTAGAAATTGAGATGCAACAACAACTAAAGAGAAATCACTTGGTGTGATTAATGGTTCATTGTAAATCAGAACCACTTGAATTTATGAAAATTGTGAACGACCTTTGAATTGTAATGGTTGAGGGTAACCCACAAAAGCTAAGGATGTGATTTAACCAAAGGAGATTGTTACATTTCCATATATTATTTACATACATTACAATTCATGGCAATATTTACAGGAGGGATTAGCAAAAAGGGTTGTCATGTAGGTGCTCCAAAACCTATAAACATTAGTTTGATTAAAGCTTCATATCCTTGTAGGAGTTAAAAGAGAGAAAATGTGTCAAGATCTAGAAGGAGAAACAATATCCCTCCTTCTAATGTGCATGTTGAGAAAACATTTTTTATTAAACATATAACAAAAATAAATATTTGTGACATCCATCATCATAACATAATGGTTCCTTGAATCCTAAATGATGATGCCTACTTTTGAAAACCTCACAAGTTTCTTCTTACTATCCTCATGAAATCTATGAGAATTTGTTCAATTGTGTTCAAATACATAAAAGGTGTAGTGTAGATTCATGCTTGCATAAAAATGAGTTTATTATTCCATATCACTACAATGCTCCATGGAAGGCTCATGATTAATCAATATTAAATTCATATATTATAAATTCAAAAGAAATAAATTAGCATGCACGTATTGATGATATAATAGATGTTTACAACGTTAATCTTCTTTGAATGTGGCAATATAATGTTGATTTCCATCTAGTTGTTTCTCAACATGTAATCATGAAATATATTGCAAAATATGCTTCAAAAGTAGAAAAGAGGTTATAAAGTTGTCAAGATTTGATGAAAAGAATTTAAAACATAAAAGACATTGGATATCCTTCTTTGTTTGCATAAAAAAGGTTCCTTGTATAGACATACAATTTTTTAAATCTTCCTACCCCTCCTTGTGCCTTACTTTATTGTTGTGCTAAAATTTTCATGTCCATTCTCCCAAAAAAACACGCAAGTCACATGTGCCCCTCTTCATAACGAATGATGACAATGTATCCATTATTGATAAGACCAAAGCTTCTTCCTTTTTCTCTAAAGCCACTAAAACCTCTATCTCAATTTGTTTTTGTTTCCTTATCAGCGATTTCATTGGTCTTCTCATACTTCCCATCCCACACTTCTTCCAATTTTTGTATGGAATTGTAAAACTCTCTATACTTATGATAAGTTCTTCCTTTAAGAAATTTCTTCTTACTATTGTTTTTATGGTAATCTTAGTTCTGTGTTTAATGCTAAATGATATGGTTCTTCTAATGAAGAAAAGTTTTTCCAACTAATTTGATCTTGATTAGTGATTTTCAAATATTAACATACTTAAAAACTAGTTGAATAGGTTCCTTCTTGTATGGAGTCTGTATATATATATATATACACACACACACACACACACACACACACACACACACATATATATATGTGTGTGTGTGTGTGTGTTATGAAACCGGCTCACAAAAAAGATAGAAAAGATAGATCAACGCCTTAGAATTCAGCCTCTTCGAGGGGGCAACCTCCTTTACATTACACAAATGAATGATTCTTTTATGATTCAAATGACAAAACCTCCTTTCTATATATAGGAGTCTAAGGAGTCACAATATAACCTAGCCGACCTGACAATAATAATATAAAGGCACAAAACTAACAATAGAGGGATTCTGTGGGGCACAGTGATAACAATATGGAGACAATAGGGGCACAACAATATTAATAAGGGATACATCTACAATAGTAATGGGGTAATCAATAGTATTATAGGGACCTAACATTCCCCTCTCCTTCGAAAAAGTGTTGTCCTCAATGCTTGAGTAGTTCTGGATGCTTCTGTATAAAATTCTCATCCTCCCATGTGGAATCTTTAGCAGATAAGTTCTTCCACTTGAAGAGATACTCCGAAATTGATTGATTTTGTAGTTGTCGAGTTCTTGTTTCTGTGATTGCTTCCGGTTCCAATATAATTTTTCCTTATTCATCAAGTTCTGGAAATATTGTTTGAACTGGGAATTTGTCGCCTATAACCTTCTTTAAACATGAAACATGGAAAACTGGGTGCACTCGAGAAGCTGAAGGAAGCTCCAATTTGTATTCCATAGTACCAGTCTTTTGCAACACCTTGTACAGACCATAATACTTTGGTGATGATTTATTATCCTTCTTAGCTTGCTTGAGGGAGATTTGTTTATATGGTTGTAGCCGTAGGAATACCCAATCACCTACATCAAAACTTCTTTTGCTGTGATGTTGATCTACTTGTTGTTTCATTCTATTCTGCGCCAACACGAGGTTATCCTTTAAGAGTTGTAGAACTTGTTGTTGATGCTCGATGTGATGTTCCATTGTTTGAACCCTAGAATTTTCTCTTAAATATGATGTGATGGATGGTGGCTGATATCCATAAAGTGCCATCAATGGGGTCATTTTTGTTGTTGTATGGAAGGAAGTGTTATACCACCATTTAGCCAGAGGCAACCATTTGACCCATTGTGTCCGTTTATCAGATACAAAGCAACGAAGATATCCTTCCAAACATTTGTTTAATATCTCAGTTTGCCCATCAGATTGAGGATGATAAGATGAGCTATGAGCTAACTGAGTACTGAGACAAGAAAATAATCTGTCCAAAAATTTCCATTGAAAATGGGATCTCTGTCACTTACAATAATCTTTGGGTTTCCATGTAGCTTTTGAATTGTTTCCATAAATGCAGTAGAAACTGTACTGACTTTAAATGGATGTGATAATGCACAAAAGTGTGCATACTTGGTAAGTCTGTCAACTACCACCATGATGACACTTTTCCCTCAGAATTGGGTTAAACCGGCGATAAAATCCATTGAAACCTCCTCCCAATGTTGGCTTGGAATGGATAAAGGTTGTAATAGACCTTGGGTTTTAATTGTTTCAACTTTATTTTGTTGGCAAACCAAAAATTCCGCCACAAAATTTTGAATATCTGATTTAAGGCCATCCCAAAAAATTCCTTCTTAACCCTGTGGTAAGTTTTTAAAAATCTTGAGTGCCCTCCTAAGGGAGAAGTGTGCAATTCCATAAGAATCTTTTGTTTGAGTTGGGAATTCTTACAGAGGTATAAGTGATCATTGTACCATAACGAATCATTTTACCAGCTAAATGTATCAGATGTACTGGAATCTTGTTGTAACTTTCAAATAAGTGCCCACACTTATTCATCATTCTTCCATTCCTCCCTTGCTTCATTTATCCAATTTGGTTGGATAATAGAAATGGCGCACAACAATGCTTCCACATCCTCATCCTTTCTTGAGAGTGCATCTGCCACCACATTTTGCTTCCCTTTTTTGTAGATGATTTCAAAGTCATAACCTAACATCTTTGCGACCCAATTTTATTGCTCTTCAAAGGATAATATTTGTTCTAAAAAGTATTTAAGGCTATCATGATCAGTTTTTACCTTGAAGTGTCTTCCCATTAGGTAGGGTCGCCATTTCTTAAGTGCATGTAGTATTGCCAACATTTCCTTCTCATAAATAGTTGTGTGAAAATATTCCCTTGATTGGACGACTTTCAAAAGCAATGGGTCTTTCATCTTGCATTAAAACAACACCAATTCCATTTCCTGAAGCATCACATTCCACAATAAAGGTTTTTGTGAAGTCTAGTGTAGCTAAGACCAGTGCTTGGCACATTTCCTCTTTAAGATGTTTGAAGGCCTTTGTTGCTTCTATAGTCCATGAAAATGCATATTTCTTCAATAATGTTGTTAGAGGTGCTGCTATTCTCCCATAATTCTTAACAAAATTGTGATAATACCCTGTCAACTCAAGAAATCCTCGTAGATGCTTTATGGATGTGGGTATTTTCCATTCCTTAATGGATTTAATTTTGCTAGGGTCTACCTTAACTCCTTCATGAGATACAATATGACCCAGATATTCCACCTCTTGTACTCCAAAGAAACATTACAGATATTTTTGCATATAATTGTTTCTCCTCCAATAGTTGTAGCACCCTATCAACATGTTCAACATGATCCTTCCAAGACTTGTTGTAGATGAGTATATCAAAAAAAAATACTAACACAAATTTTCTAAGGAAGGGTTTGAAAATGGAATTCATCAAACCTTGAAATGTAGAAGGTGCATTGGTAAGGCCAAAAGGCATGACCAAAAATTCATAATGACCCTCATGAGTTCTAAATGCTATTTTCGGAATGTCTTCAGTCTTCATTCTGATTTGATGATATCCTGAATGAAGATCCAACTTGGTGAAGTAAATTGATCCACGCAATTCATCCAGTAATTCATCAATGACAGGAATGGGAAACTTATCTTTAATAGTGAGCTTTTTGAGCTCCCTATAATCCGGACACATGCGCCATGATCCATCCTTCTTGTGCACCAATAATACTAGAGCAGAGAAAGAACTTTGACTAGGTTGAATTATACCAGCCTCTAGCATTTCTGCAACCATATGTTCAATTTCACTCTTTTGGGCATAGGGATATCTGTACGGCCTAATGTTTGGAGGAACACTTCCTGGAATCAGATGAATAGTATGATCATGATCACGAATAGGTGGGAGACCTTTGGGTGTCTCAAATACCTTGGAATGATTGTCCAAGACTTTTTGGAGATCTAGAGAAATAGATGATTTCGATGTGGAAACATCTAGCGAACATAATTGTGCAATTACACTTCTTTGTTCCTTTTTTAGAAGCTTTGCCATACCGTTAGAGCTTATTATCTTTCCTGGTTTCCCTGCAATACCCCTTAATTCAACTTCCTTTCCTTCCGCAGAAAATTTCATGAAAAATTCTTGAAAATTAAAAGCTATTGTACCCAAGGATTGTAGCCATTAGACTCCTAGTACAACATCAGCACCTCCCATTGGAATGGAAAGCATTGGGGTAGTCAATACATATTCTCCCATGGATAGCTTGATATTATGGCACTTTCTAGATAAATTTATCGTTCCTCCATCTGCAACCATCACTTGACACTCTGGTGCTGGATATAGGAAGCAATTTAATTCTTTTGTTATCTTACAATGAATAAAATTGTGGGTACTTCCTGAATCAATCAACACTTTTACCTTTTTCTTCTTGATTTGTCCTTCCATCTTGATGGTTTGAGGAGTGGTAATTTCAGCCAATGCATTACAAGATATGGTCGGATTCATTTATTCTTTATATAGGCTTTGTTCCTGGAGTATATCCTCTTATTTTGATCTTTCTTGCTCCTTTTCTTCTTCCTCTTCACAATCTATGTAGAACAATTTCTTCTCAACACACTTATGACCTTTAGTGTATTTGCTATCACAACTGTAACAAAGCCCTTTTGCTCTTTCTTCTTCCAATTGTTGTGGTGTCAACCTTATAGGTTGTGGAAGACTAGGGGAAACAACACTTCCATCTTTATATTTGTGAGTGGTATGCTTCCTGGTTGCCATAATTTTGCTTTCCATTTTTCTTGCTAACCTGAAGGCCTTTTCTAATGAATCAGGTTCCCAAAGGCGAACATCATGTCGGATATTATCCTTTAAAGTCCCTATAAACACATCAATCCTATGCTCCTTTGGAATATTTTTTACCCTTATGTTTAATTTTTGGAACTCCTCAATGTGCTCCATTATTGAACCCTTTTGTTTAAGACTTATAAATTGGCTAAAAAAAGTGTTGCTTCTTGTATCCTCATTATGTGCTGTCAATTCTTCCGTGTGTTTTGCACATTATTGAGATCGAAAAATTGCTCCATCTGTAATATCCATGTTGTGGGATCCTTTCCATCAAGCTTCCTCATATCGATTTTTGGAATATGGTGGGTCTTAGATCCAGCAATAGAGTCTATGAAATCATGATTAACATTTCTTTTGTTCGCATCATGAGTTTCCTTTACTACCCTTTCACCATTAGTAAGTATTTCTTGTAGAAAATTTGTCAAATCTGTCTTCAAATCTACCATGTCTATCTTCAAATCTGTCTTCAAATAGTCCATCTTAGCTTCCACATCATTCATCTTAGCTTCTACATCTTTATTTAAATCATCCATCTTAGATTCTGTTACTTTTTGTGCAAGTGACATTTGTTGCACTTGGTCTCGTAATTTTGATATATCATGTTGCATTTCTTCCTCTTCTTCATAAGTCATGCTAGAGTTTTCAGGTTTCTTACTAGGTGTTTTCATTTTCTTTCCTCAGGGCATCATTTACTAATAATAATGCTCTATTATGCCCTTTGAATTCCTTCAAAATAATTTTTCAAACTAAGCTTAAGCAAAAGTTTAAAAAAAATCTACACAACTTTTTTCACTTTGTAGAGCTCGATATTGCCTCTGTTGCATATCTGTAATTTCGGATCATCCAGTTCTGAAATTGCAACCTAAGTATCCCTCTGTGTCCTCTTTCCAATGCCACTAGTTTGATCCAAGTTGGATTCTCCAAGGAAGATTTATGCCAAATCTCCCACAGTGACTTGATTATAAACTAGTTCAGTAGAGCGAACTTATACGATGTGCCACGTGTCCCTATTTTGACCTTTGGCTATGAAAAATATATACAAAAAACTAAAACCCGTCCTCTTTCTGTACCTTCTTATGAAATTTCAATCCGATGCTCAGAGAGAAAGTTATGACGATTTTCCCTAGGTCACCTGTTTGGAATGTAATTCAGGAGTCTGCAAAAAGTCCAACTTCCTCAGATCATATCTCTGTAAATATAGTGCGAAAAACTCTGAAATTCAAACCTGAGGTTCAATGCGATTTTGTCTCAAATGGGTTTTTTTTTTCGCTTCTAAAACGTTGCAGAAAAATGTTATAGCGAAAATGCCACGATGACCTATTTGGAATAGCGAAACCCTAGAATCCAAAGCTCTGATACCAAATGTTATGAAACCAGCTCACAAAAAGATATAAAAGATAGATCAACGCCTTAGAATTCAGATTCTTCAAGGGGGAAACCTCCTTTACATTACACAAATGAATGATTCTTTTATGATTCAAATGACAAAACCTCCTTTCTATATATAGGAGTCTAAGGAGTCACAATATAACCCAACCAACCTAACAATAATAATATAAAGGCACAAAAATAACAATAGAGGGATTCTATGGGGCATAGTAATAACAATATGGGGACAATAGGGGCACAACAATATTAATAAGGGATACAACTACAATAGTAATGGGGTAATCACTAGTATTATAGGGACCTAACAATCATATATATATATATATATATATATATATATATATATATATATATATATATATATTCTCTCATGAAATCAACTTGGCCCTTCAATTTGGTAATCACTAGCTTGATTTTTCAAGAATCTCCCATTCTCTCAAATTCAAAATATTATCCATATCATTAAGTTAGTAATAATTCCCTCAATATGTATTTAGACTTCCTATATAAGAACAAATGTTAATTTCTATTAGTCTTTAGTTCAACAACCTTGCAAATTATTATACAATATCAAATTCATCAAATTTGTAGTCTTCATCCTCTTCTTATTTTTGAGTCACTTTCTTTGGCTTCTTTAGGTTTCTATTTACTCTCCAAGTTCTTCTAATTCTATTCCTAACACCAATTCTTTTTTAATCACTTTTCTATTTCCTTCTCTTCTCACAATTCCTTTTACTTAGCGTCAGATTTTAATTGAAATGTTTGGTGAATGAGAAATATAAACAAAAATATAATACCATCCTTGTTGTAGGGATCACTTTTAGTTTTGGATTTATATAGTATTTTGAATAAATGAAAAATTGTTGCTAATAAAAACTAATTTTCAAAAGGGTCAAATGTTTCATTTGGTAAATGTGACTTCTTGTGAAACCAAACAAAGCTTCAAACATGTTCATTAGTAAAATTTTGGGGTTATAAAACAATAGATCAACTTTATCACACCCTTCAACCCTATGCCCAAATGGTTAAGTTTTTTCATTTCTTAAACATGTGCTAGGCGGAGAGTGAAGAGAAATTATTGCTCACGGGACTAGATTATTTAGGAAATAGGTATATTGACTTTCAAATTATTTTACAAATTGCATACCTTCAACTAGTTTGCAAATTTCTTATCCTTTACATAAAGTTGGATTACAAACAAATACTAAGTAAACCTTTATAAGTTGGATTACAAACAAATACTAGGTAAACATTTTATGAATTTCAAACAAACTTTATAACCTAACTAAAATGATTTTACACTTTTCATGATGATAACTTGGATGTCATAAAATAATAAAAAAAAATACTATTGAACAATGTTTTCATCGTTATAGAAACATTTAAAATTTTGAGAAAAACATACTCATATAGATTATAAGACTTTAATCCTTTTAATATACTTTTAGTCTCTAATAAACTTTTATAAAATAATTTTTAGCTTTTCATTAAAAAATTGACAACTTTGGACATAATTTTTATCCAAGATACTTGATTACCGTTCTTGAAATATTATAATTTTCCACTCACCAAATACATCAATCCATAGTAGCTGATTCATTTTTAAAAATATTTGGATGGCAGTTATAAAGAAAGGCATCAAACCATATTTTGGATGTTAGCTATAAGGAAAGGCATTGAGCCCATATCTTGAATGATATGACACTCATTCTATCCATGTGTGTGCTCCTATGATTGGGGGTTCTAAATTGTGACATCCCTTGATGTTAAACCATGATATATACATAAGCAGAAAATTTGAGCTATTTCAATGGCTTGGTTTGATGAAATTTATTTGTTCATATACTCAATCTATAATGCTTTCATGTGATTCTGATTTGTTCTATGCATCAACATGTTTACATTGAGTAAATATTAAGAAAATGAATATTAAAAGGTAACTATAAAGATAGTTGAATGGTTCTTTAGGAAGATTTAATTATCAAGTCACTTAATTCAATTTATTTCGTAATGAAACTATAATGTTTCCCAAAGCACTATTTTTTCATCTCCCCATATGCTCACATATAATAATTAGGAAAAGTAAGTGGCCCATTATCCACACATCTTTTCTTTTGTGAGGAACAAACATCACATAGTGTAATTAAGGGAATTGTAAAGGATCACCACATATCGACATACTTGTAATTCAATCACTTTGTATGTCCACTATTCACCTTGCACACACCATGGCTACACAATCTAAATTCACTTAAACTTTGTGCAAAGGGTATCCTCTTTTGGAATCTTTGCACTTAGTTTATTTCGAGTTTACATTTTGGGACACCTTAAGCAAGGTAAAGAATCTTTTAAAAGAAGTCCTAACTTGAAACAATTAAATTCCCCACAGGGGCCACAAAATAATTAATAGTTCAAAGTAGGACCTTCGAGGTAGGCATCCCATAAGTCTTCATAGTTTTTTTTCATTTAAAAACATAGAAGTTGTCTTTTAGGGTGCTTTAGAATCTTACACCATCCAATGACAAAATCGGTAATGAGAAGAAACATGTGAAGTGGGCAAGGCTTAGATGATGGATTATGATAGGTCCTCATGTTGTCTCTCAACACTTTGAAGGTGTTTTGCATCCAAAGTTGACAGTTGAAAGCTTAGATTCACTCATTCCCACTGGACGTAGGTAACTTAGTTGCCAATATTTTAGGGAATATTTCCCTATAGATCGTAGGTGCAAGAGAACTTGCACCTGAAGGAAATTTTGGTCAAGATACTGGAAGCATCGCCAACTCTTTTGGGACATAGCCCTGGTACCCCCCACTATAACCCTATTCATACCTTGGTTGGTTCTTGGCTGATGGAAACATCACTAATACTTTCAGGATGTGAACCCAATACCCTACTATAAAATATTCACAAGGCCTAGTTACTACTTAAGCAAAATGATGTTAGGTCTTTTTAAGGTTTTTTCTCATATGAAAAACCTCACAAAACCTTTTTTGTTGATTTTTTCACACAGTAGAATTAAAGGGAAAATTAACCATTTTATTCTTTTCTTTGTCTTATGTATGTGATTCGTTTGGTTCACTAAAAGAAAATTACCCTCACCATATTTTTCCACACACTTACTAGAGCACCATAATAGACCCAAGGGTTGCACATCACTCTAGGTGCCTACAAAATATCCCACCATTACTAGGAGGAGTGCCTAGTCTCTTGCCATTCTGGTGTAGAAGATAACACCGAGATGCCATGTTTGGCACATCCATTCTTGGAGCCACCTTATTGGGATCTAATTCCTCTCAAGGCATCCCCACCACCAACCCTCATGGAAGTAAAAATACTACCCTATAAGGTACTCCAACAAACCCCACCCCGCAGGGTACTCCAACTAATACTACTCGGCATGGTACCAATACCAATACCAACGCCAGCACACAAGGTCATTACATCATGGCTAACACCAACAAGATACCATTTTCTACTTCCTTAAATATCCCAGATTTGCTGAAACTCACAAATGATCTCATTGCCCATAATCAACAATGGCCCCCCATGCCAACCAACTTCCCATCGAATATCGCTAAATTTGAAGGAAAATGGGGGGAGACACTGCCAATAATATCATGACCTTCCTCCTATGATGATTTCTTAAATAAAGAGACATTTATCTACTATTAAATACTTATGATTCACTCACTTTTATATTTTGTATTCCACTATGCAGGGATGGAAATTGATCAACCACATGAGGAACAAGATGTTCCCTATCAAGTTGGTCAACCACTAGAGGAACAATATGTGCCCTATCAAGTTGATCAACCACTAGAGGGACAAGATGTTCCCTATTAAGTTTATTAACAACCAGAAGAATAAGTTCTTCCCTCTCATGTTGATAGGATAGCAGGGAGTTGTTGTGGTTTGGAAAGGGGTGGAAGGTTCACAGAAAATTTGGATTCAAGCACAAGAGAGGACCCTGGAAAGCCTATCCCTGATCACATTGTTAGAGAGCATTTTAGTAACATGATTTGATGGTATTTTGAAAAACATTCACTTCTTGAAAAAGCTTAGATACTACATGGGTTGATCAAACATAAGAAACTAAAACATGCCACAAATATTTTGGGTATCCAAGATGCTAAAAGAATGAAGATACATATGAATGTCACTGAAAATATATCAAAAGGAATTATTTATGCTTGGAAAATCAAGAAAACCTAATGTTCAAGCTACTCGTAGGAAAATTACAACTGCTATTGTTGCACAAAGTACATCAAGACAAAAAATATTGGCAACAATGTCAGAATTGCTCCATGTCTTAAGATAAACATTGGACAAGCATGCCAAATTTAGGGTTCCAATACATGAAAATGATGAAGTTGCTTGTTGGTCTCTTATCACTAGGAAACTCTACCAAGACAATCTTATAGCAAGAATTAGATCACTTATGGTAGAGTTTTGGGAGAGCCATTCCGCGTTATCCCAAATAGAAATCATGCCCTACAAAATCACCTATCTAGAGGTGAGTATGTAGATCATGCTAAGAACATTGTAGATATGAAAGAAATTGCACTATTTGAGGAATTTCAGGAAATCAATCCCTAAGTAAAGATATCCATAAGGTTGTTTAAGAAATTGAAACCATGGTTTATTAGGCCTAATAAAAACTGTGACATGTGTTGTTTCCGATATCATGTTGAATTCGAGCTTCATTATGACACGTTCTAGAATTTTTGCAAGAAGAAATATCATGATGACCCTCTTCCTCCTACAATGTTTTATTTTTTTCATCAATATTATGCAGAAGGGAGCCATAAGGGTTGTTTTACAAGAAAATACATATATGTGGGAGAAGATGCACTAAATTTGGTGATTTGGCATCGTTCCATAGGAACTTTCCTATTGATCCCAACCATTCTGGGATGTCAAATGTCACGGTCACATGGAAATGATATGAGTATGTCGTGGTAAATCAACCATCTTCTTCAACTCTGGGGTCTAGGAGGATCAACTATGTTGAGGATGAAATTCCTATTTCAAAATTCATGGGGATGTTTCATAACCAAATCTATAAATATGTCAAACCCTCTTATAGGTCCATGTGGAAATATATGAATTTAAGCATTCTCGAGAAGTACTCCAACCGTGCACAATCTTACCAGTGGTAGACTTTGCCAAGAATTAAAAATTTTCTCCTCAAATAGCTATCTAGATTGAGTACTATCACTCGAACCAAGTGTCCATATTCGTACATGTTTTGTACATACATATTGAATGTTGATGGTAGGGTTAACATTAATGAGTCAAGTAATGTGATTAAGGAGTATCGATTCTACATTAACGATGATCATGAGCATGACACATTGTTCATGCAACATTTCTTTGGTTTGATTTATGAATCATTTGAAAAGAATGACATATCATTCATAAAGCATTAGATATGGTCATATGGTTGTGTAGGGAAAATTCAAGTCAACACGCAATTTATATTGGTTGAGTCGGCTACACAAGGAGACAAAAATTCGGCATACTTGAAGTTATATTGAAACAAGACATGGAAATGGTGAGCATGATCTCGCATGTGCTTGTGTGAAGTGAGCACTTAGGGGTACCAAATTAGTCATGATGAAGAACAACCCAAATCATCACTAGAGATGGTCAACTAGTGAAAATCCCAGTTAGGACATGAAGGTCATGGATCTATTAGGCATGTGCATAATTTCTTCAAGAATGCTGAACTTGGTGATGTGAATAGATCCATCCCTTGGTATTGTAATATTATAGAAGGCACAAGGGACTTACACTCAGTGTGGAGTAAGGACATGGGGGAAATATTTCCATCCAGACATGAAAACTCACATGTTTTTGTGAGTTTTGTATTGGTGTTAATGGATGTACACATGATCAATGTGAAAAACATGGGTATATGAAAGGATGGAAATATGTTCCTCTTAATCCAAAGGGACCTCATCCAATTCTAATGTGGCAAGATATGCATGCTAAAGAGGCCATTGTTTCACTTGATCATGATTGAGTCTTTGACATTAAAAGGGAAGGTGTGTGACATCCATCATTAATAGTTTCATTTATAAATTGAAACATCGAATGTATAACTAATACATATTTTGTATTTTGGTTGTATGTGATGTATTTGATGTCACTACCACCCCATGAAACTAAGAGAATGTGGCCTACTATTCAATGTGATGCAAACAGGTAAGAAGTAGGTTGGTGAGATCACATGAAGATGGACAAGTCACTTAGAAAATTGGTGACATGGTTGTGATGGATCATTTTTTTGAAAAGGTTAAAAAATAGGGGGGTCACATTATTTATAGAGATTGTATGCCTTCCAAATACAATTGCATCAATTTTGAAAAAATCAAAGCAAAGGAATGTGAACCAAGGAGATGGAAGATGACAAAATCTAGCCATGAACATATTATAGATACTTGCACTCCTATCACCCATTGGCCATATTAGTACATGATGAAAATGACAAGCCCTGAAGCCAAGCTTATAACAACCAAGTGTAATCTAATATAGTTTAAGAGATCAACATATGAATTTTGTAATTTAGAAATTTTACAATTGAATGCTTTTGTAATTTTGTAATTTTGAATGTGAATAAAATTCATAGAGAAATGTTTCCCTATAATATTAGCTATGAGGAGTAAAATCATAGAGAAGTAAAATCAAAATGAATGTGGAAATTTTCATCATAAAATGAAGCCATATGAAAGTATATTTATAGATACCCCATGAAAGGACACCATTCACCCCTCTTTGTGCATCATTCTATTGAAGGCTCTAAATTTCGCTGCCTCAACATTGGGGATAACCAACCAATCAGGAACGTGAAAATCGTTCCTTTCCGTTTGGAATAGCGGCTCCGACTGGGGATAATGGGATTAATTTCCCTTTAAAAATATATAGTAGAATTTGAAGTGTAATCGTAGATGAAATGGATGTGATAGATAAAAATAAAGGTAGTGAAAACATATCTATCTATCTATATATATAGCTATCTATTTCCTGGGATTAACTTATATTTATATGTTCAATCGAAATATTCTCTCATATGCTAAACAATATAGATCATCTAGCAATTCAAGAAATAAGTGCACGAAAGATAATTAATTTGATTAAATAATTAATCAAATTAATTTTTAATACATATCACATATAATATTTCATCGTTTTCACAATGCATTAAAAAATAACAAATTTGTACTCTTCAATAGTGAATAAGTATTCAACTGAATATAAAATTATACATAGCAACATAATAAAGAAAATGCGTGACTATTAATGAGATATAGACACAAAAATAACATAAAGATAATATTACTCGATATATCAGTGCTATGCTCATAAGAAAAACAATATTGGTTCAACTTTCCTATTAAGATGATTAAAAAGGTACAATAGTGCAACTCTCTTAAGTTTTCTTTACAAAAAATCAGAACCCCTTTTAAAAGACATGGAAGGGGTATTTATAGTTAAGAAAAAAACTACAAAAATAGAAAATACTTGAAATGTTGAGGAGGTTTAAACAAACCATCCTTAAAATAAAACTAGATGATAAAAATAAAGTCTGTTTGAAACAATTCATGAAGAAAAAGAAGTTGGATGCCCTCCCATTTGTTTCCTAAGTTCATAGATATCCATCATGGGCTTTAATTCAGGAGGATGAGCTGGTTGTAGTTGCATCTGTCCCACATAGACTGCATCAGAGAGTGTTGGGAGTATATGAGCAATGGTATTAGCTAATCACCAAAGCATAAGCCATTGGCTATGAGGTTTGACCAAGTATTGCCAGAAGTGTTCAAAGTTTAACTTGGATAACTTTTTGATGTTATCTGCCTTCGTCTTGGACCAATCCTGCCAATGTTTCTTTAGTGTTTTAACATCAGGAAATGCATCTATAGGGAATTTTTGAATCAAATTAGCATTGAACAGATTCTCCCAAATGGTTTCAATGAGTTTATTAGCAATATCTCCTCCGCTAAATATGGTTTCTTCTATCTATTTCATCTTTATATCCCAGTCCCGAAAAAGGATTTCCTTCTGTGGATCCTGAATCTTTGAGGATCGGCTATTATGCCATTTGTGTTGTCCTACCAGGAAAAATATTTAGATTTTTTTTTTCAATGTCATCAAAGTATGTCCTTAGGCTGGACAACTAATTTATTAGTGAATCACATGTTTGACACAAATCATTGAATCTTGTCGATTTCTAGCAGAAAATAACTTGTTGTTGAGCAAGGAGAGTGTTAAGTTCCCTTGCTTCTTTCTTGAAATATTCAAGCTTAGGCTTATCCTTTAGTTGATCAATCCTAAGCTGGAGTTGTTGTAATTGGTCATTCTTCCTTTTGATGTCATCTTCATGTTGAAACTTCATCTCATCAAAGCTTTTTTCAAGCTGGGTAATATGTGCTTGTCGTTCCTCGTCAATACTTTGTTTTGCATCAAGCAATGTTTTTTTCTAATTTTAAGACCCTATCATCTTTTTATTTAATCAACTATTGTACTTCTGAGGCTTTATCCACAGTGGTTGTAACATATTCTCTTGTGAACTGCAATACCCTTATTAGATCATTCGCAGGGTGAGTTTGTGGATCCTTCCAAACAATATCCATTGGTATATTTTCCAAAACTAACACCTGTAATTTTTCAGTTATTTTCCTCTTCCTTTGTCTGCTCATGACAACCCTATGCTTTAGACTTTAAAATACATCTAGCGGAGGAATTTATTCTATTATGAGCACAACTTCAGATGTAGGGTGAGCCAGAATGACTTCCAAGTCATCAGTATTGACCACTTTATCTGAAGGCCCAATAGTAAGTGGGACCTTCTTTGTAATATTAGGAATCTTAAGAGTTTATTTAAGAGATGAGGTATGTATTTCCTCCAATGATGTATTAACAATTTTATCAAATTGTTCCCATACCTTGTCTAGATCACTAGTTTATGGTGGCTCCTCAGTCTGTTGTGTGGATGTTATGCTTTCCTTATTTCCCTGATTGACTTTGGGGTTCTTTGAAACCAGGGCTAAAATTTGTTCTTGCTATGGAACTAATTGCAAATTACCTAATATATCAAGGGGGAGATTATCTAACCTTGTACTCATGTACTCTTTGAACTTGATTAACTCTTCGGGGTTCAGACGAGGTTTGGCTAACATTTCTACCCGTTGATAGTCTCAGGTTGTTTCAAAAAAGTCATCAAAATCATCAGGCTCGTGCTGGAATTGCCGAACTTTGACAAGAGCTATGAAATTCTAGGATACCTTGTTTGGATCATACTGACTGGGACGAACAGTGGGAAATTTCATACACAGTATATTCCCAATTTCACGCATTGCATGCTTGAAATTTTCTAAAGTAAAAACTCCACAATGAATGGAAAATGATGGCCAGAGGGATCTTTTGGCTTCTTTAAGAGATTTGGTTAGGCCATTTCCTATGGTTTGATAGGAAACTTCTCAGACCATAGCTTATGAGGTACATGGAAAGGGAGAACATGAGGGGCATCTAGGATACCAAAAATCCTTACATAGGTGAATAGTTCCTCCCCAACCCATTTGTCTATAGTTTTAAGGTCATTTGTGGCTTCTCTAGAAATTTTAGGAGGTCTCTCATCAAAGATGACTTGGTATAAGGGTAACATCATTCCATGGCATATTTTATAAAAATGGAGCTGGTAATTGGACTCCTAGAGGATAATATGGTAAATATGGATTGGGGTAGGGTATTCAAGGGTCCACTTCCATCCCATATATGGAAAGTCTGAGGTGAAACACACTGCGTCCATAATATAAGCACTGATGTAGAAAGTGGGCACGGTCCTGGTAGTAATATTGTTCTTGCTTCAGTAGGCTAGGATCTTCGAGACTAGATTTTTGGATAGGATAGTTGCCTAGTCCATAATATAGGCTTTAGAGGCAACCCCCATTAGGGGAAGCCATTCTGTTGTGAACTTCTGTGTATTAAGTTTTCTGAATAGTTTACACATCATAGCGGTAATGTGACAATGGGGACCAAAAAGGGAGGCTAGAGAATACATACCCTTGTCTTCATATTTGTGTTTTTTAGACTCGCACCTCCACTGCCTTGTCGGGTCCAACTGAACTACATTTTCTATGGAAAACTTCTAAAGAAACTACACATTATAGATTTTTTGTGCCTCTAGTAGATGATACATCCTTCTTAAATCTTCAGCTTTAAATGACTCAATACGTTCTCGTGTCCTTTGGGTTATGAAGGTCCTATCTATGATGTTCACATCATCAATTACCCATTTGGCCAAATCAGTATATGGCATAATGTTTGGTCGAGCTGCAATTCGATGGAGATGGGAATTGGCGACGTCTTCCTAGGTGGTTTCTCAAGTCGACTTGTCCCGTAACTACTCTGGGTTCTTCTTCTTCAAATAGTCTATATATTTCTTCCCAAGAAGAACACCCAACGTCTATAGTGCATCAGTAACCTCTGAAATAGGTGGAGTTGATTGTGGTGGCACCATGGGTTTCTTGTTCTCCTTAGTGTCTTTTGACATTTCGCCTGAGTTTTGTTTATCGAGACTAGCCTGCAACAAAGAGAACGTCGAGAATAAGGAGAAAACACTTAGAGTTAGAAACTTAAGGTGAGAATGGTGAAATAGCATAAAAATAGGCAATTAACGCAAAATCTCGAAACACTAAATGCGATCAATCAAATCATTTATATTACCGAGAACCATCAATACCATTATAACTAATCATAAATGAAGAAATGTGGGTTCATGTGCTCTTTGTACAGGTCAGCGCTTTGCTGGCTTATTTCACATCGCAAGTTTCTTTGGCATGCATATTATCTAATTTGTGAAATCATCCTCTGGCTGATATGCGATTTGACGAATCATTAGGATATGTGGCAAAAGGCTCATGGAGGGGTTTATCGCATTGAAATTTATTTTAAGGCAAGACGTGCTTTGATTTTCATGATGCGAGATTAGTATCGCGATGAGGAAACTGCAATGGAGGATCTAGCAATATCGGAAAAAGATTTATCGGGAAGTAAGGGTTGTAGTAACAATATGAAACACCAATATAGCTTTGCGATAGTGACGTGACTTATTGGTGGGACCGGAAATGATATTTACATGTGCAGAGAGATTTTATTCATTTAAAGTTATATTAAGGTTTATTGTTAATTCATTAATTCCGGGTGAATCGCGTCATGTTCTTACTTAGAATGGCGTTTTGACCATTTATGATCAGTGATATGTGATATATGAAAGGCCTATACAACTTTTGCCTAAGTCATTTTAATACCGATAGATTTAAGCCTTAGGTTCAGATGGCATGTTATTTTTGTTTTTTGGGACTTTTTTTTATTTAATTATTAAAAGACCATACTAAAAAATTTAAAAGGTTGCCATTATTGGCTAAGTTAACTTATCTAATCATAATGGGGGGTTGTTAAATGACACAACAATTGGTGATTCACTGGAAGAACTAGTTATCTCTGAGAAAAATAATGAAATGTAAACTTAATCAGAAGAAAAAAATAATTAGCAAAGAAAAACTATTTTATATTAGGATAAATAAGATTACTCTGAATAAAAAAATCATTTCATTGTAACTTTCTTGCAACCTTTTATAGATGAAAATATTCACTATCTACATCAGTCATTGATCATTTTTAAAGATAAAGCAGGGGGCTATTGAAGCTTAGCTTTTAAGATGAACTTGCTTTGTCACAGGTAGAGACTTTGTTGCTAGCAGGCATCCATAGCCTCGAAAGGCTAAAATTTTAACCGATAATGAACCAAGATCCCAGCCACTTTAGTTGAAAATATTTAGAGGCAATATTTCTTTTGTTTTTTTAAGATATTTTTAAAAGCCACTATCCTGGTTTGGTAGCCAGATGATGAAAATTCCATTCATAGGTTGTAATAAAGTTGAACAAGCTAGCTCGTGATGAGACTCCTTGTCTTATGATTATATGACCATAAGCCATTATCCTAGTTTGGTGGCCAGTAGTGACAATGTCAACCTATTATTTTCCCATGATCATGGTAAGTAGGCTCTTGATGATACTGTTGAAAATAGCAACAAGAAATGATAAAAATAGAATCCAAATATTCCAATTGTAATTTGTCCTTGAATTACAATTGTGAATTAAAATCGAATTTAGTCTCACCAGCTACATGGAAATAATTAATTAATCCATTATGGATTAATTAGTTGGAGAAATTCAAGTTAGAAGTCTTTCTGAAGTCATGCAACAATTATCCCTTAAATTAAGGGGATTATCCCTTAATTAAGGAGATAAGATTGAGTTATATTTGAGTTGTTATTAGATAGCTCATTTTGCTGAGTTAAGTCCAGTTAAATTATTTCCAAACTGGTTTAGGAACTAATTCTGAGTTATTAGTCAGTTGATGCATACATGCACTCAACAAGTATACTCCAGATAACTGAAGATTCTCTCATCAGAAACTCATGCATGCCCATTCTGAGAAAGACCCAGTTGAGCTAAATGTCAAGGACAATGTACTATCAGTTGCATGTTTTCTCCTACAAAGGAAACTCATGCATTCAGTTAAGGTAAGGTTCCTTGAGGATTGCACAATTCTGGCAGTGTGTGAGAGCAGTGTTACACTAAGTGAAGGAGATCATCCCAGAGGTAAATGCGCAAGGAAATAGGAGCTTGGAGGGTAGAGGAGAAGGCTTGTGAGAAGCTTTGGTTGCATGTGAGCATCCAGGAGGATTGTACTGAGAGCTGGCTAGCTGTGAGAGCTAAGGCTTTGTATAATCTTGATTTATTTCCACCTTGTATGATAATACAGATAGTGGGGTTTTTAGCTGAGGCTTTCCCCCGAGTATTTTCTGTGTTTCATGTGTATTGATTCTTCTTCTTATGGTTATCTGTGTTCAGCTTTGATTTAGCTTGATCTTTAAGCTTTCACAAGTTTGATAGTAGAAGTAGATTAGAGTATTTTTCTTTGGTATATTGCAGTATCGAGTTAATCTACAGTCATATTTTCTACATATATCTCAGAGGTAGATTTGTAGAGAACTTGCAGAATTTCTACAGATACCTCTTGTCTTTTAAATTTATTATATTTTTGAATGACACTCTAAAAATATATGATTATTGGATGGGGAGGTTCATTCACTCCTTAAGAGTATCAGATGACAATTGAAGTTTAAGGTGCTGAAGCTCCAAATAGTCTTTAATTTTTTTTTAAAGAAAGCCGTTCCTGAATGATAACTAGATTGAAGATTTTATAAGTGTCTTTAGGTATAAAGAGGCTTCAACTTTGATGGAAAAATATTTCAGAGTTTTGTAATAATTACCCAATTCTTCAAGTTCGTAATTATTTCCTAAAATTTGTATACTTTGAGAAGTGAAAAATCATAGAATGGTTAGAGATATGATAAAAATACATTTGTATGTTACTTAATGTATAATTTTCTCTACAAATCAGCTAGCTCACTGATATCATGTATAAATTTCACCTGCAGATCAAACTGATATATGAAATGTACTAAAGCATAATACTAGATCTACATCTACCATAAACTTTGCGGAAGCTTAATTGAACATGAGCAACATCAAGCATGAACATATATAACTGAGAATGAGCAGTAATCAACCATAACACAGAAGATATAACCTGGGGAAAGCACCAGCCTAAAAACCCATCTCTATATTATCAATCAAGTGGAAATCCTCAACAACATACAAAAGGAATCAGCTCAAAAGCTATCATGCTCTCTCTGTACTCTGATGATGTAGCTCATGGACTATCTAGGCCTATATATATATATAGGCTCCACAAGTCCTCCAAGCCCCTATTTCCTTGTGTAGTTTTGATTGGGGTACAATTACATAACATGTGTGAATTGGCCAAATCATACTTGCTGTCACCTCAGGTCCAACTATGCAGTACTAAAAGGAATAATATTCCTTCCTCATGCAAGGAATATTCACTAGGAATATCCTAGCAACTGATAGTACATTGTCCCTCATCTGATCTCAACTCAGTCTCTGTTTGAACTTCCATGCATCAGTTATCCATGAGTGAATACTCAGTTATCTGAAAATACCAGTTGTCACATGCATGCAAGCATCAACAATTGAATCTCATTAATTTAACAAACTGTTAAATTAATCTAACTAGACTTGACTAAGTTAAAATAAGTCAATTGATCATACTCAATATAGAACTCATCCTTATCTCTTTAACTGATGGATAAATTCCTCAATTAATAGATAAACTGTTGCATGTCCTCACATAGACTTCAAGTTTGTTTTTCCTTAGCTAATTAACTCAAATTGAATTAATTAATTAATATTCAAACTGTTGGTGAGACCAAATTCGAATTTTATTTCCTATTTTAGACCAGGGACTACATAAAAATAGGAATCCAACCAGAACTACTAAAAATAGAACTTCTATTTTTAGCACTTACATTTTTCATTCCCTGTTGCCCAATCTAGCACTGATACCTGAACTGCTATTTTTAGCAGTGCTATTTTTAGCACTTCTATTTTTAGCATTTCTTGTTGCCATTTTTCAACATTCCCTCTCAACAAGAAAGGCTTCCTCTTGAACCCAATCCTGTACCTCTAGAATATTTTGCATGCAACACTTCTACCAAGTTTGGTTTCTCCAGCAACTCTCGGAACAAAAAAAACTCCCAACTGACCTCTCTGTTGGGCTAGAAACATACTCTGATGTTGAAGCTCTACCTGCTGCGAACAAGTGCTCCCTCTCTGACCTCTGTGCTAATGCAACATCTCCATGCATCTCACAACATTGCACCCTTCTATGTGCTAGCATGCACTGTGCAACACACTTGTGCCTCTCGCATTGTTGCAGCCTGCATGCTCTGCGCTGTCTTGGGATTCCCTGCACTGTAGCTCTCTCTGTCGCTCCATCCACATATGTCTCTACCTAATCAGTCAGTTCCTGCTACTCCTCATCGCGGCCTCCGTAGCAAAGTCGAATCAAAGAAGTTGGGTACCTCAAGGATCTTGCCCCTCCTCCTTGGGATGATCACTCCACATCACCCCACCTCCTACCTGGAGGTATGGCTTCATGTGATCCCTCTGTCCACCTAGCTCGAAGTTTCCCCCTACTGGAGGTCTCTGCATGAGTAGATGTCTCTACTCAATCTCCACTTAGCTTCCCCTATTGTGGCTGCTCCACAACCTCTTGAAGTTGCTGCACCAATTGTGGCTCCTCCATAATTGTCTGAGACTTCTTCTGGCACTGCATGTTGAGAGGTAATATACTCTCCCTCTCAGTCACCAAGTCTCCATCAGTTTCCTTGCTGCTCAAGGCTTTGCATGCATCTTGAACCTCAAGAGCATATAGGTTCTTGACCTGTGAACCAATCTGCTTCACCTGTCTAGTCGTGATGTGTCTAAGGAAAATCTTTCCTTTACTAAAGACTACATCATAGCCTCTGTCTTCCAGGATCGAGATCGACACCAAGTTTCTCTTTAGTCCTAGTACATACTTGACATCGGTCAAGGTAAGGCGAGCTCCATGCCCCTCTAAAAAATAATTGTTCCTACACCTGAGACACTGTACTTTTCATCATTACCCATCGCTATGAGTATCTGGAGATCTTTCTCCTAGAAAGTACTGAACAAACTCTTGTCGTCGATCATGTGGAAAGAAGCTCCACTGTCAAGAAACCAACCACTTCCCACCATGTATGAAACCATGCATGTGAAGAGTGTGAAATCCAACTCGAACTGTGAAGCAAGTGCCTCACCCTCAGATCCTTCCCCGGATCCCTTCTTGGATTTCCTCAGTGGACAATTTGTAACAAAATGGCCCACCTCATGACAATGAAAGAATCACATTTTCGATTTGTCAAACTTCTTCCCGTCATGGGAATAACTGGATTCAAAAAGAGAAACATTCTCCTTCCCCTTCTTCACCTTACTCGCTAAGGCACAGTTTTCTTCATCCTCCATAGATGAAGAACCATCTCTAGTGCTTCTTCTTATCTCCTCTTGCATCAAATCCAACCATAGTTGTTCCCAATCTGGCAGTTTTTCCCTTCCATTAACCGAGTCTTGGTAGCTATGCCAGCTCTTAGGAAGGCCAAGGAGTGCTAGACTCACCATGTCATCATCAGTTGTCATGACCCCTACACTTGCAAGCTCATCCCTGCATGAGGTGAACTTGTTCAGATACATAGAGATCGTCTCATCCTTTTCACACTTGATCTTTCGAAGTTTGTCCTTCAGTGCCAGCTTCCTCTAATCACTGCTATTTTGATAAAGATCTTTCAATGTTTTTGACATCAAAAATGGAGTCTCCTTTCCATGGAGGCTTGAGACAATGTGATCTCGAACTCCCTCCAGAAGGATTCTCCTTTCTCTAGCCACACACTTCTTCCATTCTGCCAACTGAGTAGCATCCGTTGGCTTCGGGACTTCTTGATCAATGAAGTCCTTAAGGCCATTATCTTCTAATACTATGTCCATGTGATCCTTAAAGGATATATAGTTTGAGCTTACATCTAGTGCATACTCAAGCCTCAAACCATAGAACGCCATCGGTGAAATAGATGTGATAAGAACTCAATTCAATATTCAGAAACCACAAACTTCAACTTCTCCCTTCTTGTACACTGTTCTTCCTTAATCACTTGTGCTCTGATACCATGTATAATTTTCTCTACAAATCAGCTAGCTCATTTATATCATTTAGAAATTTCACCTGTAGATCAAATAGATATATGCAATGTAATAAAGCATAATACTAGATCTACATCTACCATAAACTTTGCGGAAGCTTAATTGAACATGAGAAACATAAAGCATGAACAAATATAACTTGGAAGGAGAATTAATCAACCATTACATAGAATATATAACCTGGGGAAAGCACCAGCCTAAAACCCCATCTCTGTATTATCAATCAAGTGGAAATCCTCAACAACATGCAAAAAGAATCAGCTCAAAAGCTATCCTGCTCTCTCTGTACTCCGATGATGTAGCTCATGAACTATCTAGGCCTGTATATATAGGCTCCACAAGTCCTCCAAGCCCCTATTTCCTTGAGCAATTTTGATTGGGGTCCAATTACATAACATGTGTGAATTGGCCAATCATACCTGCTATCACCTCAGGTCCAACTACGCAGTACTAGAAGGAATAATATTCCTTCCTCATGAAAGGAATATTCCCAAGGAATATCTAGCAACTGATAGTACATTGTCCCTCATCTGATCTCAATCGGGTCTCTGTCTGAATTGCCATGCATCAGTTACCCATGAGGGAATACTCAGTTATCTGAAAATACCAGTAGTCACATGCATGCAAGCATCAACAAACTGAATCTCATTAATTTAACAAACTGTTAAATTAATCTAACTAGACTTGACTAAGTTAAACTGAGTCAACTAATCATACTCAATATAAAACTCATCCTTATCTCTTTAAATGATGGATAAATTCCTCAATTAATAGATAAATTGTTGCATGTCCTCACATAGACTCCAAGTTTGTTTTTCCTTAACCAATTAACTCAAACTGAATTAATTAATTAATATTCAAACTGCTGGTAATACCAAATTCGAATTTTACTTCCTATTTTAGACCAGGGATTGCCTAAAAATAGGAATCCAACCAGAACTGCTAAAAATAGAACTTCTATTTTTAGCACTTACATTTTTCATTCCCTGTTTCCTAATCCAGCACTGATACCCAAACTGATATTTTTAGCACTTCTATTTTTAGCATTTCTTGTTGCCATTTTTCAACACTTAACATTATTTATAATACAAACACCAACATGTATATATATATTTACATATTTACATTAGAACTTATGTTACTTCAAGAAATTATTTTTTTGAGAATTAGCCCATTAACAGGAAGAGCATCCCTCTTTCCTTGTAAATCTTTCAAAATAAGAGTTGATGGGCATAATTGCTCAACAATTTGAAATGGTCTAAGCCACAATTTTTGAACTTTTGTGTGTTTTCCTTTGTCTTCATGTGCCTTGTCCCATTTCATGACTAAGTCTCGAATTTGAAATTTTTTCTTATCAACTAAGCTTATATCAAAGGAATATTTTACTAGTTGTTGATGGTGACCATGTGTTTGCTTGGATTTTTCCCTTTATTCTTCTAATTTAAGTATATGTGATATCCTTAATTGTAGAGAGGAAGAAGGTTTTTCTTCGACAAATTGTACCAGAGCCGATGAGGGAAGAAATAGATTAGGAGGTAGAATAACCTCCTTCAAATACACTATATTAAAAGGATAAGTACCTATGGAGGCCTTCTTAGCTATTCTATCTTCCCAGAGAGAAAAAATCAAAGATTTATGCCAATTATTTTGGCTTTCATCAAAAATTCTCTTAATAATCCTAATGAGGTTTTTATTAGTTGATTCTATTGAACCATTTCCTTCGGGATAATAATTACCAAAGTATTTAAGTTTAAATCTTATTTTTAAAGAAAACTCAGTCATATTGTTTCTTGAAAAGTAATATGCATTATAAAAAATGAGTGCATTAGGTAGACCAGACCTAGTAATAATGTATTAATCAATGAATTCAGTGATATTGTCTGAATTGGCTACTTTAAGTGGTATCGCTTCAACCCATTTTGTGAAATAATCTGTAGCAGTAAGGATAAACCTATGTTTCTTAGAAGAGCCAGGAATAATCTCACCAATAATATCGAATCCCCATTGTTCAAAGGGTTGTTCAATGTTGACTGGTTGAAGAGGTAAGGTTGGTTTTCTCTGTCTCCCTATAGCAGTTCGGAAAATTTTACACTTTCTGACATAGGCATGTGTATCCTTGAAAAGAGTTGGCCTGTAGTATCTAGCATGCAGGATTTTATGAGCGGTGGTGTCTCCTCCAAAGTGTCCACCAGCTGGTCCATCATGTAATTCCTGCAAAACACTTTGTCCTTCATATTTTTCTAAGCACCTTAACAAAATAGAATCATAAATTTTCCTAAATAGCACATCATCAATTATTTCATATTGATTCGCTTTCAGCCGTAAATCCATTTTACTTTGGTAATTGAGTTCAAGTGGAGCATAACCATTCTTTAAATAAAAAAATGAGATTAGCATATTGAGATTCGGTATCATTAAGGCATACCTCGACATATATCTGAATAGTGTTACCTGAGTCTTGATCAACTGATATCTTAGAAGCTACAGTAAGTAGTCTGCAAAAAACTTGACCTCTTACAATTTAGCAGGTTTTACTTTAATGTCATATTCTTGCAAAGCAGTGACCCAATTTTCTCTCTTTTCTCCCAACTCTTTCTGAACAAGCAATTGTCTTATTGCTGGGAATGGGACAATTACTTTAGTATGAGTCTTCAAATTTAAAGAAAAGGCCTAAATTGTTTAACGAACTTGAAGACTACAAAGGCATGTTTCTTCACTTCTGAATAGTTGAGTTCTACTCCTTGTAAGTTAGAGTTGAAGAAGGAGATATGTGCCTCTATTTTTTTTTATCATTGATATGTGTTAGAACTGCAACATAGGATAACTCAGACACAAAGGTATACAAAATAAATTTATCAGAAAAGTTGGGAGTTATTAAAGAGGGACCATAAATAATAGCTTGTTTGATTAATTCAAAGGATTCCCCTTTCATTATGCCTCCATTTAAAAACTGATTTTTTCTTAATTATACCTTGTAGAGGCAAAACAATTTGAGAAAAATTCGGAACAATTTTTTTGACAAAATTAATCTATCCTAAGAAATTGCGTTGATTTCTTATTATGAGGCAAACATATCTCAAAAATAGCCTTGAATCTGTTAGGATCTATGTAAATTCCTTTCTTAGATATAATAAATACTAGAAGTTTCCCTTCATCAAGAGAAAAGTATGATTTCTTGGGGTTTAATGAAATTTCGTATTTAACACACCTTTCAACATGATAGTGCTTGTTCCTCTTTTTGGAATATATAGTAATATCATCCAAGTAAACAGCCATAATTTTATTGATCATACCTCTAAAGGCAATGTCCATAGCTCGTTGGAAGGTTGCTCCTGCATTTATTAATCCAAAAGGCATTTTTTGAAATGCATAAGTTCCCCATTTAGTTCTGAAATTAGTCTTTAATCTATCATCTGGATGAACAAGGATTTGGTTATACCCTGAGAATCCATCTAGAAAAGACATCAGTTCAGAACCAGCCACTGATTGTAAGATTTGTTCCATGGGTGGAAGTGGAAAATTGTCTTTCTCACATGCTTTATTCAAATTTCTAAAGTCAATGCAAATGTGAATATCACCATTCTTCTTCCTGATAGGTACTAGATTTGAAACCCATTTAGAATGCCTAATAGGAAAAATGATTTTGGCTTTAAGGAGTTTGTTCAGTTCGCTTTTGATTTGATTTTGAAGATTGGGATGAATTTTCCTTAGCTTTTGCTGAACAGGCTTAACATAAGGTACCATTGGGATAGTATGTTGAAGGATAAAGGAATCATAAGTTTTCAAATCATTATAATTCCAAGAGAAAAAAAATTTGTATTTATTTAACAAATGAATAAAGGCCAATCTCTCATCTAATGAAATTCCTAAGACTAAATTAATGTTTTGGGGTTTCACACCATATCCAAGGTTTATCAATGCAAACCTCAAAGTTGAACTTTGTAGTTTGTAGTTAGTGACCTTTTTAAATTTGTCCTTTAAGTCATATAAATATTCAAGCTTGACTACAGACTTTGGTAAGGATTTTTCCTCACTTGATTGCTTCATATGTTTGTCATGCTCGTCTTCATTGATTAACTGATCAGTATGTGACCCTTCTGATGTTAAGAAACTTAAAATGTCCTCGTCATCATTAAACAAGTGCCAATTAGTGACATTGTCAAGAATTGAAGGGTGAAAAATAAATTCAATGGACAATCTATTTGGACTATAATCCTTTGGTGGGATAGGTTTGGATGCGACATTAGCTAGCAAATCAACACTAGCATTTTGTGGGATACAAGAAATATTAAATGCTAGAAAATGAGTAGTGAGAATTTGAATGAGAGATTGATGATGTTTCAAGTGGCTTGAGACACAAAGTATGATGGTTCTCACCTGTTTAATATCAATTTTAGAGTCTCCAAATGCTTGAAGGTATTTGAGATTAAGACTTATTACTTTGTACAAACCCTGAACCAGAGATTCACATTCAACAATGTTATTATTGCATTCAAACTCTAATCTACATGCTATCATTGTTTTCTCTCCTTTAGAATTTACTAAAATACATCCCGCTCCAGCACCATCATTGGATCGAGAACCATTTGTTGGAAATAATAATGGGGGGGGGGGGGGGGGGGGGGGGGGGTGAATCAGTATTTACAATTCAATAAAATTTCATTTCCCATCAAATTTATATATGCCACTTCGGTGAATTGACTTGTGTTTGCAAGCTACTGTGATTAAAGAAACCAACGTATACCTATAGAACTTATGATTTTGTTAATCTATCATGTGTTGATATTTAATCAGTGCATCAAAATATTATTATACAGTAACTATGTGTAGTAATGATAGAATAAACCATCACACATAAGCAACACACATGAACACCAAGATTAAGGTGGAAACCCAATGCGGGAGAAAAACCACCTGTTGTTGTCATCTTTGTCTTCTTAATATAAATAAAATTGGTTTACAATCTTGTACTGGTGTAGGCTCATACTAGTACATAGGCACCCACCTACGGAAGGCTACAACTTTCTCTCATTTTCCGGCTTCTACTGGAATGGAGCTACAACCCCCTATCTCTTGTACTAGCCGATATGTTTACTAGTAGATAGCCACTGACCTACAAAAGGCTACGACCTTCTCTCTTCCTCCAGGGACCACGCTTCATAATTTGTCAGACTGGATACTCATGGCACACAAAAACACAATATGAAGGCCACATTTCATCAAAATTTTACACTGGACCCATCAGAAACTTTGAAACTCAAACTGCATCAACCAATAATCAGTTAATCTGAACAGTCAGATCACTATCACCAAAACACTATGTGAACCCAGAAACTTTCATCATCATTCAGATTCAACTGCAACCTCAAAAATCATACATTATAATGCATACGCTACTTTACTGAACCCAACCTGCGGGTATATGCTACTTCCTTTAACCAAACCTACATACACCTCCAAAATTACTGAATCATAAAACCTCTGAACCAAAAATATACCAACCAGCAACAATCTGAAGATCTACTATAAAATTATAGATATCTAAACATCCAACAACAAAAATAACCCTTCTCACTTAATCAATCAATCAATCAAACACAAACTCCTTGTGCATTTAGTTTTACTTTTAGATCTAAGAAAACTTCATTGACAGACAACAGTAAAACAACAACACTGATTAGAAGAGTCAAACTTGCATGTATACGCGCTTTTACCAAGGCGAACCAACGTATAGATATGCAAATATTAACTTACAACTTTGCTACTATTCTATACTTCATACATACCCAAATCATGACATTTAAAGAATAAAACATGCGTAAGCAATCAGATCTAGCCCAACCAATATTAGATCATACAATGGTAAGTCATTTTAGGTCTCATGATCCTGATCCAAAATTATATCCAAGGTGCACAAAATATTTCAGATCATATCATAATCATAGCCCCTACAACATAAGATATGCTTCAGATAGAAGTATTCCTAAGAAACCCTTTCACTTGCACACTTGGCCCTTTGATCTTCTCCTTATATAGTTTTTGGCCTTTCTCAATACCTCAGACCAAAACAACACTTAGAGCCTATGGTATTCTTAGATGGGATCAAATAGTCATTACTCCACTTAGTATTGTGGGATAATACCATGGTATTGACGCTTGGTATTCTTTAAACTTGAATTTCCTTGATTTTCCAACCTATACGCGCTTTTTCTCTTGTGAAAGTGTCTGCATACGTATACACTTGTTCTTTTCTATTAACCCATGTGTATATGCTTCTTTGTCAAAGTGAACTTGTGTATACAGCTTACAACATCCTTTTCCTTCAACTTCTTGATTCTGATCATTTGACCTTTGTTCCAATTTCCTATTCTTCTATACCAATGTCTTGTTACCTCTTAATTGACCTGTTACAATGTGACTTGTCTTTTATTAAATCTGAACTGACTTGTGTGTGAGTTTGCATCAAGGACAACACTTGTATCATAATTCCAACAATCTCCCCCTTTGGACTTGATGGCAACCATATTGGTGTTGATTACTACAAGTTGTAGAAAATTTTAGAGATATTAAGCAACACCAAAATACCCTCCCCCTTTGACATCAAGGGCAAAGGGCAGACCAAGATATTCTCCCTTTGAGATACACTATGGTCTATATGCTCCCCTGAGTACATGCAGAATCTACAGATATTTTTTTCAAAAGAATAACATGACTCTATAACTGAACTATGTGAGTATGACCTTCCTATCACGAATGACTCATACATACATCAATCACCCAACCAAGTGGGGATATACCAATTGTTTATACATGGCTAAAATATAACAATTATTACATCAACCTTCCCATGCACAGTGGGGAAACAAATTACATCATATGTCCAATAGGACTCATTCGAAAATAGACTATGACAGAATGTGACGTATTACACCCTATATCTTTACATGACCTATGCAATAATGAATATCTGAAACCATAGCTGAAATCAACAACCATAATTCCAACAATGCAGAATGTTTGAGAAGGATAATTCTTCCCTGAACCTGTGCTACGTATGCATTGTCAACAAACCATTCATCAAGGCATCTTCATCAGTCAGATAAAAATCAATGAACAAAGCATATCAACAAACAATAATCATCCATATCATACTGAGCACCCATGTTAGAGACTGACCCACTGTTTTTATATCAGAAAAAAATGCACACTCCTTTAGCCATAGAAACTCACATATATACATGACTATCCTTCATGAAACCCGCGTATAGGAACCTTCCTCTAAAAATTGGATTTAATAGCAGGATGATGTAGAAACTACTCCTAGCTTTTGCTTTAAATATTCAAATGTTTCTCTGGGAAGCAGTTTGGTAAATATATCAAAAACATGTTGTTTGGAGGGAACATACTCTAATTTAA
This sequence comes from Pinus tabuliformis, assembly GCA_031772625.1. Classification (NCBI taxonomy): domain Eukaryota; kingdom Viridiplantae; phylum Streptophyta; class Pinopsida; order Pinales; family Pinaceae; genus Pinus; species Pinus tabuliformis. The sequence continues at coordinate 1,110,718,749 of CM062804.1, read as the reverse complement.
CCTTTTGCTCAAGCACTTGTTCTCGTAAAAAAGGGTACTTAATGGGTATGTGCTTGGTCTTGGAGTGCATGACAAGATTTTTCGAAATATTGATGGCACTTGTATTATCACAAAAAATGGCGATGGGTGGAGAACATGTGATTTGAATGCCTTGCAATATTTGCATCATCCATAGTAGTTGTGTACAACAAGATGCAATAGCCACATATTTCGCTTCAGCTGTAAATCATGCAATTGAACTTTGTTTCTTGCTGACCCAAGATACTATCCGTGATCTCATATAGAATGCACCTCCCCTGGTGCTTTTTCGATCATCAACATTTCCTTCCCAATCAGCATATGTATATGCATGAAGAGTAAGATTTGTATCTTTAGGATACCATAGACCAAAGTCCTGAGTTCCTTGAAGATATTTGAATATTATTTTTACAGCCTGAAGATGTGATTCCTTTGGATTTGCTTGGAACCTTACAACAATTCCTACTGCATGCATGATATCAGGCCTAGTACCTGTTAGATAGAGTAGAATTCCAATCTTAGATCTATATGCTGGTTGATTCATTGTAGGTGATTCATCATTAGAGATGAGACTACATCCTATTACCATTGGAGTACATACTAGTTTAGAATCTTCCATTCCGTATTTCTTCAGAATCTTCTTCAGATATTTGGTTTTTCAAAGAAAAATACCATCTTTTGTTTGTTGTACTTGTAGACCAAGAAAATAAGTAATCTCACCAAGTAAGGACATTTCAAATTCTTGTTGCATAACTGAAGAAAAGCTCTAACTCATAGATTCTTCATCGTTTCCAAAGATGATATCGTCAACATAAACAAAATAATTAGTAGTCTATCATTCTCAATATTGGTGTATAAGTTGTTATCCACAGATCCTTTTGTGAACCCTTCTTGTTGTAGGTATTTGTCAAGGCAATAATACCAAGCCCTTGGAGCTTGTTTCAGTCCATAAAGAGCCTTTTTGAGCTTGCATACAAGCTTTGCATCATTTCCTAGAATGAATCCTTCTAGTTGTTCAATATAGACTTCTTCTTCTAACTCTCCATTAAGAAATGCAGATTTTACATCCATTTAATACACTTTGAATTTCTGAAAACTTGAAAGAGCAAGAAACATTCTTATGGCTTCAAGTATGGCAACAGGTGCAAATGTTTCTTCAAAGTCTATACCTTCTTGATGAGCATACCCTTTACATACAAGTCTTGCTTTTTTACTAATAACCTCTCCATTTTCATTCAATTTATTCTTGAATTTCCATTTTTTCCTATAACATTTTTATCAAGAGGTCTAGGAACTAGTTCCCAAGTATCATTCTTTTCAACTTGGTCAATTTCTTCATTCATTTCCTTAACCCAACATTCATCTTTGCTAGCTTCATTAACACTATGTGGTTCTATGGAGGATAGTAATGCTAGATAACTGGAAGTTCCTACAAGAGTTCTTCTTCTCTGTACTCTAGACCCTTTTTCTCCTAGAATTTGAAATTCTAGATGATTCTTTTGAACATACCTATATGGAGTCTTTTCCTTGTCAGTTGTATCTTCTTCTGATGCTTCATTGGTTTCTTCTTCTATATCATTTTGATTTGATACAGGAAAGCATCCATCGTCTTCCTCAGTGTCATCATCCTTTGTCTGTTCGAGATTTCTACATGCTTCATCAATTACTACATCAATGCATTCAATAATTTTCCAAAGTCTCTTGTTATAACATTTGTATCCTTTACTTCTGGATGAATAACCAAGAAGAATTCCTTCGTCTCCTCTAGATTCAAACTTACCAAGTTTTTCGTTAGTCCTTTTGATGAAACATTTTCTTCCAAAAACTCTAAAGTGTTTTACAGTAGGAGGCTTGCCATACCAAAGTTCATATGGAGTTTGATCACTATTTACCCAAACATTAGCTTTGTTGAGAATAGTCACAACAGTAAATGCAGCTTCACCCGAGAAGGTGGCAGTAGTTCCAGATTCATCAAGCATAGCTCGAGCCATTTCTTGAACTGTTCTGTTCATTCTTTCCACTATGCCATTTTTTGAGGAGTTCTAGCAACAAAGAACTGCCTTTTTATTCCATGTTGTTCACAAAAATAAAATTAAGAATCATCTGATATGAATTATTCCCCTTGATCAGATCTGATACATTTGATTTTTTGGTCTGATTCATTTTCAACTAAAGCTTTGAAGGCTTTAAACTTTTCAAATGCTTCATCTTTATACTTTAGTAGACCTATCCAACACATTCTCTAGAAATCATCAATGAATAAAATAAAGTATTTTTCTCCACGAGGTGACATTTTCCTTGTTGGTCCACATAAATCAGTATGGATGAGTTCAAGAGGCTTACTTGTTGATCCTTCTTTTTCACTGGAATGAACTCTGGTTTGCTTACCAACTTAACATGGTTTGCATATGGTATTTTCTGGGATGCTGATATCTGGAAGATCGTGAACCGCCTTGGGTCTGCATGCTTTTCTTATTTGAGAAAAGCTTAGATGCCCCAATGTTTTGTGCCATAACCAGTTTTCATTTGTTTTTCTTAGATAGCATTGTTTTTGTCCTCCTTTCAGTATATATAGATTGTTTGGAGTTCTTGTACCTTTGATTACGGTCCTTCCTATACCAAGCTCATGAACCACATATCCATTTGATCGAAACACAACTTCATTTCCTTAATCACACATTTGACTAACACTCAACAAGTTATGTTTTAAACCATAAACATACATGACATTTCCAGCTTTAACCTTTTCTTTCAAATAAACAGAACCTTTACCTTTAATGACAGATGGTGTGTCATTTCCAAAGGAGACATTATTTTCCTTTTCTAAAGCATTATATGACTGAAGTTTCTCTTTATCACATCTCATGTGTTTAGATCATCCGATGTCAATGTACCGCTAGTTTTCTTGTCCTTCTGCAAACAGAGCTCTGCCACATCTTTCTGATTGAAATTCTTTCTTTCTCCATACCCTAGAATTTGATGATGTTTGATCCTTCTGAAGTGTTGGCCGAAATTTTCTCCTGCATTTAGATTCTTCATGACCAAAGTTATTACAAAACTAATATTCAATTTCATCTTCAAAAGGAGAAAAGTTATTATAAGAATTTTTCTTGATTCATGTTATGCTCCTTTGATTTCATGCTTCTCTAGTCATGATAGTTTTGTAAGCAACACATTGAGTAGCCTTATGCCCAAAGTTATGGCATGAAAAACATTGTCCATTAAAGAAGTTTATGTGATCATATAATATTTTGGTATTTTTTACCTTTTGGTTGATGCTTCTATTGATGTTCCTCCTTGGAGTAAATTAAGCATGATTTACCTGATGAGTATTTTTAGGCATTTGCTAACGATTGACATATTGTTCACTGGTCTTTGTTGCATCAAGATAAATTTTGGTGGAGGCTGATGGATTTTTTGATTGGGATGATTCTTCGGTATATCCAAGACCTGTATTTATAAGAGGAGAACGTTGAACCTTGATGATTTCGTTTAAATTTTTCTAATCCTTTAGCAAAGCTAATATGAAGAGATTTTGTCTTCTCAAGTTCTTTTCTTAGACCCACAACTTCACATTCTAGTTTTTCATTGTGCTTTTCTCTTTTAGTGAGTTGATGTGTCAATGTGTCTATGATCATATTCTTTTCTTCCAAACAGATTTTGAGTTTAGTGATTTCTTCAAGAAAGTCTTCCTCTTCTAAGTTATCTGAATATCATCATTTTCATAATCCATGAGTAGTTTATAATCTTGTTCAGTTTCATCTTCATCACTATTAGATAATCCATCACTATCTTCATGAGTAGAGTAACTTCTATTAACAACCAGTTTTCTATAGCCTCTTGTAAATTCCTTTAATTTTTCATGATTATCTTTATGAGGAAATTTTGCAGCATAATGGCCAACTCTACCACAAGCAAAGAATTTGAATGGTATCTTACCTCTGAATCTTCTGGATCCCCGCTGAAGCTTCTTGACAAAGTTTGCCTCATCTTCTTCTTCTGAAATATATCCTGATTCATTGTACTCTTCCTTTTACTTTCCTTTAGCTAAAGCTTTGAAAGCAACTTCTCTCATATCTAATGGACCTCCTTTCCTCATTTCAAAGGTAGTTAGAATTCCATGAAGTTGAACCACATTAATAGATTGAAGATCCTACTTTTCTTCTATGGAAGATACTTTTGACTCAAATTTAGAAGACAAGGATCTCAAAATTTTCTCTACTAAAGTCGACTCCTTTATTTCTTCACCTAGATTCTTCATACAATTAACAATCTCATCTACACGCAAAAAGTAACTAGCAATATTTTCATCATTATGCATCTTAATAGTTTCATATTGAATTCTAAGAGTTTGGAGCTTAGCATGTTTTACTTGGGAGTCTCCTTTGTAGCTCTGAGTGATTTTGTCCCATATCTCTTTGGTTGTCTTAAGCTACATGAATTTGACGAATTCTAAGTCTGAAAAACTTCCCATAAAGTATTGACTGCTTTGGCATTCGTTTCATATAACTTCTTACCTGCTGTATTTGTAGGTATTGCTGCTGGAAATTGGTAACCTCCTTCCACAATTTCCCAAACATCGGCTCCAAGTGACTAAAGATAGGCTCTGGTTCTTATTTTCCAATATACCAAGTTGTTCCCATTGAAGATTGGTGGTCTGATAGATCCCATGCCTTCGTGATTGTTCATCTTGAAAGATATCCCGTCAAGCGATCAAGCTTCTTCTGAAGGACCTAATATGATACCAATTGTTGGAAATAACACTGAGAGGGGGGGGGGGGTTGAATCAGTGTTTACAATTCAATAAAATTTCATTTCCCAATCAAATTTATATATGCTACTTCTGTGAAGTGAACTTGCGTGTGCACGCTACTGTGATTAAAGAAACCAGCGTATACCCAGAGAACTTATGATTTTGTTAATATATCATGTGTTGATCTTTAATCAGTGCATTAGAATCTTATTATATAGTGACTATGTGCAGTAATGACATTATAAACCATCACACATAAGAAACACACATGAACACCAAGATTTAAGGTGGAAACCCAGTGCGGGAGAAAACCCACATGTTGTTTTCGTCTTTGTCTTCTTAATATAAAGAAAATCGATTTACAATCTTGTACTGGTGCAGACTCATAACAGTACGTAGACACCCACCTGCAGAAGGCTACAACCTTCTCTCACTTTCCAGCTTCTACTAGAAGGGAGATACAACCCCCTAGCTCATGTACTATTCAATATGTTTACTAGTACGTAGCCACTAGCCTATAGAAGGCTACGACCTTCTCTCTTCCTCCAGGGACCATGTTTCATAAATTTTTAGACTAGATACTCCTGGTACACAAAAAAAAAAATATGAAGGCCACGTTTCATCAAATTTTTACAACGGACCCATCAACAACTTTGAAACTCAAACTACATCAACCAATAATTAGTTAATCTGAATAGTCAGATCACTGTCACCTAAACATTATGCTGAACCCAGAAAGCTGCATTATGATTCAGAACCAACTACAACCTAAAAAATCATACATTAGAATGCATACGCTACTTTACTAAACCCAACCTGTGTGTATATGCTACTTCCTTTAACCAAACCTGTGTATAACTCCAAAATTACTGAATCATAAAACCTCTGAATCAAAATTGTACCAACGAGCAACAATATGAAGATCTACTGTCAAATTATAGATATCTAAACAATCAGCAACAAAGATAACCCTTCTCACTTAATCAATCAATCAATCAGACACAAACTCCTTATGCATTTAGTTTTACTTTCAGATCCAAGAATACTTCATTGGCAGACATCAGTAAAACAATAACACTGATCAGATAGATCAATCATTTTTTAACAACAGGCTTTTCTTTTTTATACGCTACTTGGAAGAGTCGAACTTGTGTGTATACACGCCTTTACCAAGGTGAACCAACGTATAGATATGAAAATATTAACTTACAACTTTGCTGCTATTCCAGACTTCAAACATACCCAAATCATGACATTTAAAGAACAAAACATGCATAAGCAATCAGATCTAGCCTAGCCAATATCAGATCATACAATTACAAGTCATTTCAGGTCTCATGATCATAATCCAACATTGTATCCAAGGTGCACAAAATATTTGAGATCATATCATAATCATGGCCCCTACAACATAAGATATACTTCAGATAGAAGTATTCCTAAGAAAACCTTCCACTTGCACACTTGGCCCTTTGATCTTCTCCTCCTTATATAGTTTTTGGCCCTTCTCAATACCTCAGACCAAAACAACACTTAGAGCCTATGGTATTCTTGGATGGGATCCAATAGTCATTACTCCACTCAATATTGTGGCCTAATACCATGGTATTGACCCTTGGTATTCTTTAAACTTGAATTTCCTTGATTTTCCAACCTATACGTGCTTTTTCTCTTGTGAAGGTGTGTGCATACATATACGCTCTTCTTGTTCTGTTAACCCGTGTGTATATGCTTCTTTGTCAAAGTGAAGGTGCGTATACATCTTAAAACATCATTTTCCTTCAACTTCTTGCTTTTGATCATTAGACCTTTGTTCCAACTACCTGTTCTTCTGTACCAATGTCCTATAACCTCTAAATTGACCTGCTACAATGTGAGTTGCCTTTTATCAAATCTGAACTAACTTGTGAATGAGTTTCCATCAAGGACAACACTTGTATCATATTGCCAACACCATTGAAATATAAAGTCCAAAATAAATATTTAACTATTGGTTTATCTACAATATTTAAACATATGGATGAGTTTGTCTGTGAAAACATTTCATTTTGAGAGGTGACAGAATCAATCTTGAAAGGAGATTCTTGTGCAATGAAAGTACCCAAGAATGAATCTAAATAGTAGTTCCCAATAATGTTATTATTGAAGACCACCAGTTCATTTTCCTCGTCCAAGTCAGTTATTGAATATTTCATGTACTTTTCTCGGTCAATGAAAATTTGATTAGGCTTACCATTGTAAGGAAGTCACATATGTGACCATTCAGTAACGAAATAACCATGTAACTTCTCTGATCAATCTATTATTAGAATTAAACCGTAAAATTCGGGAATATCAACAACAAGTACATCAATGATTTGACAAACTTTAGCATTAGAAGAAAGTCTTATGATAACATAATTGATTTCTCCTAACACTTTTACTTTGGTTCTATCGAGTTGAACAATATGTACAACAGATTTCTTGGGTGAAATGTTTAGTTTAAGACAAACTGAATAATGCATTACATATGAATATGCCCAAAAGTCTACTAAGAAATTATGTACATTCTTATTGAAGATTTCAAAGCCCGGAAGGAAAGGAAGAGTTTGAGAGTTTAACCTATCTCCAATTAGGATGACATCACTAGGATCAATCTTATTTGAAGGATCGTTGGGAGGTTTTCTTTTTCCTTTAGAAGCTTTAGAAGTAACAACAATGGGCAAAGGGGATGTAGGGACTACATTCAATTGTTTAAGTAAACAATTCTAATGTTTATTTAGTCTAGCTACTTCATAGAAGGAAATGTTAGACTTGACCTTCTTCATATCCTCAACTATATTATATTCTATGGTGTCAGAAACAACCAAAGCTTTAGATGTAGATGGAGAACTGGAAGAATATGGAATTCTTACAAATGGTTTCGATGAGGTTATTGGAAAAATCTCTTGCACTAAAGATGGTTGCTTATGCCTATTTCATATTCATATCTCAGTCTCGAAAAAGGATTTCCTTCTATGAATCCTCAAACCTTTGAGGATTGGTTGCTATGCCATCTTTGTTGTCCTTCCAGGAAATATAGCCAGAAATCTTTTCTTTAATGTCATCAAAATATGTCCTATTGTCGGACAACTGATTTATTAGTGAATCACTTGTTTGACACAAATCATTGACTGTTGTCAATTTCTGGCAAAAAACAACTTGTTTCTAAGCAAGGAGAGTGTTAAGTTCCCCTGATTCTTTCTTGAAATCTTCAATCTTAGGATTATCTTTTAATTGATCAATCCTATGCTGGATTTGTTGTAATTGGTCATTCTTTCTTTTGATGTTAGCTTTTTTCTGAAACTTCAACACATCAAAGCTTTTCTGAAGCTGGGAAATCTGTGCTTGCCATTCCTCATTAATACTTTGTTTTGTATTACGTAATGTTTTTTCTAATTGTAGGATCCTATCATCTTTTTCTTTGATCAGTTGTTGTACTTCTGAGGCTTTATCAACAGTGGTTGTAGTATATGCTCTTGTGAACTGCAATAGCCTTGTTAGATCATCATAATGTTTAGTTTGTGTATCCTTCCAAATAATATCCAATGGTATATTTCTCGAGATTAACGCTTGGGATTGTTCAATTCTTTTCCTCTTTCTTTGTCTGCTTATGACAACCTCATGTTGTGGGCTGTAAAATACATCTAGGGGAGGAATTTGTTTTATTCTAAGCACAACCTTAGATGTAGGGTGAGCTAGAATGACTTCCAAGTCATCAATATCAACCTCTTTATCTGAAGACCCAAAAGTGAGTGGGATCTTCTTTGTAACCTCAAGAGTCTTAAGAGTTTCTTTTGGAGATGAGGTTTGTGCTTCCTATGATGTTGTATTAACCATTTTATCAAATTGTTCCCATACCTTGTATAGATCGCTAATAGGTGGTGACTCGTTAGTGTATTGTCTCGATGCTACGATTTCCTTATTTCCCTGATTGACATCGAGATCCTTTGAAACCTAGGCTGAAACCTATTCCTCCTATGGAACTGATTGCGAAATCCCTAATATATGAAGGGGGGGATTCTCTAACCTTGTACTCCTATACTCATTGAACTTGATTAACTCTTCGGGATTCAGATGAGATTTGGCTAATATTTCTACCTATTGATAGTCTCGGTTTGTTTCAAACAGGTCATCGAAATCATTATGCTCGTGCTGGAATTGTTGAACTTTGACCTGAGATCTAAAATTTTGGGCTATCTTGTCTAGATCATAGTGCCTGGGCTGAATAGTGTGAAATTTCATGCACAATATATTCTTAATTTCACGCGTTGCATGCTTGAAATTTTCTAAAGTAAAAACTCTGTATTGAAATGGAAATGATGGCTAGAGGGATTTTTTGGCTTCTTTTAGAGATTTGGCTAGGCCATTTCCTACAGTTTGATAAGAAACTTCTTGGACCAATAGTTTATCAAGTACATAGAAAGGGAGAACATGAGGGGTATCTAGGCTACCAAAAATCCTAACATAGGTGAATAGTTCCTCCCAAAACCATTTTCCTATAGTTGTAGGGTCATCCTAGCTTCTCTAGAAAATCTAGGAGGTCTCTCATCAAAGATGACTTGGTATAAGGGTAACATCATTCCATGGCATATTTTATAAAAATGGGGTTGGTAATTGGAATCCCAGAGGATATTATGGTAAATATGGATCATCTAGGGTCTTCAAGGGTCTATTTCCATCCCATAGATGGAAAGTCAGAGGTGAAACACATTGCATCTACAATATAAGCACTCATGTAGAAAGGGGGCACGGTCCTCATAGTAATATTGTGCTTACTTTGGTAGGCTAGGATCTAGGAGACTAGATTGTTGGATAGGATAGTGGCCCAATCCATAATATAGGCTTCAGAGGCAGCCTCCATTAGGGGAACCCATTCTATTGTGAACTTTGGTGTATTAGGTTATTTGAACAATCTACACATCATAGCAGCAATGTGACAATGGGGACCAGCAAGGGAGGCTAGATAATACATACCCTTGTCTTCTTGTTTGAGTTTGTTCGGATCGTGCCTCCATTGCTTTATTGGGTCCTATTGAACTGCATTTTGTGCGGCAAACTTTTGAAGAAACTGTACATTATAGTTTTTTTGTGGCTTTGGAAGATGATACATCCTTCTTAAATATTCAACTTTAAATGAACCAATAAGCACCCATGTCCTCTGGGTTATGAAGTTACTATCCGCGATGTTCACATCATCAATTACCCATCTGACCAAATCAGTATATGGCATAATGTTTATCCAAGCTGCAATTCGGTGGAGATGGGAATTGGTGACGTTGACCTAGGTGGTTTCGAAAGTTGATGTAGAGTCATCTAGCATTGTGACTTGTCTTGTAACTACTCTGTATTCTTCTTCTTCAAATAGTTGGTATGTTTCTTCCCAATAAGAACACCTGAAGTCTATAGTGCATGTTGTATCAGAGTAAAATGGAAGAATCTCAGTAACCTCTGCAGTAGGTGGATCCAACTATGGTGGAACCATTGGTTTCTTGTTCTTATTTGTGGTGCTTGACATTTAGCATAAGTTCTATTTATCAGGACTACCCTGCAATAGAGAGAACATAGAGAATATAGAGAAAACACTTAGAGTTAGAAACTTAATGTGAGAACGGCGAAATAACATAAAAACGGGCAATTAACACAAAATATAGAAACAATAAATGTGATCAATCAAATCATTTATATTACTAAGAACCATCAATACTATTATAACTAATCATAAATGAAGAAACGTGGGTTCACATTCTCTTTGTACAGGTCAACGCTCTACTGGCTTATTTCACATCGCAAGTTTCTTTGGCATGCATATTATCTAATTTCCAAAATCATCCTCTTGTCAATATGCGATTTGATGAATCATTAGGATATGCGGTGAAAGGCTCATGGTGGGGTTTATTATATTGAAGTTTCTTTAAGGAAAGACTTGCTTTGATTTTCATGATGCGATCTTAATATCATGATGAAGAAACTCTGATGGAGGATCTCATGATATCGGAAAAATATTTATTAGGAAGTAAGGGTTGTAGTAACAATATGAAACACCGATATAGCTTTGCAATAATGATGTGACTTATTGGTAGGACCAGAAATGATACTTAAATCTGCAGAGGGCTTTTCTTCGTTTAAAGTTCTATTGAGGTTTATTATCAATTCATTAATTTCGGGTGAGTCACATTGCATTTTTTCTTAGCATGGTGTTATGACACTTTGAGATCATAGATATGCAATATGCGCAAGGCCTATACAGCTTTCGCCTAAGTCATTTTTAATGCCAATAGATTTAAGACTTTGGTTCGGATGGCATGTTATTTTGGTTTTTTGGGACTTTTTTTTCATTTAATTATTAAAAGACTCTATACTAAAAATTTTAAAGGGTCCCCATTATTGGCTAAGTTAACTTATCTAATCATAATGGGGGGTTTTTGAATGAAACAACACATTCCTATATATTTGTAGCAAATGAAAGTATATTTATTGATAGGATGGATTCATAATGGTGTATATGTTATAAGTTTTAGGTTCGTTAAGGTGCTTAAGTTTCTAAAGTTTTTCAAATTTCAAGCACATTTTATTTTCAGGGATAGGATCCTTATGTGAAACCCATAAATTTAGAATCTAGAGGGATCTACATTGTTTTTTAGGTGGTCCCTCTCTTTCTCTACACACACACACACATAATTTGATTGGCATGTATATTTAATTAAATTTATTTATATTAATTTTTTTTAAATGTCATGTATGTTATTCATGTTGAGCATAGAAGAAATTTTATAGATATACATCGTAATGGGTTCTAGAAAATCCATTTCAGTAGAACAATAAATTTGATATAATGTTATTTTAGTTCAAATGTAAATTCAGCTATCTAGGTTATGAACATTAGCAATGCCTCCATACCCAACATCCCACTCATGTAACCACATCATTGCAGCATGGACACCACTCTACATCTACGGTTGTGTACACAATAGAAAAGAATAATTACAATTAGTCTACAAATTAATTAGCATGCATGTAACTTTTAAAAAATGTTGAAATCTTAGGAATACATTTCTTTACCTCAACTACTAGTCCATATGCCTCTACATAGTGCCTCTCCTCCATGTGAATGTGATGAGGTGGAGGTGTAGGTGACTCCATGGAAACATGCACTGATGCTCGCTTCTCTTGATGATCAATTGTCCCCTTGGATGACCTCAGAAGCTCATTCATATAACCATGTGTCTACATGTTGGTATGAACTTATTAATATAAATTTAATCGAATATGAATTTATTAATATAAAGAATGTATAGTTTGATGTTAAGAGTTAAAATTTTTACATATATGTACTTGGCTTGTGTCACGCAAATAGCACACCCTCTAAGTTTCATGGATGGCATCATGACACATACATGTATATGACAAAACCTAGTAAAGGGGTAGAAGATCGAGGACAAAATAATAAACTAATAGAACTAGTGGATCACAAGGAAATGATGGTGACATGCTCATCTCTACACACAATGTGAACTACACATTGGCCAATGTGGTCTGCATGTTATCCACAATGGTATCCCTAGTCTCAATGTCGAGTTGTGATGGCCTCTCTAGCTTTTTTATTAATACCATGCTCTGAGACAATAGTGGCACAAATATCGGAGGTGGTGGTACATGCATAGGGTGCCTCCGAGCCCTAGTACAATCATAGCTAGTCCCATGTTGGGTCCATAACACTCAGATCCGATGCTGGTGTAATTTGGTCTCATAAACAAAATTAACTCCACATATACATGTTGGGAAAAGTAAAGGGGGACTTGGAGATGGTGGGGGGACTAGTCTAAAGCTCCAATGAATTGATCATAAAAAAAGGGGGCTGCATCAACATTCTTAAAATATCTTAGTGGAATCAAATCATGATGTCTAGCAAGGCAACCAGGAGTGTTATAGACATTTTTGGGCACTACAACCCCAAGCATGAAATGCCCATAAACCAAGGGCTCCTAAGTCCCTAAAAGTGTTGTTCTAACCCCTAAAGGAACAAGGTCAACTGATTACAGCTTCTCCCAGAAGTTCTCCATGAAAAACTGCTCAGAACTGGTCAAAACACGATCATTTCAGCTGCTCCATAGGCAAAGTGCGTTGCATCTCACCTAAATACATTGTGTGGGTGCGTTGCATTTCAAAAATCCCTTCTATGGGGTGCGATGGGAGAGAAGTGACAAATGGCAGTGTCATTCCGCAAGGTGGAGAGGCATGGAAACTTCCAGAAACTTCTCTTGTGACACTTTCCTCTCTGAATTCGACCAAGGATGAGTAAGAGATCATCAATCTCCAAGTGGAAGCAAGAACTATCAGAGGGAAGACACTAATCAAATCACAAGCTGACTCATCTCCCTTACAGATATCTATATATGGATCCCTCATCCTAGAGATCCGGAGGCTGGAATTTTGCATATTGTAAGGAATTGTTGTTGGTTTCTTGAGACAACATCAGATTGTTGGGTGATCTAAGCTTTGTATGAGGTGAAGAGGGGCTTCCTTGCTGAGAGGATGATGCTGGGTCAGAACAACTGGTTGTAACTCCCTTGGCTCTTTCTTGTTTATCAATAAAGGCTATTCAAGTTTTCCTCCATACTCTTGTGTCATTTATGTTTTATGCATTTGTATGGTCAATTTACATCTGATCCTAGATTGTTTATGATTATAGACCCATGTTTTTGTATAGTGCTATGCTACTGTGATCTTACAGGTACTCTGTGAAGCTGGGCATACAAGGGAGCAAGTAGCGAAAGACTATCAAGAGAGAGAGGAATCACACTAGGAGATTAGCGCAAGACAGAGGTTGGTCTTCTTTTTTCTTCTCTCATCTATATTTCATAAAGGAAAAATGAAAGTAGCTTTACTTTGTTTGTTTCTAAGGTAGCTACCACACCTTAGTGGGATAAGAAGTTCTGTGTAGACACTTTTCCCTGTAACAAAATGGTGACTCCACTGGGGACGAATTAGTTTGTTTGTTTATCTTCCTTGTTGTCTATTTTATAAACTTACAGACGGAGCCTGAAGTCGAGCCAGGTAGCTTTCGAACTGCATTTTCTATGCAAATGCAAAGTAGATAAATGTCGCTTCAGTCAATCTCCGGGATTTTTTTATAACTTAAACAACTGATTCACAAACTCTCTGATTGCCCCTTGTGGTAGCTCTCAGAACCTCCTTAGATCTACCCCTGATTGTTGCATTACTGATTACCATTTGCTCGGCCAAAACCCATGAATTGAACTGCAAACTGTGACCCGGAACCCAAGCAAAGTCTCGTCTCTGGTCCAGCGCAAGTACTATTCTGTGAATCTGAAATTCAGCACACTTCCCGAGTGTAGTAGGTGCGCTGCATTTCAAATTCCCTATGTTACAGGTGCGCTGATCAGACTAGGCATTGTTCAGTTTTGGTTTCTGTGATTCATTCTTTCCAGTTCTATTCATGAATTTTGCTGCCTGTAATCAGTATATCTCTGTTTGAAAACCCTTTTCCTTGTTGTTATTCTGCCTCCGTTGTACAAAAGAACTGTAAATGTTTTTGTGTATTTATTGAGTCATTTTCAGTTCTTCTTTGCAAAAAGTAACGTAATCATACTATCGTCCTTTGATTTGAAAGTGTCTCAAGTGTCATTTTCAGTCATAGGAAAGAGTTTGGTTGTTGTAGATAGTCGATTATCCTGTTACTATTGTATTTGGTCTGAATTTGTAATTTTTCTAGTGTCGAAAGCAAGTATTCATTTCCAAATCGTAAAGTGTTGTGATTGTCTCCATTTCTGATTTCGTTGTCGCTTGAAAAGTAATTCATATTTGTGCATTAGCTTTCTTTTTACCATTCACATACTAAGAAAGCCGAAAACAAATACATGCATGTGCATTTGCATTTAGACTGTTTGATTGGTTTGATTTAGGACTGTGCATTTAGTGTGTGCTCTTTGCTCTTTGTGAAAGAATACTGTCTCTCTTTCCTTAGTAGCTAGAATTTTCATTGCACAAAGAAGATAAAAGATTGTTTATCATCTTAGATTGCATTTTAGGAATTATACATCTACATCTCGCGGTGAACCTGAAAGGCAAATTTCTTAAACAAGATCAACTATAAAATAAATTCAATGAATCTAACAACTCTTTGGAACTTAACGCACAACATTTAGAAGTCTAGGCTAGAGACGTATTCCGGCGTCGTAAAGCCTGGTAACTGTTGTTCTCACTGATGGTTGGGTGATTCCTCCACTTTGAGACGATAAGTGCTAGTACGGACTTGTGCTCCCACGTACCGTCGAGTATATTTTGGGAGACCACAATAGGCTTAATCCTTTATCCATAGGAAGCCGTGTCTGCCGCCCTATCGATCGCAATGCACTGAACACAACATTCGGGAAGATTGACTGCCATACCGTAAAAAGTATTCTGCAGTTTTGCGATTGGTTTGGTAATCCCTCTACGTAGATTTCTAGATCAGTCCCTTTCGTTCCTTTTCAGACTCCTTAACGGAAAAGGTCCATCTGAGCACTTGTCACTTCAGGCTCATTAAAAATCGAAGGCGACTAGAGTCATGTTTTGTTTTTTCTCGACTCTTAAAAATTGAAAAAACAAGTTGTGTCAAAGCGTCTAAAATTCATCTAATTCGGAAACATACTTCCCCTTGATTTGTAGTTGATCGAGTAATCCGCAATCGTGGAAGAAAGTCAATTGAAACTCCATCGTTCGTGGAGGCTTACGAGTCAACCATCTTTGTCTCCGGAATCGAAACAAGTACGGACAAAGCAAACTCATTTAATCGGTTGCAAATCTCCGGGTAAAGTTAGAACAAGTGTTCGAACAACATCAGAGACTCCGGTTACTCCAAACATTTCTGGCATCCCTGCCTTTATAGAAGAAGTTCAGCAGCCACAAAAGGACGGTAGTACTGATCCTAGTCTGAGGGTGAACACTTGTATCACTGAACCAGTTTCATCTATAACCGGTTCGGAGAGTGTTTCTCTCCAAACATCTGTCGTTGCAGATTCCATACCTTCTTCGGCACCAGAAATATTCTACGGACCTGATGGTCTACCCCTTCCACCTGGTCTGATTGCTATAGAAGAGACTGTGGAAGATCCTCCATCTAGTACTCCATCGCATTTTGGAGTCAGGATCACTCTGTATCCTTCTTCATCAGAAATTAGTCTACCGCCAGGGGAAGCTCCTGTAGAATCGCTAGGTAATCTTTTGGATAGACTAGAAATGTCTGAACAACCATCAACATCTAGGACTGTGTCGTCTGACACAGCGACGGCAGAACTTCCTGCTATCACTCCAACAATGTTCGCCGGTATACCATTTGTCCCAAATAGCTCTCAATCGCTAGAAGGAGCCCACTCAGGGGCCATTTCGACGGTATGGTCTGTTCCAGTTTGTTCATCTAGAATAATATCTGGAAACTCTTATGTTGAGTCTCAACAAATTGATCCATTTGGAGGTCAATTTGGGCAGTCCGGCCCTCAAGGGAAAACCATTCCCTTAAGTACCAGATTACCACCGTATGGGGGGCAGTATACCCTTTCATTATCCCCTCCGGGAGGACAGCCATACGGGAGTTCACAACAAAATTCGGGTTATGTTGGAATTACATCAAGCGGTTGGGTACCGATACTACCTCAACAACCAAGAGTTGTATATTCGATGCAACAATGCTTACCTATGTCAAGTATACCAACTACGCCAGCTATTGTGACGGTGTCGCAAGTTCAAGCGCTGCCTGTTGTATGTCAACCTCAAGTTTCTCAGGTTGTAATGCAATAGCCCCTTGACCTTGCAACTCAACCACAATTGTCGACTCGTGGAATGACGCAGGTTCAAATGGGTACAATTACCGCTCATCTTGGTCAAATAGTTAGTATCGAGCAACAGCACATGGCTTCACAACCATGGCTAGTGCAATACCAACAACCGCAGTTCCAACAAGTATACCAAGGTTCTGAGCAACAAATATTTGTGAATAGTGGGCAATCGTATATTCAAAACTGTCAAAATCAACCATTTTACAATGGTCATGCCCACCAACCTTACCAAAGTTACCAGCATCAAATGCATTATGTTGGTATGCAAAGACCAACTGCTCAGGCAATCCCATCTTATCCTGGGTATGCTTCACCTAGCCTGAATCAACAGTTACCCTTCGTGGCGATGTTAGAGTTACCTGATTTAAATCGGTTAACAAACGATCCAATTGCTTACACCCCTTGGTGGCCAGATATTCCGCATAAACTTCCATCAGATATTCCTAAATTTAATGGAAATCAGGGTGAAGATCTGTCGAATCATGTAATGACCTTTCATCTGTGGTGTTCATCAAACACCCTAAACGATGATTCGATTAGGCTTCGCCTTTTTCAGAGGACGTTAACTGGTCTGGCAACAAAATGGTATATCGAATTGCCTAGAGCTTCATTTGACAACTTCAGTGCCCTAGCCACAACCTTTTTAACCCATTTTTAGTTACCAATAAGGTACGAAATGGGAACGGAACTTCTTTACCAACTTCAAACAAACGATGGCCACTCACATATTTGATCATATACATGAGTGGCGACTTCGTCGTAGAATGGTGAAAATGTATGTTCCCGATCAGCTTTTGGCTGAATGGTTTATTAAGTCATTATTGCCTTCCATCACGGAAGATGTGGCAAAAGGGGGGGTCGTCACTGAAGAGCAGGTTATCGCTCGTGCGCTATATTTGGACTTGATTTACACTCAGTCTTGCACGCTCTACGATAAAATACCTGACGCTCCTAGACCAGAATTCTCAGTTCCTTCTCCTCCTAAATCAAACAATGACTCTCATGCCGACGATGGCGTGATTGGCGCAACAGACACGAAATCGAAAAAGGCTACATCTAAAAAGGCCCATAAGATTTCTGGTCAAAATGCAAAAGAGGAACATCTTGCCTCGGAAGTAAATGTCATATCGACAGATAAAGGAAAAGAAACCAAGCAACCAGGGGGCAAGAAGAAAGGCAAAGGGAAGAAGAAGAAACAGGAAGAATCATCACCTGAAAATTCTTCTGCAAACCATCCTGGAAATAGGAAACCAAAAAATCCATGCTTTATATGCGATGAGGATCATTGGACCGCAGATTGTCCACACAAAGCTGAGCTTAAAAAATTCTTCAAGAATTCAAAAACCTCGACAGTATTGACTGATCCGTTTCCAAATCCAGGGACAAATCTGGTTGACAGTGGAAATGCTTCCCCGTCTCAAGTGCTAATGTTGTCGGTTTCCAAACAACAAAATGATGCTTTGATATCAACAAGAAACAAAGATTATGGGAATCCACAGCTGTCGAACAACAAGGATAAAGATCAACCTAGTAGTTCGACAACAACTTCGACAGAAGTTGCGCCACCCATCATTCCCGAGTTGACAATAAAACCGCCAAAGGGAGTAGTACACAAGTCGACGTTTAATCCCCGTGCTAGAGCGGCATAGCATTATAATATAGTGGAAGATTTGGCCCAATCGCCATTTGCTATGTCGACTCTTGAGGTACTAAAAAATTGCCCATCCCAAAAGAAAGCTTTATTATCAGCCATTGGTGGGATAGACCCAAAGGATTCCAATCTTGTATCCTTCGATCATAAAGGATACGATCCTCAGTTACCAGCTCAACTAGCTTTCCTCGTTCAAGTGAAAGCCCTCAATAAAACTGTTCATCGAACAATTATTGATGAGGGGGCATCTACATGTATTATGTCGATGAGTTGCTGGAAAAATTTAGGATCTCCAACCTTGTCGCGATCTTCGACGACATTAAAAGCATTTGACGGACGAACATATACCCCATATGGTATTCTAAGTAACTTGAAGGTTGAACTAGGTGGGAAAACAATAGAAATAGATGTTGAGGTAATCGACAGAAATCTCGATTACAACATCCTACTGGGAAGACCATGGATATATGCTATGGCTGCTATTGTGTTGACCTAGTTTAGGAAGATTGCATTTCCCTTTCAAGGAGGGATTACAATCGTCGATCAACAAAACTTCCTCCCCAATGGTTCTCAAGTTACGGGAAGCATTCCAATGATCCATGGAAGCCCCCATTCGCTTCAAAATATCGGAGTAGGCTTACTAAAAGATCCTATATTAATGGGAACTTTCGCCCTTCCACCTCCAATCAATTTGGCAGAAGTAGCGTCGGTAGGAACCTGCAATATGATATCTTCTAAAAAGATCTCAGAAAACGATATCGACATGGATCATGCACAAGTTTTGCCTCCAAGCCCAACAAAAATATTGTAGCAATCAATGTTCCTAGCATGGGAGGCAAACCAAAATCAACGCTCATCAAGTGTTTGGATAGATAGGTCTAAGGAATATGGTACCCCTTCAGATCCTTGGTCGCGAGTGCATGTCACCGACGAAGGAATTGTTCAATCAATGGTAATTGAAGGGGCACCATGGGATGATTACCACCATCGTTCCCTTCTTCCGGATTGTGAAGAAAATACTCCTGATGACCTTTATCATCCTTCAGTTTTTGATTTCCTATCAAATACTGTAAACACGGTGGATTCCAAGCAAAACTTGTCCAACATTGAAGAGACTATCACAATAAATATCTCGACCAAAACAGATGTTGTAGATAATATTTATGTTGGCAAATGTTGTTCTCCTTCAGAACTGGAAATATATAACGCTCTTTTTCGCGAATTCAGAGATGTCTTTGCTTGGTCATATAGTGAAACGCCAGGCATTGACTCGAGTATTGTTGAACATGAAATCAAGATGTATCCAGATGTCAAACCAGTACGACAACGGCTACGGCAGGTGCACCCCAAGAAAGCCATTGCCGTTAAGGCAGAAGTTGAAAAACTTCTCCATGCTGGTTTCATTTACCCGGTTCGTCTAACCGATTAGGTATCGAATATTGTCCCTGTTATGAAAAACAAGGAAAAATTACAGTGTGCGTCGATTATAGTGATGTAAATCAAGCTTGTCCAAAAGACAACTACCCTACACCCTTCATCGACGAGATAATAGATGAATGCGCCGGATGCAAAATCTTTTCATTCATGGATGGATTCTCTGGGTATAATCAAATAAATATTCGCCCACAGGATTAGTCAAAGACTTCATTTATTTGTCCGTGGGGCACATTCGCATATCGAAAATTACCCTTTGGTTTAAAGAACATAGGGGCAACTTTTCAGAGGGCAATGAATTATGCCTTCCATGACATCAAAAACATCGTTCAACCATACCTCGATGACCTACCGGCTCATTTACGAAAGTGGACTGATCATCCGCAGCATTTAAGAGCAATATTTCTACGTTGCTGACACTACAAGATACGACTCAATCCACACAAATGTGTATTTTGTGTCAATTCTGGTCATTTACTTGGCTTTGTAGTCTCGAAAGACGGGATTCTTCTCGACCCATGTAAGGTTCAGGCAATCATGAATTTGCCTCCACCTTCAAATTTGCTTCAGATTCAGAAACTCCAAGGGAAAGCAAACTTTCTGAGGAGGTTCATTCCAAATTACGCTGAGCTTGCTAAAGGTTATACGTGTCTTTTGAAAAAGGAAGTACCCTTTGTTTGGGATCAGGTTGCACAAGCTTCCTTTGATGCTTTAAAAGAATCCCTAATGAAAGCATCATTAATGTACGCTCCTGATTATCAAAAAGACTTTAACCTGTATCTGGCTGCAGCGGATACAACCATCGCAATGGTTTTAGTTCAAGAAGACAACGGAATTGAAAATCCTATATATTATTTGAGTAAGAACTTAAATGATACAGAAAGCAAATATTCTTATGTTGAAAAGCTAGCGCTTGCAGCTGTTCAAGCGATACAGAGATTTCGACACTATGTCCTCTTTCGAAAAACTACCATTCTGTCAGATTGCAACCCCATGACTTATATATTGTCGCGACAGTTGCTGGGGGACAAATATTCAAAATGGATAGCAATTCTACAAGAGTTTGATCTGGAATTTGTAAAAGCCAAGTCAAAGAAAGCTCTAGTTTTCGCAGAATTATTATGCGATCTCCCATCGTCGTCCAATGGTGAAACATCCCAAGAAATGATCATGGACGAAAATTTGTTTCTGATATCTTCAAGCAATCTGTGGTATGGGGATATAATCATTTATCTCCAAACCCAAAAATATAGGCCAAATACCTCTCGCTCCGAACAAAAACGTATTCGATACCAAGCAAAAGACTACATGATCGTCGGTGATACACTTTACCGTCGTGGTATCGATACGGTTCTGAGAAGGTGCCTCACCCATGAGGAGGCCGAAAAAGTCCTGAATGATTACCATTCGGGCGCGTGTGGGGGGCATCAATCCGGTTATGCTACAGCGCAAAAAATTTTATGAGCAGGATACTTCTGGCCAACAATGTTCAAAGATTGCATAACCGCAGTCAGAAGTTGCCATGCTTGTCAAATTTTCGATAGGAAAACCAGAAGACCACCCACACCTCTATAGCCAATAGTTGCTGTCGGGCCATTCACCAAATGGGGCCTCAATTTCATGACATGTAACCCCACCTCGATCAGGGGGCATGGGTATATCATAGTTGCAGTCGACTATTTTACCAAATGGGTCGAGGCGATGCCTACATTAGATAATACTGGTGAAACAGCTGCCCTCTTCTTTTTCAATCATGTAGTCGCCAGATTCGGCGTCCCACAAGCTATAGTCACAGATCATGGATCACATTTTCGCAATCACATGATGGTCAAATTAGCTGCCAAACTAGGGTTTTCTCATGACAGCTCTACTCCATATTACCCGCAAGCCAATGGACAAGTTGAAGCAATCAACAAGGTCCTGAAGCGCATGCTGCAAAGGATGATTGGAGTTCGCAAAAGAAGTTGGCACCTAATCCTGTACTCAGCCTTGTGGGCTTACTGAACATCGGTAAGGAATGCAACCGGGTTTACACCTTTCCAACTGGTATATGGCCTGTAAGCAGTGTTACCAATCCAGTGTGAAATCTCGTCCCTCAAACTCGCAATTGACCTTCTCCCGGAACTTCAGAATAGGAGGCTCGTTTCTTGGAACTAATCCCGACAATATATAAGTCATGGGGTTGCAATCACGAAATCGAAAAAGGCTACATCTAAAAAGGCCCATAAGAAACGAGTCAAAGTGCAGTTCGACAAGAATGTCAAACCCCGTGTCTTCTCAGAAGGTGACTTGGTCTTGCTTTATGACCAAGAATCCGATAAATTGGGGGCAGGTAAATTCAAGTCTTTATGGATGGGCCCCAATATTTTTAAGCGAGTGTTAGCAAAAGGAGCCTACGAGTTAATGGATTATGACGGGATTCCATTGGCACAACCTCGTAACGGGTTGTACCTCAAGCGTTACTATGCGTGATTCAGTATAGTAACCTGTATGCTTTTGTTATGTTTTTGTTTTCGCTAAAGTGTTTGTTTTGGTCAAGTAATCCACTTTTTATTTATTTCAGATGTCAAACCTATTGGAGTCATGTGTTGGATATGCCGACGGAGTGAGTCGTAGTTCGCGGAACCTATCTTCCGCGGCCTGGGCCATTTTTGATCCAAGCGGCGAGTTAGTAAGTTTCAAAGGGGTATGTATTGGTCGATCAACGAATAACATCGCTGAATATAACGCGTTGATAGAACTTCTCTCTGATGCCATCACACATGGTATACGCTGACTGATTGTCAGGCTAGACTCACAACTCGTCATACTACAACTCACTAGTATCTACTCTATCCGAAATCCAGCTATTTATCGCATGTTCCTAAGGGTTAAGATTTTGGAAAGACAATTTGATTTTATTCAATATCAACATATTTCCAGAACCTTAAACACATTAACTGACTCATTGGAAAATTATGTGTTAGATAGACATTTGTAACATTTATAAAAAGAAGCATACCATCAATATTTGTATTTGGATCATGTAACTTAACCAAAATAAAGCTTCGAAAATAAAAAATATATATATAACTGTTTATGGTTTACACATAATGTTCTGTAACCAAGACAAAATTGGTCAAATGACCAAAAACTCAAAACGCTAGGGGGGCACCCTAGTCTAATGATGCTCGTGATAGCAAGTCACAGCCTGTGTGATCATGCGTAAGAGCCGAGTCCATCGTCTTGGCACACCAGTAGTATGCCACTGCAACCTCAAGGGCAGCTCGTCAGTCCTCACATCTGGAATACCAAGAGTGAGGCCCTCAACCTGTTCCTGTAATGCTATGAGAGTCTCAGCCACATCGAGGTCGTGTAGGATAGCCCTTCCAACAGCCTCTCCTGCTGGGGCAGCAGCTGGCACTCTTAGGCGTACTACTGGCCGAACGAGACCAACATCTGCATGAACACATGAGTTTGATTAAGTCTTGACAGAATAAAGCACAAGGACATTATAAAAGAAAAATGATAAACAAGGATATGGTCAAAGAATTTACCAATGGCGCCCCACTGTTCGCCAGCCGGCAGTACTAAATCTGGATCACCCCGGAAGTCCATACCGGCATATGGATACTCGGAATAAACCATCTCCTGACGATCAAACCACCCGAAGAAGGTATCAGAAAAGGAAATATGAGACTGACCAGCATGCCTAGACATATGGTCGACCCATCTCTGCATACGTGGTTCAGTCGGTGAAGGTAAATCGAGTGCAATATATTGCGGCTGCATCAGTGGTATCTTTTCCAAGGCAAAGGCAGTCAAGATAGAACCATAACCAAAGTTCTTCAACCTTCCACTCTTCACCTTGGTCAACTATTCTTTCATCACAAGAAGTACTGCGTCACACCAGTTGAACACCTTCGGTTGGATACATTCCAAGGCATACTGCATATAAGATCGGTTGGCTACATGAAGAGCCGCACCACCAGCCATCCTACCAAAAGTGAACAGAATAGTCCTGAGGGACCTGTCAGTGACATCACGGATGATGATCTTGCCGTCCTTACTCGGCTGAGATCCCTCTCTGCAATACCGGCGAACATAATCTCTCACAGATTCACCTCCTCGGGCCGAACCTGATAAAGAGATGGGGGCACCCCGCCTCGACAAGCCAGTCAAGAAATAGATGTCCACTACAGTCAAGGGGATGGATTTGCCCCTAATATGGAACACCTGGTTGGTAGGATCCCAAGCATCGAGCAAATACTGCAGCAAGTTGATTGTTGTCTCATACTAGAAATGCGGAAAAACTTCAGCAAGCCACAGTTCCGCAGTGCGTTTACTGTAACTGGATCATGTAAAGCAAGCGTGTCCTCTTCTTCATGCTCATGTTATCGCCATGTAATAGTCATCTTGATCCAAAAATCTGTGAAAAAAAACAAGAGAAGAGTTAGATCCTGATTTTGGTAAGAAACAGGCAAAATTTCCATCAAAAACTGTGCATAAAATTCCTTCCTTGCGCCCATCGCACCTGCAGTAGTGCTCTAGGTGCATTTCATGTCAGATGGCTAGTAGACAGGCCAACATCCAACACACTTTTCGATACACAAAGGGTGAGCTGAAGCCAGGGCGAGTTTTTCAAACCCCAGAGGCTCAGAAAAACCAGGAATCAAGCTCAGAATGCAAAATGGAAAGCATGAAATGAAAGAGCTCAAGTTTAGCTCCTACCTAGTCCAGACGGTGCCGAGAATTGTCCACAGAATCTCCCGAAATCAGCTGATGAAAATCAAGGGGGGAAAGCACCTCCAAAGCTCCAACAAACCAAAGTTCAAATGAAATGGTAAAATGAGAGGTAAGAGCACTTTTACATTACTTTTTACGTAATTCGAGTAAAATATTAGTGTTCTAACTCATTTTTCAAACATGTACTGTTCATTTCTAATTAGTTTGATGAAGCAATTGAAAATGCAGTACAATCTTTGAAAGAACAAAGCTATTTATGGTAAAGTCAAGAAATGACCATTGCATCGAGCAGTTTTAGCGCATAGTTCAAGCTCGTTAAAAAATAAACATAAGCCATGAGCAAATGTTTCCCCCTGCGTTTAAGCTCATTAAAAAATGAACTATTTCCCGGTAAATAACCATCGTGAATGTAGTACTTCAACCTTTAAAAGCCTTGGTCGTGTTCTCATCATCACCTCCACTCTGTATTGGCCGATCATTCACCTCCATTTGATTGTTTACCCCTTTTGAGGAACAACTACGAAGAGTGATCTCACTAGCCATCCTTGTAACACTGCTGTGATTGGAAAATTCCAAACCTTACCTGGAATCAGCTGCTACCCAATTTTATCACTCGTTCCTCAAAAGACGAGTCTCCTTTAAGCTCTTTTCAACTAACTCGTAAAATATGAAAAGATTGCCAAGCCATTGGCCTCTCCAGCTCGTTAAAGGGACCGGAAGTGTTATCCCTCCTTTAGATTTTAATCTTTTTGGACTTGAGGGATTATTACACAAAAAGATCGAGCGCTTGTTTGTTCGGCTCGTTAAAAGTATCGAAAATTCATCCCTTCTGTATTGTTTTATACTTTTTCGGACTTAAGGGATTAGATGACGAAAAGGGAATTTTGGAGTTTCCTTTACGTTCCTTTTCAGACTCTCTAAAATTGAAAAGGACCGAGTTATCTTTTTCGTTAAACTATTTAAAACTTAATAGCGACAAACTTGTCCATAGCAGAAATGAACGAGTTTCACTATCACTAGGCTCGTTAAAACATAGCGATGGGTTTTCCTAAAGGGAAAATTATAGAACAAGCATATGTTATCCTCCTCAAGCTTGACAAAAATAAAGAGGTACTGGTCAGCAATGACTAGGGAAAAATTGGGAAGAAAACTTGAAGAAACTTGGTTGGTAGCAAGTCGCTCTTGAACATGACACTTTCACTCCGCATCCAAGTCGGGTTGGGTTGTTTCATTCACCTACCACATCACCATGGTCCCATCACACCATCCACATTTGGGGTTAATGCTACCAGTCCATCACGTCAGTGTCGCCGATATGTTCAAGAGAAGTCATTCAGAGAATTCACCTGTGTCTCACCCGCTACAATACATTTACACTCCATTCTTTCATGACCGCCACCCTGAACCTTATGTCATCAGATTGTTTTCACCTCCATTAAAATCATTTGCTTCGTTCCGTGTCATTGATGTGGGATTCATTAAGGCCCTCCTGTGACGAATTGCTTCTTGTCGACATCAGCTCATTATCCAAGAAGTCGATCTAGGAACACCCCATTCAGTACTTTGAAGCTTGCATGCCTCAATGGCAAGTTTCTCACTTCCGGCGACAGGTTTACATCAATGACCTTCGACCGAAAGATTTTGCGTGGTGTTGGACGCCAAGTCCTTTATTCACACCATGTGAATTGTACTGCAGTACCTTGAGGGTCATTGTCATTATTGATGATTCCTCTCGTGCCTGTTAACAGCTTACATCATTGGCTGGTAATCAGGCGATGTCTTTCCATGTTCGACTCCAGAACATCCCTCACATGGATAGACTTGTACTTCGAGTGAAGATCGAATGAGATTGAAGACCCCGGATCTAGTTTCATCCATCCGGGCTGCGATATATATTCAGGGAAATAAAGACATCAAATGTACATCATTTCTGCACAGATAATCATCCAATCAAAGAGATGATGACTCTACCAGAATCATCAGTCTACACTCAGATGATTGTTTGTCCTATGTACATGAAAATGAATTTATAAAGCTGAGCATGGGAATGCCCGCCTCAGCTAGATCATGAAAATATTATGAAGATAATGTATTGTATTGTATCTTATTACAGGTCTCCTCCCAGCTTGAAAGAACTTCGGATCCTCATAATAAAGCATTTCACCCGACCTCAAAAGATTAACGACCTCATGCTTTAGGGGGCAACTGTTATAGACATTTTTGGGCACTACAACCCCAAGCATGAAATGTCCATAAACCAAGGGCTCCTAAGTCCCTAAAAGTGTTGTTCTAACCCCTAAAGGAACAAGGTCAACTGATTACAGCTTCTCCCAGAAGTTCTCCATGAAAAACTGCTCAGAACTTGTCAAAACAGGATCATTTCAGCTGCTCCATAGGCAAAGTGCGTTGCATCTCACCTAAATACACTATGTGGGTGCGTTGCATTTCAAAAAGCCCTTCTATGGGGTGCGATGGGCGAGAAGTGACAAATGGCAGTGTCATTCCGCGAGGTGGAGAGGCATGGAAACTTCCAGAAACTTCTCCTATGACACTTTCCTCTCTGAATTCGACCAAGGATGAGTAAGAGATCATCAATCTCCAAGTGAAAGCAAGAACTATCAGAGGGAAGACACTAATCAAATCACAAGCTGACTCATCTCCCTTACAGATATCTATATATGGATCCCTCATCCCAGAGATCCAGAGGCTGGAATTTTTCATATTGTAAGGAATTACTATTGGTTTCTTGAGACAACATCAGATTGTTGGGTGATCTAAGCTTTGTATGATGTGAAGAGGGGCTTCCTTGCTGAGAGGATGATGTTAGGTCAGAAAAACTGGTTGTAACTCCCTTGGCTCTTTCTTGTCTATCAATAAAAGCTATTCAAGTTTTCCTCCATACTCTTGTGTCATTTATGTTTTATGCATTTGTATGGTCAATTTACATCTGATCCTAGATTGTTTATGATTATAGACCCATGTTTTTGTATAGTGCTATGCTACTGTGATCCTACAGGTACTTTGTGAAGCTGGGCGTATAAGGGAGCAAGTAGCGAAAGACTATCAAGAGAGAGAGGAATCGCACTAGGAGATTAGCGCAAGACATGGGTTGGTCTTCTTTGTTCTTCTCTCATCTATATTTCATAAAGGAAAAACGAAAGTAGCTTTACTTTGTTTGTTTCTAAGGTAGCTACCACACCTTAGTGGGATAAGCAGTTCTTTGTAGACACTTTTCCCTGTAACAAGGAGGGATGTCAAACAACTCCCCATGCACATTAATGTCCTTGGTGGTGGTTTTCATCACCTCCCAGGTAAATAGGCCTTTAAACTCCTATCTCCTAGTGCTATGTATGGCATGTAGGAGGTCACTATGTGGGCCTACCCTCTGGTAGGTCTGGATCAACTGATTATTGCTCTCCAATATGAAATTCAAGCTATGTCTAGTAGGTGAGTGAGCAGGGAGTGTACTAAGGTCACATGTAATCCATGTATGTCGTGCCCTAACATCCTCGAGTGTGATAGTGGTCATGGAATCATTCCACAGAGGGATCGATGTTGCACTATCACCCTCATTTCATCCTGCTTAGGCTTTGCAAATCATAAACACAATTTACATATAAAATATACATAAAATTCAAACACATCAATTAAAGTTGTTTTAAAAAATAAATACAATTTTAAGACATAAACACGTAAAATTTAAAGAGGATTAGAAAATGCAAGAGGTATACCTATGAAAGCTGAAGATGGTCCACTCTCTGTAACATCATCAATAGAGAAAAGTATTTCCTTTGACATTCCTACTAGTGTGGGATCCATAATCTACCAATGGAATGTGAACTCTATTTGGGCTATGTGATATTTCACGAGCCCGGCCATGTGTAACAGGTCCCCCACAATATGATATCCAATGGATGGGGGCAGTATGGGAGATGGCTCTGCATAAATTAGTTGGAAGGGGATTGATTGTAAGAGTTATAGAGTTAATTAATAGAAATCAATCAAAGTATAGAGGAATATAAGCAATAAAGTTTTATTTCAAGTATGGAAGAGATGTCTAAGCCATATAAGCTTCCATCATAGACCTTTAGAATTGAAACAAAACTATTACATATAGTACATATAAAATAATCCATCAAAACATTTTTTCCTAAAGAATGTTGACAAGAAAAACATTTCTAATCTCAAGTAGAGTAACCTAGCCTTCTTAAACATTAGATTCAGACTTTTTTTATTATTTGTCAACCAAAGTATTGAGTTCCATATAAATGCAATTGAAAGAAGTGATCAAATCTAACCTAACACTTTTCCCCATTTCTAAATAATGCATTTTATTCATATAGCATAAATATGCAAATATATGTAAAAGAATGAAATAAAGCTATTTGCAAAACTAATAAAATTTCATGCCAATCAAAAACTCCATAAGACATGTTCTTATAATATTTGACTTTGATAAATGACATACTTGTTATAGGCCATTTTGTCACATATGGTCAATAGGCCTTTAACTAGATCAATCAACATACTTTGACCCCTTTTCATCATCCTTGCACAAATCCTTAAGCATGACTCATTCTAATCCATGAGTTTCTGCCTTAAATCACCTTGTTTTAGTCATTTTAGGTACCAACACACCCTGGTCTCTTATTGGCCAACATTGACTACCAAGTTTCCCTACTCTGCACCTACGCTGATCACCAACAAGTTTCTCAGTGTTGGGGGTGCGTTGATTCTAGAAACTTGGGAAAACAAAAAAGAATCCCAAAGCTTCCTCTTCTAGAAGCTTCTAGGATCTATTGTAACCATTTACCTCAGATAAAAATCTTGAATCCTATCATATCATACCTTGGAGTTTTCATCCCTTATCACTTGATCTCATCCTTCCATCAAGAGTGGATCTCAAGACCATATTGGTAAAAGGATAAGAATTCATGAACTACCTCCTTCACCTATATATTTATTGCAATCCATGGGCAAGAGGCTGGCTTTTGGAGATTGATTCTAACCTTGTGTTGTCATTGAGAGAGATATATTTCCATGCATTAGGGTGATTAGAGGTGCACTTTGTGACAAGGAAAGGACAAGCCAACTTGGAGGAGATATTCTACAAGATCAACATCTATTTTTGGTTGTAACTCACTCCATTTCTATTAATTAAATATTTCTTTGTTTTCATATATATGATGCTATGGTTTCATATATTTCAATACCATGTTGATCTATTGAATAAAGAGATTAGATGATGTTGTATATATTTCATCAATTGTTGGCTTGTGTTATCTGACTGTGTAGATTCTAATTATATTGATCAAAGCTAGCATTGAAGCATTGAAGCTAAGGAAGGAGTGAAGCATATGACATATTCTAGGTAGGCTTCATCTCGTTATCTAATTACTTTAAGGAAAAAAATAGTCCCTTTGTCTTTTTATTGTTCTAGGTCAGTCCACCAGGCCTAGGGAAGATACTTTTGTCCCCAGTATGGTCACCAATTTGTTATGTGTAATATACGACTATGGAGCAAATTTCCTTTTCTTGTGTCAAGCTTGGTAAAAAATGAAGCAAGATATCTAAGCACAGTTCTTTTTCTTGTGCCAACCCAGTTAAAAAACGAAGTAAGGTGTCATGAGTAGATTTCTTTTCCTGTGTCAAGCTTGTTGAAAAAATGAAATAAATCCCCTTCCAATTCAAGTCTTTGATTAGATCTCGTAAATTCCCAGTCATTCCTCTCACTTGATCTCAAATATGGATGCTCATTCCATCCACCTATTAGTAACCAACAGTCTACTTAGGTGAATGAATTGAAGCTTGGGGGGCATGTACCTTGAATTGAGTCATTATGTTGGGGGCATGCAAACGTATTTCAAGAATAGTTTTTCTCTATTTCAAGCTTGTGTAAAAAATGAAACCACTCTCAAACATAGTTTGTCTCATGTTTCAAGCTTGTGAAAAAATGAAACCATCTTCAAGTATTCTCAAGCATAGTTTTTCGTGTTTCAAGCTTGTGTAAAAATGCAACCATTCTCATTTTATCCTGCATGATTTCCATTTTATTAGCTTGTTTTTGCTAGATGAGCCCTTCATTTTCTCATTCCTTAGTCACCATATTCTTGGCCAATTATATGCTTTCACTTGGTTGTTTTACCCTTTCCTGAGGAACCACTATGATGAGTGGTCTTATTAGCTAGTCTCTTGACCTCTACGTGCTTTGAGCAGTTCCATCATCACCAGAACTAGTTGCTACCCTTTGTAAAAATCATTCCTCCAGGTGGAGTCCTCTTTCAACACCTTTTGAGACTCCCAAAATATCAAAATATTGTCAAGCACTTGTCTATTCGAACTCATTAAAGTAAATGAAAAGAAGTATACTTAAGGTAAGTTTAACCCTTTTCTGGACTAAGATAGACTCACTACGAAAAAAGAATACCTGAGTTGAACATGGCTAAGAGGTTCTCTTGGGTATTATTTTCTGCCTTTTTGGACCTAAGGGGCTATCTACAAAAAGGAAACATCTAGATTTTTCTTTTCTGCCTTTTTTTCAAACTCTCTAAACATGAAAAATGTGTCGAGCTATACCTTCACTAGACTCGTTAAAACATCAAACAATGATGGACTCATGGTTCATGATGGGATTGAATCAATCCTGCACTAGGTTTGTCAAATATTCTTTGAGGGATTCATCTGAAGGATGAACTTACAGATCAATCATATGCTATCCTCCTCAAGCTTGTTAAAAAATATAGAGTTACTGACCAGTATGGTTGGGGAATCTGTGAAAACAAGGTACTCCATTTTTTAATGGCAGTGAGTCGCTCTTGAACATGACAATCTTCTGCTTCATCTCCGTGGTTATTGGATTGGGAAATTTCCTTGTCTTTTGGTTTATCATACTGTTTCAAGGCCTCCATTTTTTGTTTTATGTCAATGCTGCCAACTCCATTCAGTGTCGTCATTATCTTCAAGAGAATTTGTTTAGTCAATATCCACTATAATACTCTTAATCCTTCATTCCATGTCTTCCTTTCCTAATCTATTCCTGTATCAATATCATTTTGATCATTCTGTCTCAAATAATCATACCTATTTCCTTTCGTTGATGGGGGATACATCAAGTCCTTCCTGCGATGGGTCACTTCCTGTCGACATCAGCTCATTATCTAGGAAGTTGACTTAGAAATAACCCCTTGGCACCTTGGTTCTTGCATACATCAACAGAACTTTTCCTCACTCTCGACAACAGGTTTACATCATTTTCCTTCGACCAAAATATTTTTTGTGTTGTTCGACATCAAATTATTTATTCACACCATATAGATTGTACTAAAGTACCTTGAAAGCCATTAACATCATTGGTGGTTTTTATCTCATATGTTAATGAATTACATCATTGGTTGGTAATCATATGTTGTCTACCATGTTCAACTTCAGCTCATTGATTCACATGGTTAGATTTGTACATTAGTTAGTTTTGTGAACGAGATAGATTACCCAAGTTCTAGTTTCATCCATTCGAGCTGTGATTTCAGGAGTAATACAAGACCACAATGTATTATGGCTATGATCACACTAGCATTCATCCAGTCATGGGTCCACCACCAGTCATTTGTGGGCATGTCTTTTGATCATTGTACATGTAATGTTAGCTTATATGATGAGTATGGGTATGCCTCCCTCAAAAAATATGTCATGATGTAAATGTATTGTAACATATGATGATCTCTCTGGTTGTTCTTGATCTCGACTTGTCACAAGGTAAATAGCTTCAGCCATCAACTATCATTTCTAACTTTGTGCTTTAAGGGGAAATTTGTTATAGGCCATTTTGTCACATCTGGTCAATATGCCTTCAACTGGATCAATCAACATCCTTTTACCTCTTTGTTGGGTGTGGAGCCTGATCATCTTCTTTATTCAAATGTATCATTGTGTTGTACCCCAACTCCTAACGAGGTGAAAATGTCGCCCATTTAATCGTTGTAAGGGGGGTCCAGGCGGAAAAAATGGTGATTTTATTATCCCCCCCTGGCGGGGGTTCAAGGATAGTGCCCTTGAAGCTAAAAATAGATGAAAAATTTCCTTGTAAAATATTGTAATTTAATAGTCAATCTAAGACGTTCATTAGGTAGATGATCTGACGGTAGAAGTTATGTTTAATTTAGGTTTTTTCCCCTAGAAGGCAACCCCCCGACTTATATGAGGAACTTTATTGTGGCTGTGTATATGTGTATTATGAGTGAGAAAGAGAGAGGAGACAGTTTGAGAGGGAAGAGGAAATTACAACAGTTTTGTTGTAGGTTGTATCTCTTCATTTTGCTGGATAATATTAAGGAAGGACTGATTGTTTCTCCGTGGATGTAGCCTAAATTGGGTGAACCACATATATCTGCGTCTCTCTTGTTTTATGTGTTTTTTTTGTTTGTGTGTCTGAAATATTTTATGTGTTCCATTGCTCTGTAATATATAATTTTCTAACACCCTTTTCATCATCCTTTCATAAAGCTCTAAGCATGACTCATTCTAATCCTTGATTTTTTACCCGAAAACACATTTTTTAAATCATTTTTAAGGACCAATGCACCCTGGTCTCTTAATGGCCAGTGTTGATTACCAAGTTTCCCTACTCTACACCTGCACTAATCACCAACATGTTACCCAGTGTTGGGTGTGTGATTATTCTAGATATTTGGGGCAAAAAAAAAAGAATCCTAAGGCTTCCTCTTCCAGAAACTTCCAGGATATGTTGTAACCATTTACCTCAGATAAAAATCTTGAATCTTATCCTATCCTACCTTGTATTTTTCATCACTTATCCCTTGAGCTCATCCTCCTATCAAGAGTGGATATCAAGCCTAAATTGGTAAAATGATAAGAATTCATGGACTACCTCCTTCACCTATATATTTATTGTCATCCATAGGCAAGGGGTTAGATTTTGGAGAGTGATTCTACCCTTATGTTGTTGTTGGTAGAGATATATTTCCATGCATTAGGGTGATTAGAGGTGCACTTTGTGACAAGGAAAGGAAAATTCAACTTGGCGGAGCTCTTCTACAAGATCAACACCTATTTTGGTTGTAACTCCATTTCTATTAATGCAAAGAGTTTTTTGTTTTCCTATATATGATGTTATGGTTTCATAGATTTTAATACCATGATGATCTATTAAATAAAGTTATTATATGATGTTTTATATATTTTTTGTATCGTTGGCTTCTGTTGTCTAATTGTGCAGGTTCTAATTATATTGAACAAAGCTAGGATTGGAGCATTTAATCCAAGGAAGCAGTGAATAATACAACAGATTCCAGGTAGGCTTCATCCCGTTATCTGTTCACTTTAAGGGAAACTGTTGGGTCCCTATAATACTAGTGATTACCCCATTACTATTGTAGTTATACCCCTTATTTATATTGTTGTGCCCCTATTACCCCCATATTGTTATTTCTGTGCCCCATAGAATCCCTCTATTGTTATTTTTGTGGCTTTATATTATAATTGTTAGGTCGGTTGGATTATATTGTGACTCCTTAGACTCCTATATAAAGAAAGGAGGTTTTGTCATTTGTATCATCCAAGAATTGTTCATTTATGTAATGTAAAGGAGGTTGCCCCCTCGAAGAGGCTGAATTCTAAGTCGTTGATCTTTCTTTTCTATCTTTTCTTGAGCTGGTTTCATAACATTTGGTATCAGAGCTTTGGATTCTAGGGTTTCGCTGCTCCAAACAGGTCATCGTGGAATTTTCACTATAACGTTTTTTCTGTGACGTTTCAGAAGTCCCAAAAAAAACGCATTTGAGAAGAACTCGCGCTGAACCTTGGGTCCAAATTTCAGATCTTTTCGCGTGATATTTGCAGAGATATGCTCTGAGGAAGTTGGTCTTTTTACAGACTCCTGAATTACATTCAAAACAGGTGACCTAGGGAAAATCGTCATAACTTTCTCTCTAGGGATCGGATTGAAATTGCGTAAGAAGGTACAGAAAGAGGACGGACTGTAGTTTCTTGTATATCTGTTTCAGAACCAAAGGTCGAAAATTGTACACGTGGCACTTCATACAAGTTCACTCTTCTGGAAAGGTCTATAATCAGGTCAACTTGGGAGATTGTGCATAACTCTTCCTTGGAGAATCCAATTTGGATTAGACTGGTGGCATTGGAAAGAGGACACAGAGAGCTACTACAGGTCACAATTTCAGAACTAGAGGATTGGAAAGTACAGAGATACATCAGAGGCAATATCAAGCTCCTACAAAGCGAAAAAAGGTGTGTAGATTTTTTTAAATTTTTGCTTAAGCTTGGTTTGAAAATTTATTTTGAAGGAATTCAAAGGGCAAAGTAGAGCATTATTATCGGTAACTGATGCCCCGAGGAAAGAAAATGCAAACACCTAGTAAGAAACCTGAAAGCTCTAGCATGACTCATGAAGAAGAGGAAGAAATGCAACATGATATATCAAAATTACAAGACCAAGTGCAACAACTGTCCCTTGCACAAAAAGGAACAGAATCTAAGATGGATGGTTTAAAGAAAGATGTAGAAGCTAAGATGGATGGTTTAAAGAAAGGTGTAGAAGCTAAGATGGACTGTTTAAAGAAAGGCGTAGAAGCTAAGATGGATGGCATGGAAGCTAAGGTGAATGGCATGGACGCTAAAATTGATGGCATGGATGATAAGATGGAAGAATTGAAGATAAATATGAATAAGTTGCTACAAGAAATGGTCACTAAGGGTGAAAGAGTACTAAAGGAAACTCATGATGAGAACAAAAGAAATGTTAATCATGATTCCATAGACTCTAATGTTGGATCAAAGACTCACCATGTTCCAAAAATCGATATGAGGAAGTTTGATGGCAAGGATCCCGCCACATGGATATTACAGATGGAGCAATTCTTCGATCTCAATAATGTGCAAAACACACAAAAGGTACGTATGGAAACTTTATATTTGGAACCAAATCAGTTTGTATGGTATCAATGGCTTTGTTCTCGTAAACAATTTATCACTTGGGCAATTTTTACGGAAGAATTGATAGCACATTATGAGGATACAAAAAGCAACACTTTTTTTAGCCAATTGATAAGTCTCAAACAAAAGGGTTCAATAATGGAGCACATTGAGGAGTTCCAAAAATTGAACATAAGGGTAAAAGATATTCCAGAGGAGCATAGGATTGATGTGTTCATAGGGTCTTTAAAGGATAATATCCAACATGATGTGCGCCTTTGGGAACCTGATTCATTAGAGAAGGCATTCAGGTTAGCAAGAAAAATGGAAAGCAAAATTATGGCAACTAGGAAGCATACCATTCACAACTATAAAGACGGAAGTGTTGTTGCCCATAGTCTTCCACAACCTACAAGGTTGACACCACAACAATTGGAAGAAAAAAGAGCAAAAGGGCTTTGTTACAATTGTGATAGCAAATACACAAAAGGTCATAAGTGTGCTGAGAAGAAATTATTCTACATAGATTGTGAAGAGGAAGAAGAAAAGGAGCAAGAAAGGTCAAAAGAAGAGGATATATTCCAAGAACAAAGCCTAGATGAAGAACAAATAAATCCGACCATATCTTGTAATGCATTGGCGGGAATTACCACTCCTCAAACCATCAAGATAGAAGGACAAATCAAGAAGAAAAAGGTAATAGTGTTGATTGATTCAGGAAGCACCCACAATTTTATTCATTGTAGGGTAGCAAAAGAATTGAATTGCTTCCTATATCCAGCACCAGAGTGTCAAGTGATGATTGCAAATGGAGGAACAATAAATTGTTCTGGAAAGTGCCATAATATCAAGCTATCCATGGGAGAATATGTATTGACTAGCCCAATGCTTTCCATTCCAATGGGAGGTGCTGATGTTGTACTAGGAGTCCAATGGCTACAATCCTTGGGTACAATAGCTTTTAATTTTCAAGAACTTTTCATGAAATTTTCTGTGGAAGGAAAGGAAGTTGAATTAAGGGGTATTGCAGGGAAACCAGGAAAGATAATCAGCTCTAATGGCATGACAAAGCTTCTAAAAAAGGAGCAAAGAGGTGTAATTGCACAATTATGTTCGCTAGATGTTTCCACATTGGAATCATCTATTTCTCCAGATCTCCAAAAAGTCCTGGACAATCATTCCAAGGTATTTGAGACTCCCAAAGGTCTCCCACCTATGCGTGATCATGATCATGCTATTCATCTGATTCCAGGAAGTGTTCCTCCAAACATCAGGCCGTACAGATATCCATATGTCCAAAAAAGTGAAATTGAACGTATGGTTGCAGAAATGCTAGAGGCTGGTATAATTCAACCGAGTCAAAGTTCTTTCTCAGCTCCAGTAGTATTGGTGCACAAGAAGGATGGATCATGGTGCATGTGTCTAGATTATAGGGAGCTCAACAAGCTCACTATTAAAGATAAGTTCCCCATTCCTGTCATTGATGAATTACTGGATGAATTGCATGGATCAATTTACTTCACCAAGTTGGATCTTCGTTCGGGATATCATCAAATCAGAATGAAGATTGAAGACATTCCGAAAACGGCATTTAGAACTCATGAGGGTCATTATGAATTTTTGGTCATGCCTTTTGGCCTTACCAATGCACCTTCAACATTTCAAGGTTTGATGAATTCAATTTTCAAACCATTCCTTAGAAAATTTGTGTTAGTATTTTTTGATGATATACTAATCTACAGCAAGTCTTGGAAGGATCATGTTGAACATGTTGACAAGGTGCTACAACTATTGGAGGAGAAACAATTATATGCAAAAAGATCCAAATGTTTCTTTGGAGTCCAGGAGGTGGAATATTTGGGTCATATTGTATCTCATGAAGGAGTTAAGGTAGACCCTAGCAAAATTAAAGCCATTAAGGAATGGAAAATCCCCACATCCATAAAGCATCTGCGAGGATTTCTTGGGTTGACAGGGTATTATCGCAAGTTCGTTAAGAATTATGGGAGAATAGCAGCACCTCTAACAACATTATTGAAGAAAGATTCATTTTCATGGACTCCGGAAGCAACAAAGGCCTTTAAACATCTTAAAGAGGCAATGTGCCAAGCACCGGTCTTAGCTACACCGAACTTCACAAAAACCTTTATTGTGGAATGTGATGCTTCAGGAAATGGAATTGGTGTTGTTCTAATGCAAGATGAAAGACCCATTGCTTTTGAAAGTCGTCCAATCAAGGAAAAGTTTTAAAGCAAAGTGATTTATGAGAAGGAAATGTTGGCAATACTCCATGCACTTAAGAAATGGCGACCCTACCTAATGGGAAGACACTTCAAGGTAAAAACAGATCATGATAGCCTTAAATACTTTTTAGAACAAAGATTATCCTCTGAAGAGCAACAAAAGTGGGTCACAAAGATGTTGGGTTATGACTTTGAAATCATCTACAAAAAAGGGAAGCAAAATGTGGTGGCAGATGCACTCTCAAGAAAGGATGAGGATATGGAAGCATTGTTGTGTGCCATTTCTATTATCCAACCAGATTGGATAAACGAAGCAAAGGAGGAATGGAAGAATGACGAAGAAGTGTGGGCACTTATTCGAAAGCTACAACAAGATTCCAGTACTTCTGATACATTTAGCTGGAAAAATGATTCGTTATGGTACAAAGATCGCTTATACCTCTGTAAGAATTCCCAGCTAAAACAAAAGATTCTTATGGAATTGCACACTTCTCCCTTAGGAGGGCACTCAGGATTTTTAAAAACTTACCACAGGGTTAAGAAGGGATTTTTTTGGGATGGCCTTAAATCAGATATTCAAAAGTTTGTGGCGGAATGTTTGGTTTTCCAACAAAATAAAGTTGAAACAATTAAGACACCGGGTCTATTACAACCTTTATCCATTCCAAGCCAACATTGGGAGGAGGTTTCAATGGATTTTATCACAGGTTTACCCAAGTCTGAGGGAAAGAGTGTCATCATGGTGGTAGTTGACAGACTTACCAAGTATGCACACTTTTGTGCATTATCACATCCATTTAAAGCCAGTACAGTTTCTACTGCATTTATGGAAACAGTTCAAAAGCTACATGGAAACCCAAAGATTATTGTAAGTGACAGAGATCCCATTTTCACTGGAAATTTTTGGACAGAATTATTTTCTTGTCTTGGTACTTAGTTAGCTCATAGCTCATCTTATCATCCTCAATTTGATGGGCAAACTGAGATAGTAAACAAATGTTTGGAAGGATATCTTTGTTGCTTTGTATCTGATAAACAGACACAATGGGTCAAATGGTTGCCTCTGGCTGAATGGTGGTATAACACTTCCTTCCATACAGCAACAAAAATGACCCCATTTATGGCACTTTATGGGTACCAACCACCATCAATCACATCATATTTAAGAGAAAATTCTAAGGTTCAGGCAGTGGAACATCACATCGAACATCAACAACAAGTCCTCCAACTCTTAAAGAATAACCTCGTGTTTGCACAAAATAGAATGAAACAACAGGCAGATCAACATCGCAGTGAAAGAAGTTTTGATGTAGGTGATTGGGTATTCCTACGGCTACAACCATATAAGCAAATGTCCCTAAAGCAAGCTAAGAAGGATAATAAATTATCACCAAAGTATTATGGTCCGTACAAGGTGTTGGAAAAGATTGGTACTATGGCATACAAATTGGAGCTTCCTGTAGCTTCTCGATTGCACCCAGTTTTCCATGTTTCATGTTTAAAGAAGGTTATAGGCGACAAGCTCCCAGTTCAAACAATATTGCCAGAACTTGATGAGGAAGGAAAAATTATATTGGAACCGGAAGTAGTCACAGAAACAAGAACTCGACAGCTACGAAATCGATCAATTTCAGAGTATCTTATCAAGTGGGAGAACTTATCCGCTGAAGATTCCACATGGGAGGATGAAAATTTTATGCAGAAGTATCCAGAACTGCTCAAGCATTGAGGACAACACTTTTTTGAAGGAGAGGGGCATGTTGGGTCCCTATAATATTGATTACCCCATTACTATTGTAGTTATACCCCTTATTTATATTGTTGTGCCCCTATTACCCCCATATTGTTATTTCTGTGCCCCATAGAATCCCTCTATTGTTATTTTTGTGGCTTTATATTATTATTGTTAGGTCGGCTGGATTATATTGTGACTCCTTAGACTCCTATATATAGAAAGGAGGTTTTGTCATTTGTATCATCCAAGAATTGTTCATTTATGTAATGTAAAGGAGGTTGCCCCCTCGAAGAGGCTGAATTCTAAGGCGTTGATCTTTCTTTTCTATCTTTTCTTGAGCTGGTTTCATAATAGAAACATTAGTCCCTTTTTCTTTCTATTGTTATAGGTCATTCCACTAGGCCTAGGGAAGATTTTTTTGTCTGTAGTTGTTGATTTTACATAACAATACTAGCTGCGAGCACATCAAGACAATGTTTCTGGTACAACGCACTACATAATGAAGCAATTTGGTATATTAGAAAAGAGTCAAAATTATTTTATTCACTTTAAATGCACTTTTGATCATGGATTTAATGTATGTATCAATGAATTTTTGAATCTTGACATTGGAAAAGAGATGAAATTATCATAATTTTTTATTTCATTTAAAATAATACAAAAACTATCATTAATGATTTATTAAAGTATATATGTTGAATCTCTTAATGCCTAAAGGCTCCACCATCGCATATTCCATTGGATTGTGGGAAACATAATTTACAATACGAATAAACTAAATCCATAATTTAATTTTCACCATTGTACTATTCCCTAACTATCATAATTTTTTATTTTATTAATAAAACCAACACAAAATATAATAAATATTTTATTAATAAAAATATATATATGGGTTCTCTCATTACCACTTTTTACCTCATGTTTTTCCCAAACACTATTAGGTATTTTTAGGAGTATATAATCTAGTACACACATTTGTTTAATACACACACACACATAAACATGCTTACATTCAATCTTATCCTAACATCATATTTTTTTTGTCAACCCATTAAATAATAATGCTTTATTTTTTCAATCTTGTCCTAACATCATATCTTTTGCCAACCCCATTAAAGAATAATGCTTTAGTTAGCTAAGGTATTTGGTAGGATGCTTACACACTTAAAAAACATTTACCGTCATGCTCTCATGCTAAAGAATATTTCTTTGGTTTACTAAAGTATCTCTTAGAATCACCCCATTTTTAAAATTCACCTTCCATCATGTTTCCATTATAATATAGTGATGTTCTACTCTTTTAATAAGACTAAGTTAATACATGAACATTTGAATATTTTAATGAGTTCATTTTTTCAATAAAATAAATTCAATCTTGATTTTTTTTATTTTTAAATTTCAATAATTTAAATTATTTTAAATATTAAAAATACATAAAAACAAAATTTCCATTCATTAAGGAAGTTTTATAACTATATATATATATATATATATATATATATATATATATATATATATATATATATATATATATATATATATATATATATATATATTAAAGCCCTCGTCCCTGACCTGTGCTGCCATGCCATCCACAGAGGGGGCTCCTCCCCCTCCCCCTCCTCCTCTCATTGATGAGAACATGTCATTTCAAGCATTAGTCAAAGCCATGACGAATAGTCCTTGCAAGGCGACAAATCCAAAGATTGTCAAGAAATATGAGTCACTTCCCTAAGTGGTTTTTCCAATGGGGGTCCACACAAATACTTTGGTGTTCTTTGAAAGAGTGCTCATTGAACATTTATAGGATGTGGCCATCCACTAGATCGGCTTGGATGGATCAAACCTAGATATCGAATATGAATGGGGATATCAAGCTCTTCGCATGTGGAAATGGATTTTTTTCATTTGATTTCGAGCTCAAGGAGGACAAGGATGTAATTTTCATAAATCCCCGTATTTTTCAGATCTAGAGGTATGTACCTGAATCAATAGTATTTGGATTTTAACTTGGATGAAAATGTCCCAATCATGATACCTATATGGGTCAAACTTCCTCGACTTCCTCTTTCTTGTTCGAGCATTGATATCCTTAGGGCCATAGGAAACAGAGTTGGGCGATATTTGGATAAGGCTGAGAATAAGGGCTCTCACTTTACTTGTGCCAAGGGGTTTGGAAGTGGATCTCAACAAAGGTTTGCCTTCAGAGATCAACCTCTCATTGGGAAGCTAGACTCACTGCCAAAGTTTAAATTATCAGCAAATTCCATTCAAATCTCACTTCTAACATGAGTACGACCATTCCACAAGGGATTATAAGAAAACCCCTTCTGGCAAGGGGTCATATCCGACGGAAGAACAAGGAGAGTAGTGGAATATTCAAAAAAGAGAAGGCAACAAAAGTAAACCCAGTGGAAATAAGCAACAGTCAGTGCAAAACCAAAATGGAGATTCTACCTTCACAAACTTGTTTAACGCTTTGCAGAGTCATCTAGAAAGTCAATAAGAATTACCAAAACTTGATTAGAAAAAAGGACCTCAAAATGGGGAATCAATTCCTAAGGAGCACAAATAAGGGGAACTAAATGGTGAAGAGGAAGGAACAAACGATGAAGATCATGGAACGCCAATGAAAGAACCAGAAAATATGGAACAATCCTCACTCAAAAAACTAATGATGGCAATGAACTCCCTATTTCTTATATGAGCTCTAATCTTCAAGGAGCATAACTAAACTACCCAGACATGGAGAAACAAGGCTTTGAAGTCTTTAAAGCTATAAAACACTTCCGCCCTTATTTATTAAAGGCCAAGACTAAAGTAATTGTTCCCCATCTTGTTGTAAGAGCCCCTTCGTGCATAAAGAAATGGGTGAACGGAGAGGGAATTGGATAACCACAGTTCAAGAATTCAACCTTGAGATAAAGCTGACGAAGATAGTTAGAGGGCACATACTGTACAAGCTAGCAGTAGAAGCCTTGGTAGATAAATAAGGGGCATCTGGAGGACTAGAAGCACAGAGTATGCAATATGCACAAGTAGAATTCAGGGAGGATCCCATATGGATTAATGAGACGCTGATTTATGAACACGAAGCGTCAGAAGCCCCTTTGGATCCTGAGTCATGGTATTACGACATACGTTTTTATTTAACATGGGGATCATGTCCTGAACACATGGATGCATCACAAAGGAGAGTGCTTAGATTGAAATCTAATTAGTATCACTTGGCCAATGACACATTATACAGAAAAAATTATGATGGAATCTGGTTAAGATGTTTGGAAAAGGATGATGTTGATCATGTCTTAAAAGAAATGCACAATGGCCCAACAGGTGGTCACTATGGTGGAGAGACCACTGATCACAAAATACTAAGATCTGGATATTATTGGCCCATAGTGTTCAGAGACTTGCATGCCTACGCTCGCAAATGCAAGGTGTGTCAAACCACTGTAGGACGAGAAAGAAAGCCAGTTGTTCCCCTCAGGCCCATTATGATTTATTTCCCGTTCTAGCAATGGGGCTTAGATGTCATAAGCGAGATCACTCCAAACTCTTCGCAGCAACATAAGTATATACTCACGATGACCAACTACTTCACCAGATGGACTGAAGCCATCCCGCTTCAGAAGGTAAATGAAGATGAGGTAATACTATTTGTTGAGAAATTTATTATCAATAGGTTTAGCATCCCCAACGCTCTCATATTTGACAATGCTTCTTATTTTTCATCACTGAAATTAACTGAATTTTCCATTGATAAATCAATTCACATAAGGTATGCATCAAACTTTACCCCCAGGGAAATGGATTTGCAGAGTCCTCGAATAAAAACCTCATCCGCATAATCCATAAATATGTCGCTAACAACTAGAGGAATTGGCACAACGCTCTAACAAACGCCCTTTGGGCCAATAGGGTCACCCCAAAAGTTGCCTTAGGAAACTCCCCATACTTCCTAGTCTATGGAGAGGAAGCCATCTCGCCTCCCAACATTACCCTTCCCTCTCTATAGCTCTCCCAAGCTTCAAGAGGAACCCCTTCAGCCTTCTTCAAGAGAGGATCAACCAACTGATGAGGTTGGAGGAATTGAGAGATAAAGCCAGAAATAAATTCAGAAACCACCAAATGATTTTGAAAAGATGGTTTGATCGCCATCTGGCAGGAGATAAAGATTACCAAGTAGGAGAGCTAGTCCTGAAACGGGACAAGTTGAATGAGCCAAAAAGTAAACACACGAAATTCCAACATTTATGGCTAGGCCCATTCCAAGTTGTGGAAAAATTGTTCAGGGAACTTACAGATTGAAAACTTTACAGGGGGAAACTGAAAAACTCCCTATTAATGGCCAACATCTTAAGAGATACTTCCAGTAGCCACCACATGGTGCTTACCCCCTGAGTAGGTTATAATTCATTTCATTTTTATTGTTAGCTTAGTTATCTTTCTGTACTTTCCGCTCTTGTTTTTCTGCAAAGTTTATTTTCCTTCTGTTTTGAATTGCATCCTTTTCAGCCAACTGATTTCGGTCCTCCAGTCTCATTTTTATCTTTTTCAGATTTCCCTCATCCACCACCTTCAGCTTTTGCACCCGTCATTAACCTATTGATGAGTCTGCTGGTCCCAAGCCCATTGTTACCTTGCAAATCAAACAAATTTTGAATGAGCCCATGAGAACTGGAAAATCAGAGGTGGAATTCAAATCGAAGCCACTCATTAGCATCTATTGGGAACTAGGTAAGATCTGTTGATAACTTGGACATCTAGAGCATATAGGGACATCTTTATAAAACAAAAAATGTGTAACTACAAATGGACTGGCTTTTAGGAATGCTACATTTTTAAATAAATCCTACTCACACCTAGCCTATACTTGTCGATAAGGTTTGCAGTTATTCTCCATTGGTCCCATCCACCATACTAAA
The DNA here is from genome assembly GCA_031772625.1 of Pinus tabuliformis. Taxonomy (NCBI): domain Eukaryota; kingdom Viridiplantae; phylum Streptophyta; class Pinopsida; order Pinales; family Pinaceae; genus Pinus; species Pinus tabuliformis. The sequence goes on along the minus strand of CM062804.1, from coordinate 1,110,674,457 downwards.
TTCTCCAATACCTATCATCTACAAGTATACCTCCTTTCATGGGCTAAGCTCACTTTCATATACCCTGTGGAAAAATCCAATTGTGCTCTAGTCCTTGTGCCTGAAACTGGAAGGACTTATTTAAAAGAAAATGAAATGTCAAGTCCTTGTGCCAATCTAGAAGGACAGCTTGTTTGGGAAGCTGGTTAGACTAGGGAATATTGTTGGGCTTAGAGTATCGGTTGACACAGCAAGCCCAACCTTGCTTAAGTGGTTTAAAAATATGGCATGATCCATGACTGCACCCCATTCAATCATATGAAAATATAGCATTGAAATTCTTATATAAAGTGCAGATAAACATATCTACATCAAGTTTGATGAGCAATAAAGAGCTGAGATACACACCTAAACAGGTATTGAAAGACTAGTGATGACCTTGAAAGGATTTTTGAAAGTAGGAAACAGGTAAAGGAGGGTCAATAAATCCCATAATACTACCATTGGAGAATGCCTGTCAAAACCCTATCAGTAAGTAGAAGTTATTTGTCTTTTTCCCACCTGAAGCAATTAATGTTGAAGTGGAACCCATGCTTTTCCATTTGTATAGTTTGCATTCAAGTTTATCTTAACACCCTGATGTTACATGGATCCAAGATTCATTTGGAAACAGAGATAACTGGTTCACCCAGCGGTTCGCCATTTGTTGTGGCCACAACCACCACCCTATTAAATTTTCCTTGGTAGAAAATTTGAATGTGTCCCCTAGATATTTGATCTTCCACTTCTCCGAATGATCTGTTTTTATCTCAGGGATTTTAACTCTGTACTGAGTCAAATCTTCAGTCCTTAATGGTCGAGAACCCCCTTGAATAGATCTTTGTTGCATGGTTCATTCATGATCCAGTCTAGCCCTTCATTCATTTCTTTATCGGGACTTTTCAACCCCCACTCTCTATTGTGTTTGTATTTGGATCCAACCCACAAAACCTTCTATGACATCTTCATTCCCATTATAACTCTTTATAATATAAATTCTTCGCAAAACATCCATAACCCACCCTTTTCGCTTATCGCAACCAATTTTGACACACAACGCATACCATAAGGCACCAGAGCTGACGGAGTTATCAACCATAATATATACATTATCAGGTCCAGAGGCCCATCACATATCGCAATCGGCGAGGTCTCAGGGCTTATATATAGCGTGCATGGCGATCTACCAAACCCGACGGCATTATTAACCACAATATATCATATATATATATATATATATATATATATATATATATATATGTCGAGTCTGGATCCCCATCGCATATCGCAATCAGCGGGGTCCAGGACTTATATTTAAGGCACATCACTATATACTGGACCTGCCGATAACTATCAATTCGGGTGCATAATTTCTCAAGTCCGGCCTTATGGTCGGCCGTGGGTTTTCCCGTGTATTCCTATGTATCGCAATAATACGTCCTGGTCAAAGGTTTTCAAAGGGAAAGCTTATATGGCGGATACGAAGGGACTATTAAGCCCAGCATATATATATATATATACTGGGTCCAGAGCCCCATCGCATATCGCCATTGGTGGGGTCCGAGGCTTATATATAAGGCACACCACTATCTACCGGACTCGACGATAATTATATGCTCGGATAAATAATTTTTCAAGTCCAGCCTTATGGTCGGCCGTGGGATTTCCCGTGTATTCTATTGTATTGCGATAAAGCGTCTCGATCCATGTTTTCAAACGAAGGGATGATATTGCAGACCCTAAGGGATCATTAAACGTGACACATATATATATTTCAGGTCCGGCCAATCGCAGGTCACAATCAGCAGAGACCAAAGCTTAAATACACAGCGCGATGCGAAGCAATAGTGTTTTGTGGACCTGATATGGTATAGGTTCCCATCTATAATATTTCAAGTCTGGGTTTCGGATCCGGTTCTGTGTTATGTGATGATTTTCAATGTAAATCGGATTTACACTTGCCGGACTTAATCAATGCATGAAGTAAAAAACCAGGGGCCGATTCTTTCACTCTTGTTCCTTTTGATGTTATAAATGTTTTGATGAAGGTGAGATCTGTGTTTTTAAGTATTTCTATCATATTTTCATAAGCATAGTTGATGTTAGTTATTTCTGTAGGCGAGGACTGAGAGAAGGAAAGCAAGGCCAAAGAAAGGATGCATACGCCTCAAGTATGGCTCCGAGTTGTGTTCTATCTTAAGATTCGGCTTTAGGCGTTGGCGGTCATGTTTCCATGCGTTTCCTGTGTGCTCCAAAGGCTATGCGATCTCGGGCCTTTTCATGAAGAAACGACAAATATACCTCCTCCTTTCAGTCGGCAGCTATTCATTTCCCTAGGAAATGAAACATTCCAGCAGATGTGGCCTTTACGATTCAGTCGTTTCACCGATTGATTCGAAGCCTGTATATTTTAATTTTCATATTGAAAAGAGGGGGATGGTGAAAATTCAGGGGAAGATCGAGGGTCAGTGGCTTCTGCATAAGTATTACCTCCGAAGATGAGAGGAGGGCTTTTTCTTTGGAGAGAACAACTTTGATTTATTATGAATAAAGAAGGTTGTTTGGTTCAAGAAGGAGCCTTTTGTTTCTGATCCAATTTCCTTTGCTTTTATGTGTTTTGAAACAGGGTGTTGTTATTAGCATAAATACAAATGTGTTTTTTTTTTGTGCATATTGATAATGATACAGCTTGTGATTAGCCTTGGTTTTTTTAATGTAATTCTTCATCATAGTTAACTCGTGAGCAATCCCTGATTTGAAACTATGTTAGAAATCAGTTGCAAGCTTTATTTGTATAAAAATGAATGTGTATTCCTGTATGATTAATTGGATTGCAATCAAGATTTAATGCAGCCTTGTTCTTATGTGAACTAGTAATTGATTCATCTAGACTTGGAATTTACAAAGGATGTTTAACTTCTTTTTTTCATGCTCCTACAGGATAGATTAGGATAGTTAGGACTAGCTTAAGTAGTTTAGATAAGATTTGATACATATAGGTTAGTTGTTTCCTTTTGTTGATTTAATTGAAGTCTTCCTCCCAGAAGAAATCTTTCAACACATTTAACTCTTTACGAGATCCTTTAAAACCCGTTGGAGCTAGCCACCCTAAATGAAAGCAGATCTAATTGGGGTTTGTGATCGGGTTAGTTCCCCTTTTGGTATAGAAAACATTCACAGTGTCAACAAATTGATGCTAGAAGGAGGGCCTGAACCGCCATCCACAATTTTTCAAGATTTCATCTATAAATACCACACATGGATTCGAAAGGATTAATGTATGGATCGTAAAGTTCGAAAAGACAATTCCACCCATTTGAAAGAGCCCCATTTCGAAGAAACAGAGATCCCTCTAAGTCCTGTTTCTGGATCCCCCAAAGAAGAGAGGTTGTGGGAGTATCCTGTCACTCAGGAACAACCAGTCAGAGTGCTTACTCGTGCATACGCTCGCTCCCTATCTCAGCTCCCCATATTTCATTCTTTACCTTTGACAACTAAAAGAAAGCCAAGGATCCTTCCCATATGCGAAGAGACCTCTGCAGCCCCTTCTCTTGAAGATATTGTGCTAGATTCTTTGCAAAGTATCGATACTCCTTGGGAGGAAATTCCTAAGGATTCTGCTTTTGAAGGTAATCCCTGGTTTGATTTGGAAAATCCGAACAAAGAACGCCTCGAAGAAACCTTCAACCAGAACCTCGCTATCCATAATATGGCTAATGTTCACCCTCCATGTGGAAATCTACCTCTACCACCTCCTCCAGGTGGGAATCAACCTCCACCTCCTCTGGAAGGTGGAAATCAACCTCCACCCCCTCCAGGAGCACTCCCTCCTTGGCTCGCTCAAGATTCTGTAGCGGTTCTTGGGTACCAGCATGCCTTACCTAAGAATGCAGAAAGATTATTGCCTAAATTTGACCCTGAGAGGGGAGACACTACTAATAACCATATTCACTTTTTCTTCCTATCCATGTGCATGTTGGGGGTAGCCGATGAGGATGTGGTATGTCACTTGTTCCCTTTTACTCTGAGTGGTTCAGCTTCCACATGGTACTTTAGCTTGAGAATAGGATCGATCACCTCATGGGGTGCCTTTCAGTGGGCCTTCTTAGACAAGTTTGGCGATGACAAAACACCTACAGCCTTAGTTTTAGAACTATCCCGTTTAAAAAAGGAAGCCAAAGAAAAGGTCAAGGATTCTAACATCCGGTTCAACACTTTGTTTAACAGAATCCCAACTAATGCTAGACCTACTGATGAGGTGCTAATGGAGTTCTACATCACTGCTCTCCCTATCCCTACTATGATGTTGGTCAAGAGGAGTAGCTTACAAATCTTACAAGGTGATATTGATGAAGCAATAAAAGTCAAGAATGAAATGACCAGTCTCACAAAATGTCATCATATGACCAAAGGAAAGAAAGCCTCTCGGTCATCCAAGAATAATAATGGGAGTGATAACAAAGAGGCTAAGGGCAAAGAATGGGACACCATAGATGTGGAGGTTTGCACTGGATCATTAAGAAACTAACAAACATAGTCATTGATATGGAAAGGAGTTATGGAGAGAGTACTAGTGGTAATGGAGGGGATTACAACAACAGAAAACCTTTCAAACATTTCTATCGTAAGAAGACAAAAGGTGGTCATGGTCAACTTGCATTGCCTACTCGACCCAATGAAGGGAATTTAAATATGGAAGAGCTAGCTCTTATTGGGTCACTCCTTAACAAAGAAGGACCTATAGTGGAGCTAGAGCCAGAACAAGAAAATGAGGAAGAATACCAAGTAGAAGAGCCCTTGGATGAAGAATCTCAAATCAATGTACTTTGGGATTTCTATACAAATGAGAATGATGATGACGAAGAAGATAGTACGGCAGAAATCCACACTAATGAAATCCACACACGAAGTAAAGGGCCACTTGCAGGCGTGATAAAGCCTGTAGACTAGACAAAGAAAGATGTTTTCCCTTTGAAGGTGTCCACTTCCAAAGTTCCTGTTGAGAAGGGCAGACCTAGTGGTGAGTCCAAGAATACCCCAGTTACAAACTATCCAAAAAAAGATAATACATCTCCAACTGCAACGAAGGCTACTCAAAATGGAAAACTCCCACCTAAGAACAGCACAATCGGTATGTTTAGTCTACCCTACCCTGTTTATAACATTGATTACAACATTGTGGATGATCTTAAGAAATCTAGGGCTAATATCATATAATTCGATTTGCTAAAACTAATGCAGCAAAGAGATTTGTTGTTGAAAGATATGAATGAATGGAATTGCAAAAATCCCACTATCCTAAGCAACCAAACCAAGAAGTTGGTGTCAAGACCTGTTATTACCCCCAGTACAGCCCAAACACCATTAGCCATGGAAGCCACTCTGTCAAAAATGTATCGTAAACCCAAAGATTTCAGTGCAGCCATGATAAGGAGGAAATCAAAATCCATGACTCCACCTTTTCTTATCACCTTTGAGATCCTCAACATGAACGTACACAATTGCTTGGTAGATTCCGGTCCCATCCACTACTATGCCTTACATTGTTGCTAAAAGGCTTCATGCAGTACCCGAGAAAACTGGCACTCGAATTATGCAACTAGAGAGAATGAATGTAAAGGTAATAGGAGAATTTAAAGATGTGTTGATTCGGATAACTACTAAACCACAATACACAAAAGTCATTGACATAATGGTAGTCGATATACCCGAGGCTTATGGCATGCTACTTAGTAGGGACTGGTCAGCAAAATTGAATGGACATTTCTCAACTGATTGGTCCCATCTCTTGCTGCCTCAGAAGGGAAAAGGTGATATGCTGATAGTTGATCGAGAAATATAGATGAAGAATGTGGTGACGGAACTAAATGGCCCCAATGAACCTGTAATGTTTACCAACTCTATCCTTGGGAATTATAGTTTCAATGTTTACGCCACAAAAACTTGTTTTGGAGAATTCCATGTAGAAATAGTTGAAAAAATTGTAACAAACACACAGTTGGAAGCTCTACGCCCTAATCCAACTGATGAATTATCTTGTATTATAGTAGATGATAGGACTAATTTTGTAAATAGCATTTCAATTGATGGAACATTAGATTATATATTTTGGACACTCTACTTTGATGGATCTAACTACTTTGAAGGTACAGGTGCTGGGAGCATTCTCATTGACCCGCAAGGGAACCAATATCTGATGGCCAGCTAATTGGAGTTTGCATGCACCAACAACATGGCAGAATATGAAGGCTTGATATTGGGCCTGAAGAAAGCCATTGATATGAAGCTAAAAAATATTAAAATTTTTGGTGACTCACATATAATTGTGGATCATGTGAGGAAAAGGATACACTGCAATTCGCCACACCTGGTAAGGTACCAACATGAGGTATGGAGCTTAATTAATAGTTTTGATTCTTTTAATATCACATACATACCTCGAGGGAAAAACCAAGATGTCGATCTAATGGCTGGTATGGCTGCAAAACTTTGCCTGATTTTAGATTAAAAAAGAATAAATGTTATGTTGAATTGATTTTTAGACCATTCGTGCCTAATAACATCTCAAATTGGCAGGTGTTCAAAGATGATTAGTAAATCCCTGAGTTCCTACACTGCAAGAAGACATTGAAGAATGCAATCATTGATTAAAAGGAGCATGACAGGCTTATGAATGAGAGGGAGGATGAGGAAAAAGATCAGTCCAATATGATTCCTTGAAAAGATGGAGCACTTGTATGACCCGCATGATAAATTCAAGAAGTTGACAAACTGCAAAAAGCATAGCTCATCCATGAAGTTTGAGTCGGTTAACCTTGGAACCAAAGAAGACCCAAAAAATGTCAATTTAGGCTTAGGATGCTCTCCACAAGAAAGGGATGTGTTTGTTAAGCTGTTTAAAGAGTACAGGGACATCTTTGCATGGACATATAGTGACCTAAAAACCTTTGACACCAGTGTTATGCATCATGTAATTCCTCTGGAAAGGAGGCTAAGCCCTACCAACAAAAGCTTTGCAAGATACATCCCCGTCTAGAACCGCTGGTGAAGAAAGAATTAAACAAAATGTTGGATGCTAATATCATTTTTCCGGTCAGACACACCCACTCGGTAGCCAATATCGTGCCAGTAAGAAAGAAAAATGGAGACATCAGGCTATGTATTGATTTCAGAAACCTAAACAAAGCATCGCAAAAGGATAACTATCTTGTCCCTTCTATGGAGCACATTCTTCAGTGCATTTCTGGGTCTGAAATGTTGTCCTTATTAGATGGGTTTTCAGGATATAATCAAGTGTTGGTATCTAAGGGGGACCATCTTAAGACAACCTTTAACACTAAATGCGGCACTTATGCATATCGTAAAATGCCTTTTGGACTTATTAAAGTGGGCGACACATTCTAGAGAGCTATGGACATAGCTTTCCAAGGATTGATTAACAGATCAGTAGTAGTATACATGGATGACATTACTGTGTATTCTTATCACAAAAGGGATCATATTTATCACCTGAAACAAATTTTTGAAAGATGTTGAAAATACGGAATATCGTTGAATCCCAAGAAGGGCGGCTTTAGAGTTATAGAAGGGAAACTGCTAGATCATATACTTTGTAAAGAAGGGATTGTTATTGATCCTGAAAGAATAGAGACTATCATGAGAATACAACCCCCTGCAAATAAAAGGGCAATGCAATCTTTCTTCGGGAAGATTAATTTAGCTAGGAAACTTGTTTCAATTTTCACAGAAATAGTGTGTCTCATGTAGCTAATGATGAAAAATGATGTTGTGTATAAGTGGAGCGATGAAGCTAAGAAATCATTTTAGCGAATCAAGGAAGCCATCGCAAAAGGTCAATCCTGATTTCGGTAAGGAATTCTTCTTGTATACTTTTGCTTCTAATGTTTCATATGCCACAATCCTCACCCAAAAAACTGATGATGGAAACAAAGTCCCTATTTCTTATATGAGATCTAATCTTCAAGGAGCATAACTGAACTACCCATACGTGGAGAAACAAGGCTTTGCGGTCTTTAAAGCTATAAAACACTTCTGCCCTTATTTATTAAAGGCCAGGACTAAAGTAATCATTCCCCATCATGTTGTAAGAGCCCTCTTCGTGCAGAAATAAATGGGTGAACGAAGAGGGAATTGGATAACTGCACTTCAAGAATTCGACCTCGAGATAAAGCTGGCAAAGATAGTTCGAGGGCAGGGACTGTGCAAGCTAGCAGTAGAAGCCTTGGTGGATAAAGAAGGGGCATCTAAAGGACTAGAAGCGTAGAATATGCAATATGCACAAATAGAATTTAGGGAGGATCCCCTATGGATTAATGAGACGCTGATGTATGAACGCGAAGCGTCAGAAGCCCTTTTGGATCCTGAGTCGTGGTATTACGACATACGTTTTTATTTAACATGGGGACCATGTCCTAAACACATGGATGCATCACAAAGGGGAGCACTCAGATTGAAATCTAATCAGTATCACTTGGCTAATGACACATTATACAGAAAAAAAATTATGATGGAATTTGGCTAAGATGTTTGGAAAAGGATGATGTTGATCATGTCTTAAAAGAAATGCACGACGGCCCAGTAGGTGGTCACTACGGTGGAGAGACCACTACTCACAAAATAGTAAGAGCTGGATATTATTGGCCCATGGTGTTCAGAGACTCGCATGCCTACGCTTGCAAATGCAAGGTGTGTCAAACCGCCGCAGGACGAGAAAGAAAGCCAATTGTTCCCCTCAGGCCCATTATGATTTATCGCCTGTTCCAACAATGGGGCCTAGATGTCATAAGCAAGCTCACTCCAAACTCTTCACAGCAGCGTAAGTATATACTCACGATGACTGACTACTTCACCAGATGGACTGAAGCCATCCCGTTTTAGAAGGTAAATGAAGATGAGGTAATATCATTTTTTGAGAAATTTATTATCAACAGGTTTTGCATCCCTAACGCTCTCATATTTGACAATGCTTCTTATTTTTCATCACTGAAATTGACTGAATTTTCCATTGATAAATCAATTCACATAAGGTATGCATCAAAATATTACCCCCAGGAAATGGAGTTGTAGAGTCCTCGGATAAAAACCTCATCCACATAATCCATAAATCTGTCGTCGACAACCAGAGGAATTGGCACAACGCTCTAATAAACACACTTTGGGCCGATAGGGTCACCCCAAAAGTGGCCTTAGGAAACTACCCATACTTCCTAGCCTATGGAGAGGAAGCCATCTTGCCTCCCAACATTATCCTTCCCTCTCTATAGCTCTCCCAAGCTTCAAGAGGAACCCCTTCAGCCTTCCTTGAAGAAAGGCTTAACCAACTGATGAGGTTGGAGGAATTGAGAGATAAAGCTAGAAATAAATTCAGAAACCACCAAATGATTGTGAAGAGATGGTTTGATCGCCATCTAGCAGGAGATAAAGATTACCAAGTAGGAGAGCTAGTCTAGAAATGCGACAAGTTGAATGAGCCAAAAGGTAAACACACGAAATTCCAACATTTATGGCTAGGCCCATTCCAAGTTGTGGAAAAAATTGGTCAGGGAACTTACAGATTGAAAACTTTACAGGGGGAAACTAAAAAACTCCCTGTCAATGGCCAACATCTTAAGAGATATTTCCAGTAGCCACCACATGGTGGTTACCCCCTGAGTAGGTAAGAATTCATTTCATTTTTGTTGTTAGCTTAGTTATCTTTCTGTCCTTTCCGCTCTTGTTTTTCTGCAAAGTTTATTTTCCTTCTATTTTGAATGGCAGTGCTTTTCAGCCAACTGATTTCGGTCCTCAAGTCTCGTTTTTACTTTTTTTAGATTGCCCTCATCCACCACCTTCAACTTTTGCGCCCCTCATTAACCTACTGGTGAGTTTGCTGGTCCCAAACCCATTGTTACCTTGCAAATCAAACAAATTTTCAATGAGCCCATGAGAACTGGAAAGTTAGAGGTGGAATTCAAATTGAAGCCACTCATTAGCATCTATTTGGAACTAGGTAAGATCTGTTGATAACTTGGACACCTGGAGTATATTCGGACATCTTTATAAAACAAAAAATGTGTAACTACAACTGGACTGGCATGGAGGAATGCTCCATTTTTAAATAAATCCCACTCAGACCTAACCTATACTTGCCTGTAAGGATTGTAGTTATTCTCCATTGGTCCCATCCACCACACAAAATTCTCCAATACCTATCATCTACAAGTATACCTCCTTTCATGGGCTAAGCTCACTGTCATATACCTTGTGGCAAATACAATTGTGCTCTAGTCCTTGTGCCTAAAACTGGAAGGACTTATTTAAAAGAAAATGAAATGTCAAGTCCTTGTGCCAATCTGGAAGGACAGCTTGTTTGGGAAGCTGGTTAGAGTAGGGACAGTTGTTGGGCTCAGAGTACCGGTTGACACAGCAAGCCCAACCTTGCTTAAGTGGCTTAAAAATATGGCATGATCCATGACTGCGCCCCATTCAATCATATAAAAATATAGCACTACAATTCTTATATAAAGTGCAGATAAACATATCTACATCAAATTTGATGAGTAATAAAGAGCTGAGGTACACACCTAAACAGGTATTGACAGACTAATGATGACCCTAAAAGGATTTTTGAAAGTAGGAAATAGGTAAAGGAGGGTCAATAAATCCCATAATACTACCATTGGAGAATGCATGTCAAAACCCTATAAGTAGGTAGAAGCTATTTGTCTTTTTCCCACCTGAAGTAATTAATGTTGAAGTCGAACCCATGCTTGTCCATCTATACAGTTTGCATTTCAAGTTTATCTTAACACCATGATGTTACATGGATCCAAGGTTCATTTGGAAACTGTTAACGGGAAAAGTGTCTATTCAGAACGACCCTATCCCACTGAGGTGTGACAGTGACCTCAGAAACAAACAGGGAAACTACTTTCGTATTCTCCTTTATGAACTATAAACGAAGAGGAATAGGATGAACCAACCTGTGTCTTGCGCTAGTCCTTTGATCCAATCTCTCTCCTCTTTGACAGCTTCCAGCTACCTGCTCCCTTACTTGCCCAGCTTCACCAAGTTCCTGTAAGATCACAGAAGAAGGAAACTACACAAAGACATGGATTTATATTCATAAATAGCTTAGGATCAGATTTAAGCTAAACATACAAATGTAAACAACATCAATGATATACAAGCATGTAGGAGAAACTCAAATAGTTTTATTGATAATACAAGAAGATCCAGGAGGAGTTACAACCGATGATTCCTGATCCAGCATCAACCTCCGAGCATAGAATCCCCTCTTCACCTCCAACAAAGCATAAATCACCCAATACTCTGATATCTATCTCAAAACCAACAGCAATTCTCTGCAATGTACAAAATTCTAGCCTCTGGATCTCTTGGTGAGGGATCCATATATAGATGTATGCAGAGAGGATGAGTCAGCTCATGAATTGATTAGTGGCTTCTCTTTGTCAGTTCTTGCTTCCACTTGGAGACTGAGAGCCTCTTACTCATCACTGGTCGAATTCAGTGAGGCAAGTGTCATTGGAGAAGATTCTAGAAGCTTCCATTGCTCTCCACCTCGTGGAATGACTCTGCCACTTGTCATTTCCCGCTCAACGCACCCTGGTAGTGCATTCAAGTGCGTTGCAACGCACCTAGCCAGTGTATTTGGGTGCTTTGCAATGCAGCTAGCTAGTGGAGCAGCTGAAATGATCCTGATTTGACTAGTTCTGAGCAGTTTCTAGTGGAGAACTTCTGGGAGAAGCTGTAATTTGTTGACCTTGTTTCTTTAGGAGCTGGAACAACACTTTTAGGGACTTAGGATCCCTTGGTTTATGGACATTTCATGCTTAGAGCTGTAAGGCACAAAAATGTCTATAACAGTTGCCCCCTAAAGTATGAGGCCGTTTATCGGGTGAAATGCTTTATTAGGAGGATCCGAAGTTCTTCCAATGCTGGGAGGAGACCTGTAATAAGATACAATACAATACATTATCTTCATACTGTTTTCATGATCTAGCTGAGGCGGGCATTCCCATGCTCAGTCTTTATAAATTCATTTTCACGTACATAGGACAGACAATCGTCTGATGGTAGACTGATGATTCTGATGGAGTCATCATCCTTTTGATAGGATGATTATCTGTGCTGCAATGTTGTACATTTCAATGTCTTTATTTTTCCTGAATATATATCGCAGCCCAGATGGATGAAACTAGATCCGGGGTCTTCAATCTCGTCCAATCTTCACTCGAAGTACAAGTCGATCCATGTGAGAAATGTTTTGAAGTCGAACATGGAAAGACATCGCTTGATTACCAGTCAATGATGTAAACTGTTAACAAGCGCGAGAGGAATCACCGATAATGATAATGACCCTCAAGGTACTACAGTACAATTCACGTGATGTGGATAAAGGACTTGGTGTCGAACACCACACAAAATCTTTTGGTCGAAGGTCATTGATGTATACCTATCGCCGGAAGTGAGAAACTTGCCATTGAGGCATGCAAGCTTCAAAGTACTGAAGGGGGTGTTCCTAGATCAACTTCTTGGATAATGAGCTGATGTCGACAAGAAGCGATCCGTCAAAGGAGGGCCTTAATGAATCCTACATCAATGACACGGAATGGAGCAAATGATTTTGATGGAGGTGAAAACGATCTGATGATATATGGTTCAGGGTGGCGGTCATGAAAGAATGAAGTATAATGTATGGTAGTGGATGGGACACAGGTGACTTCTCTGGATGACTTCTCTTGAACATGTCGGCGACACTTATGTGATGGATTGGTAGCATTTACCCCAAATGTGGATGGTGTGGCGTGACCATGGTGATGTGACCGGTGAATGAAACAACCCAACCCGACTCAGGCACGGAGTGGAAGTGTCATGTTCAAGAGCGACTTGCTACCAATAAAGTTTCTTTGAGTTTTCTTCCCAATTTTTCCCCAGTCATTGCCGACCAGTACCTCTTTATTTTTTTCAAGCTTGAGGAGGATAACATATGCTTGTTCTATAATCTGCCCTTCGGGCAAACCCATCGCTATGTTTTAACGAGCCTAGCGATAGTGAAACTCGTTCTCGCCTAAAGACAAGTTTGTCGCTATTAATCTTTTTTAACGAGTCTAACGACAAAGATAACTCGGTCCTTTTCATTTTTAGAGAGTCTGAAAAGGTATGTAAAGGTAACTCCAAAATTCCTTTTTCGTCATCTAATCCCTTAAGTCCGAAAAAGTATAAAACAATACAGAAGGGATGAATTTTCGATCGCTTTAACGAGCCGAACAAAACAAGCGCTCGATCTTTTTGTGCAATAATCCCTCAGGTCCAAAAATATTAAAATCTAGAGGAGGGATAGCACTTCCTGTCGCTTTAACGAGCTGGAAGGCCAAAACTCGGTAATCTTTTCATATTTTACGAGTCAGTTGAAAAGAGCTTAAAGAAGACTCATCTTTTGAGGAACGAGTGATAAAATGGGTAGCAGCTAATTCCAGGTAAGGTTTGGAATTTTCCAATCACGGCAATGTCACAAGGATGGCTAGTGAAATCACTCTTCGCAACTGTTCCTCAAAATGGGTAAACAATCAAATGGAGGTGAATGATCGGCCAATGGAAAAGTGGAGGTGACGGTGCAAACACGACCAAGGCTTTAATGGCTGAAAATGCTTCATTCACGGTGGTTATTTACCGGGGGATAGTTCATTTTTTAACGAGCTTAAACATGGGTGGAAACATTTGCTCGGTCCAGGTTTATTTTTTAATGAGCTTGAACCTCGCGGTAAACACTGCTCGATTAATCCAGTCATATGATAAGAATGTCTCATATAATAACGGCAAACTTTTAGATTTTTGCCCTACATCCTTTCTTAATGCAAGTTAGGAAACGACTAATCCAAAAAACGGATAAATAATCGCTCTTTGCTTGCACGCCAAAAGGTTTGCATGCCCCCAGGTATAAAACAGAGTTTCAAAGTTACCCCTCAATTTGCAGACAAAACATTTGTTCCATCGGGAGAGGCCTACCTCTTACAGGTTACCCAAAGATTGTTCTATTCGCACAGCAAATAAAACACTTCTTCAGCGATGTCTACCGAGATAAACAAAGGTGAGCGACGATGCCCGCCAACTCACATAACTTTGACAAGAGAATCTTATTCTAGAATAACCCCTCTTCCAATCACGGACAGGGTACAGACTAGTCATATTCTCTCGCAGAAACCTACTCTATACCCGAAGTTTTCCTGCCGAAGCAGACCAGGATGCATGCCCCCTGGGTTTCAGTCATATCCCTCCGAATTACTCGCGCTTATCGGGAGGACGGACTGGGGATTGAGACATTTCTTGCGTGAAAAGACCATTTAGGGACGGTATATGACTATTTGCTATGCGTGATCCGGGAAATGAAAGCTGGTCCACGAGCTTGACCACTCTTCCTTCGTGCGGAAAACACATTACTCTAAAGAGTGGGGAGACGATGGATCCCATGCAATAAGTATAGTCTCGTCCAAGGAGTAGGTTATAATCCAAGGGTCCTTGAACTACCATGACGTTCATGCGAACTGTCTTCCCTCTCAATGTTATGGGCACATCGGGAAGGATCCCTAAAGGTCGACTGGTTCCTTTATCAAAGCCTGTCAGATTTCTCATTTCAGGAAACAGCGATGGCGAACCAAGCGCTTTCCAAGCAATAGAGGAAAGGATACTCACAGAAGCCCCCTCATCTATGATGGTACCAGCCATGACCATTCTATATATTTGAACGATAATTCGGAATGGTATGCTTGCTGGCAAACGAGGTCTGCCTAGTTGATTCCAGTCGAAGGATACAACTAGGTTGCTTGGAGGTGGGACCGAGTAGACGGCCGGGTATGGCTCTGATGAACTTCCTTCCTGCGGTAAAGGAATGGGTGGATTGCCCCCATGTTCGTCGGAGTCTGTGTTGATGAAGAGAATTTGGACGGTGTCATCCTTCTTCTCTTCAGTGACTGTATCATCCGAAGATAAAACCTCTGAAGGCAAGACCAGGTCAACTGTCGCCTCGACCTTTTGACTTTCGTCTGGAATGGATTCAGTTGGTTTATCTTCAATGACAGGCGCTTCAGCCGACCACCTGAGCGGGCCAGCTGGGTTCTCAACTAGTGACGGACTCGGCAAGACTTTTTTATATCTAGGAGGAAGTCGTAACGGTGAAACCGGACGATCATCCAAAACTCTTTTAGCCTTGTCTAAGAAGGGACAATGGTGGAGGGCATGGTCGCCTTCGCACAGTTTACAAGGAAATCTAACTTTCCCTTTTCGTCCTGGGGCTTCACTTTCACTAGTTGACGGTGTGCTTTCAACATGATCTCCAGAGGTTGATGACACCGGATTGTGCAAACGAGGAGACCAGTCCCTTAATATCCGGGGGATGCAAGGACAATCTCTGTGAAAGTGGTCTCCTCTACAAATGACACATGGCGATTTAGGCCTGGTCGGTGCTGTGTGTGGATTTTCGTTAGACGACACTCGTTTTCCCCCATTCGCCTTTGGCTCCTTCTTCTTTTTCTCTTTCTTCTTCTTTTCCTTCTTCTCCTTAGGAACTTGGCTTTTAACTTTACCAGTCCCGTCAAGCGAAGAGGAAGGAGGAGAGGAAGAATTAGAGGAAGTAGAAGGCTGGTGGGTAACTCTGGACTCGTCTAATTGCTGATTCGATTGTTTAGGAATAGTGGTGTTCTGAACGACATTGGTTGAGAAGAGCCATACTTGCAAGCCAATTGTCAGTCCTAGAAGCGACAATGTGGCCATATGGGGCGCACCAACATCTCCCCAAGAGGAGAATGGACTAGGATTTCCACCAAGGGGAATTCCTTGGTTGGTAGGCTCCATTTTCTCAACCCAAAGATCAACGTAGGAAAAGGGGATGAATATTCCATTTAAAATAAATTTTAACACGCTTTGACACAACTTGTTTTTTCAGTTTTAAAGAGTCGAGAAAAAACAAAAGATGACTCTAGTCTCCTTCGATTTTTAATGAGCCTGAAGTGACAAGTGCTCAGATGGACCTTTTCCATTAAGGAGTCTGAAAAGGAATGAAAGGGACTGCTCTGGAGGTCTAGGTAGAGGGAGTACCAAACCAATCGCAAAACTGCAGAATACTTTTTACGGTACGGCAGTCAATCTTCCCGAATGCTGTGTTCAGTGCATTGCGATCAGTAGGGCGGCCGACACGGCTTCCTATGGATAAAGGTTTTATGCCTATAGGGGTCTCCCAATATATACTCGACGGTACGTGGGAGCACAAATCCGTACTGGCACTTATCGTCTCAAAGTGGAGGAATCACCCAACCATCAGTGAGGACAACAGTTACCAGGCTTTACAACGTCGGAATACGTCTCTAGCCTAGACCTCTAAATGTTGTGCGTTAAGTTACAAAGCGTTGTTAAGTTCATTGAATTTATTTTAGGTTGATCTTTCTTATGAAGTTTGCCTTTTGGGTTCACCACGAGATGTAGATGTAATTCCTAAAATGCAATCTAAAGATGATAAGCAAGCTTTTATCTCTTTTCAGCAATGAAAATCCTAGCTACAAGGGGAAAAGAAAGACACAATCTTTTCTCAAAGAGCAAAGAGCACACTGTAAATGCACTTTTCCTAAATCAAGCCAAACAGACTGTCAATATGCAAATGCACATGTGCATGTATTTGTTTTTCACTTTCTTAATATTGATGCCTAAAAAGAAAGTTGTTGTACAAATTTGAATTCGTTTTCAAGTGAAAAACACAAACAAGCTTCTTTTCGAAATCAAAAGGTAGAGACGACTACGACACTTTATGATTTTGAAATGAACACTTGTTTCAACACTAGAAATTCACAAATTCAAGCCAAAGGCAAAAGTAAAAGCATAATCAACTGTCAACAGCAAATAAACTTTCTCCTAAGATCAAAATCGACACTTATGACAGATCTAAATCAAAGGACGAAAGTATGGCTATTCTATTTTTGCAATGGGAAACTGTAAATGACGCAACAAACACACAAAAACATATAAAGTTTCTTTTATACAACTGAGGCGGAATTAAGGCAAAGAAAAGGGGCTTTTAAACAGACACACACACTGATCACAGGCTGCAAAAATCAGAGACAAAACTGAAAAAATTGAGCAAAGAACCTCAGTTGCACAAGGCTAGGCTGTTCAACGCACCTGCTACACAAAGAAACTAGATTGCAACGCAGGTTGCCCTCTCGGGAACTGCGCTGAAATGCAGGAACTCTTCACAGCACCTACGCTGGGGCGGAAACGAGAATTCTATCTGGGTTCTGGGTCACGGTTTGCAGTTTAATCTATGGTTTTTGGCCGAGTAAAAGCAATCAGTAATGCACAATCAGAGGGTAGATTTAAAAGAGGTTTAAGAGCTATCACAAAGGGTAATCAGATCATTTGTGAATCAGTTGTTCAAATCATAAACAGATCCAGTGAATGGATTGAAGTAGCAGATGTCTACTTTGCATTTGTTAATGGCAAATGCAGTTCGATTCGCTACTTCTAAGTTTATGAAACAAACAACAAGAGAAACACAAACAAACTAACTAGACACGATCCCCAGTGGAGTCGCCATTTTGTTAACGGGAAAAGTGTCTATTCAGAACGACCCTATCCCATTGAGGTGTGACAGTGACCTCAGAAACAAACAGGGAAACTACTTTCGTATTCTCCTTTATGAACTATAAACGAAGAGGAATAGGATGAACCAACCTGTGTCTTGCGCTAGTCCTTTGATCCAATCTCTCTCCTCTTTGACAACTTCCAGCTACCTGCTCCCTTACTTTCCCAGCTTCACCAAGTTCCTGT
Source organism: Pinus tabuliformis (assembly GCA_031772625.1). Classification (NCBI taxonomy): domain Eukaryota; kingdom Viridiplantae; phylum Streptophyta; class Pinopsida; order Pinales; family Pinaceae; genus Pinus; species Pinus tabuliformis. The sequence continues at coordinate 1,110,656,604 of CM062804.1, read as the reverse complement.
AAGATCACAGAAGAAGGAAACTACACAAAGACATGGATTTATATTCATAAATAGCTTAGGATCAGATTTAAGCTAAACATACAAATGTAAACAACATCAATGATATACAAGCATGTAGGAGAAACTCAAATAGTTTTATTGATAATACAAGAAGATCCAGGAGGAGTTACAACCGATGATTCCTGATCCAGCATCAACCTCCCAGCATAGAATCCCCTCTTCACCTCCAACAAAGCATAAATCACCCAATACTCTGATATCTATCTCAAAACCAACATCAATTCTCTGCAATGTACAAAATTCCAGCCTCTGGATCTCTTGGTGAGGGATCCATATATAGATGTATGCAGAGAGGATGAGTCAGCTCATGAATTGATTAGTGGCTTCTCTTTGTCAGTTCTTGCTTCCACTTGGAGACTGAGAGCCTCTTACTCATCACTGGTCGAATTCAGTGAGGCAAGTGTCATTGGAGAAGATTCTGGAAGCTTCCATTGTCTCTCCACCTCGTGGAATGACTCTGCCACTTGTCATTTCCCGCTCAACGCACCCTAGTAGTGCATTCAAGTGTGTTGCAACGCACCTAGCCAGTGTATTTGGGTGCTTTGCAACGCAGCTAGCTAGTGGAGCAGCTGAAATGATCCTGATTTGACTAGTTCTGAGCAGTTTCTGGTGGAGAACTTCTGGGAGAAGCTGTAATTTGTTGACCTTGTTTCTTTAGGAGCTGGAACAACACTTTTAGGGACTTAGGATCCCTTGATTTATGGACATTTCATGCTTAAAGCTGTAAGGCACAAAAATGTCTATAACAGAAACAGAGATAACTGGTTCACCCAGCAGTTCACCATTTGTTGTGGCTACAACCACCACCCTATTAAAATTTGCCATGGTAGCAAATTTGAATGGGTCCCCTAGAAGTTTGATCTTCCACTTCTCCAAATGATCTGTTTTTATCTCTGGGATTTTAACTCTGTACCGAGTCAAATCTTCAGTCCTTAATGATCGAGAACTCCCTTGTATAAATCTCTACTACATGGTTCATTCATTTACCAGTCTAGCCCTTCATTCATTTATTTATCGATACCTTTCAACCCACGCTCTCTATTGTTTTTGTATTTGGATCCAACCCACAAAACCTTATATCGCATCTTCATTCCCATTATAACTCTTTATAATAGAAATTCTTCGCAAAACATTCATAACCCACCCTTTTTGCTTATCGCAACCAGTTTTTACACACAACACATACCATAAGGCATCGGACCCAACGGAGTTATCAGCCATAATATATACATTATCAGGTCCGGAGCCCGATCGCATATCGCAATCGACGAGGTCCCAGGGCTTATATATAACATGCATGGCAATCTACCGGACCCGACGACATTATTAACCATAATATCTATATGTGTGTGTGTGTGTGTGTGTGTGTGTGTGTGTGTGTGACGGGTCCAGATCCCATCGCATATCACAATCGGCGGGGTCCAGGACTTATATATAAGGCACACCACTATATACCGGACCCGCCGATAACTATCAATTCGAGTGCATAATTTTTCAAGCCCGGCCTTATGGTCGGCTGCAGGTTTTCCTGTGTATTCCTATGCATCGCAATAATACGTCGTGGTTGGGATTTTCAAAGGGAAAGCTTATATGGCAGATCCGAAGTGACTATTAAGCGCAACATATATATATTTCAGGTCCGAAGCCTCATCGCATATTGCAATCGGTGGAGTCTGGGGCTTATATATAAGGCACACCACTATCTACCGGACCCGATGATAATTATACGCCTGGATATATAATTTTTCAAGTCCGGCCTTATGGTCAGCCGCGGGTTTTCCCGTGTATTTTATTGCATTGTGATAAAGTGTCCCAGTCCAAGTTTTCAAAGGAAGTGGTGATATGGCGGACCTGAAGGGATCATTAAATGCGACACATATATATTTTGGCTCCGGCCAATCGCAAGTCGTAATCAGCAGAGGCCAAAGCTTAAATACATTGCGCGATGCGATGAAATAGTGTTTTGTGGACCCGATAGGGTATATGTTCTCATTTATAATATTTCAAGTCTGGGTTTCGGATCTGGTTCTGTGTTATGGGATGATTTTCAATGTAAATCGGATTTATATTTTCTGGACTTAATCAATGCATGAAGTAAAAAACCAAGGGCCAATTCTTTCACTCTTGTTCCTTTTGATGTTATAAATGTTTTAATGAAGGCCAGATCTGTGTTTGTAAGTAGTTCTATCATATTTTCATAAGCATAGCTAATGTTAGTTATTTCTATAGGCGGGGACTGAGAGAAGGCAAGCGAGGCCGAATAAAGGATGCATAAGCCTCAAGTATGGCTCCGGGTTGTGTTCTATCTTGAGATTCAGCTTTGAGCATTGGTGGTCATGTTTCCACATGTTGCCTGTGTGCTCCGAAGGCTATGTGGTCTCGGGCCTTATCATGAAGAAACGACACACATACCTCCTCCTTTCAATCGACAGCTATTCATTTCCCCAGGAAATGAAACGTTCTAGCAGATGTGGTCGTTACGGTTCAACCACTTCATCGATCGATTCGAAGGCTGTATATTTTAATTTGCATACTGAAAAGAGGGGGGAGGTGAAAAGTCAGGGGAAGATCGAGGGTCAGTGGCTTCTGCATAAGTATTACCTCTGAAGATGAGAGGAGGGCCTTTTGTTTGGAGAGAACAGCTTTGATTTATTATGAATAAAGAATATTGTCTGGTTCAAGAAGGAGCCTTTTGTTTTTGATCCACTTTACTTTGCTTTTATGTGTTTTCAAACAGGGTCTTGTTACTGGCATAAATACAAATGTGTTTTGTTTTTGTGCATATTGATAACGATACAACTTGTGATTAGCCTTGGTTGTTTGAATGTAATTCTTCATCATAGTTAACTAATGAGCAATCCCTAATTTGAAACTCTGTTAGACATCAGTTGCAAGCTTTATTTGTATAAAAAGGAATGTGTATTCCTGTATGACTAATTGGATTGCAATCAAGATTTAATGCGGCCTTGTTCTTATCTAAACCAGTAATTGATTCATCTGGACTTGGAATTTACATATGATGTTTAACTTCTTTTTGTCATGCTCCTACAAGATAGATTAGGATAGTTAAAAATAGCTTAAGTAGTTTAGATAGGATTTGATACATATAGGTTAGTTGTTTCCTTTTATTGATTTAATTGAAGTCTTCCTCCCAGAAGCAATCTTTCAACACATTTAATAGTTTACGGGATCCTTTAAAACCCGTTGGAGCTAGCCACCCCAAACAAAAGCAGATCTAATTGGGGTCTGTGATCGGGTTAGTTCCCGTTGCTAGTATTGTGAACATTCGCCATGTCAACAAAATTTAAAACCCCTTTGGTAAATATGAAATTGGAATGTAAACGTATTTTGATTCTGGGGTGTTCTAGAAAATTTTAAGCTAGAATGGGAATGAAAATTTTGTATTATGGGGTAATTTTTTTAGAGATTGGAATGAGCCTCTGTGTTCAATTCAACAAGAATCATTGATAATCGTGAAGAAAATTAAAAGTTTTAATAAAACCCTTATAATTGTTTATATATATGTATGTATGTATAGATATAGATATGAAAATTTGAAAAACACTTAAAGTATCAATTTGAATTAAAATTTAAAATTTTTATTTCCTTAAAAGATAATATAATTAAATATTGTTAATAAAATTTAATTAAATAGCAAAAAAAATCATTTTGTACTTTAAAGTTAATATTTTATTTAAGTAATTAACTTGAAACAAATTATTATATTTATTATTAAAAATTATTTAAAATATAAATTAAATTAAATGAAAATAAACATGTATTTGAGAAATAGAAGTTTACCATGAGCAACCATATTCATTATCTCAATATTATGCTCCTAATGACTCTAGTTGTCACAATATCTGATCCAATAAATTAAAAAAAAAAACTAATTCTAAATTGAAAGATGTCATTGCTTCAAATATTCATCTAATTTTGGATAAGCTTGTCAAGGATTTTAGATGAGTGTAAAAAGTAAATCTCATGGTAAATTAATTAAAGTCATTCATATTGATGCTTTATGAGTTTTAGAGTACATCCGAGGGAACGAAATTCAAGATGTGCTCAAAGTTGTGGAAAATTACTCATCCAAACTGAAATAAAGGAGAATTGAAAATATCTCAAAGATGTATAATTAAATGGCTAAATAAACGTTGTGAAAAACTAATCCTTACATAGCTAGATCAAAGTTGTGAAAAAATAATGCTTTCATTATAAAATGTATGTTGTCCATTTCAATAAAATTCCTAAAATGTCAGGATTGCTATTGACTATAGAGAGTGAGATTAAAAATAGTTTTAATGGTATTATAGGATTATTTTGTTTGGTTAAGAGATCATTTTTCTTCAATTTAATGAAGTAGGTTAATATAAGGAAATAGAAAATAGTTTAAAATTTATTTATCAGCAATGATATGAAGAATACCATGGCCACATAAAAATTTTATCCATGGTAAATGTTTTTAAAGTTTTTTGAAAAACTTTTTCCATTAAAAATGTTTCATATTCATCTTTCCCGATGAATAAGCTTGAAACATAATATTTAATTTTCGTGTTTCATCGGACTATATATTATATAAATAAAAAATTTGGACACCTAGTCTGCTAAGAATTATGGAGTGGAATATGAAGAGTCATTAGAGTCCAAGAGACCTTGGAAGATGAATCCAATGGTCATGGAAAATGTATTAATATGTATATCATTGTGAATATAAGAAAATTCAATGTTTTATCTTTCATATCTTGTCTTAGTTTGTGTTTTTTAATATGGTATCATAGCGGGCAATTTTTGGCCCTACTCCAATTTGAGCCACTAGTTTTGTGGCCTCTCTGTGCATTTCAGTTTTTCCACCTTGAGCCTGTCATAACATAGTTTTGAGACCCCACTTTAAATGCTTCTACAATATTTTCCATCACTCATGTTTTCTACTCATCAATGACATTTAACAACTCCTACATTTTGTCCTATCAGCCTTGACTCTCATGAAAGTCAGTTGATATACAGTTTGGGAACTATTTTTCCACGATTTTCTACCCTTTCTAACACTTTGGTAACATATTTGCATGAAAATTTTAATGTGTTGAAGTTTGAAATTGTTTCCTTTTTTACTACCCTTTTTCCCTCTCCTTTATCTTTTTGTGATCATTTTTGTAGAAATCTCAACATATTCAAGGTCATCTCATCCTATAAAAGGTATAAGTCATCCATGTTTTAGAATCTATGTTTCTTTATGAATTATAATGAAAACATCTCTACAATTACATAATCTTGATCATTTTGCAACTAATATTGAATTCTCCAGTCATATCCATAATTAGATAGGTTTCACTGCACCAATGAAGGAATGAAAGGTACCTAAAGATGAAAATGTTCACCACATGGATGTCCACATATTGACATGACTTAGTAGGTAGGTTACAAAGATCGAAAGATCTAAGAGTCAAACAAAAAGTCAAACTTTGGCTATGACGGTGCAACAATTAAGCAAAGTGTGGTAGGAGATCATAATGAGATCAGACGAGTGTGCAGGAGAATTTTTCAATCACAAAGATATGATTCAAGAAGAATCTCTCATGATTTTCTCTCTTAGTAGAAAATCGTGAGAAAATAAAGTTTCAATTTTGATTTACTTCTTAGACGGAAAAATAGTTTGATTTCCTCTCGGCATAAGACTCTTAATTGCTAGATTTCTTTTTCTACAATTAGAAGTTAATATTTTTTTTATGAAATTAGTATTAAAGTTTCTTTTCTAGAATCTATAATTAGCCTTTCTTTTAAGGAACTAGAAACAGACTTTAAATTCTACAATTAGAAGAAGATTTCCAATTCTGTAATTTAGAATCAGTTTCAAAAAATCGATTTCAATTCAGTTAGAATTTATGTTTTGATGTAACTTTAAATAGAAATAACTTGTCTATGACTATTCTCTAATCTTATTCAACATTTTTCCACACATAGAATAATTTCATCTCAAGATAGAATTCCTAGCATATATGGTGCACATATACTTCATAAGTACACGAACCTTGGTTGAAAATCAATGAAGTAATTTAAGAAACAAATAAATTACCCAACAAAAAATTCATCATTCTGAACTTGTTTTTGTTCAAAATAATTCTATGTTTGGGTTTGAGACAGACTCCCATAAGTTCTTAGAAAGAGATGAAATCAGTGAAGTTGAGGTTGAACCACATTCAGTGCCCACTTCAAGAACATATTTACATGAAAATGTTCATGTTCAACCTGCACTTTCCAAGCCCATCATAAGACCTTGGGAAGAAATTATCAACAACAGAAACATAACAAGTCTTGGATATGACAAGAAGGTGTCCTTTCATACTCCATATTATTCAAAACCCATCAAATTTCAAAGTGTTGGATTTCTTCAATACATCTCATCTTCACCTACTCTTCCTCATCCACAATATATTTTCAGATTTCAACATTGTGACAAAGATGGTCATGTGAAATATCATTGTTATGATCTTCATCCATATGGGCACTGTGGTCAGTACACTCATCATCCAAAAAAATGATTCAGAAACAAGTCTCTTGCAAGAACAAATATTCACCTTGGATGGATCACTTCTTGGCAATGAGCTTCAACAACCAAGAAGATATTTCAGTCATATCATAGAATTTGTTTCTGAGTATTGAAAAGTCTTGCAATTGATATTTCTTCATCTTCTCACCTTGTATCTAGAATGGGGAGAATTTATGGTCATTAACAAGATTCAAAGATAAATCAAGCGATATTGAGCAACATCCTGAACCTGCTACCTGAGCCTAGAGCTAAGTTAGCCATACTCAGATTCAAAGTTGCAGCCAAAGATAGGGAATCCCCTAAGCATGCCTTTGGTTGGTGGCCTTCCTTAAACCACTGCAGGTTGAGATCTCCCTTTTCTAGGTTTATGGTTCCTCTTTTCTTGTAGGTTGAGACCTCCCTTTTCTAGGTTGATGATGTCCATTTTCAGAACATTAGGGACACTTCCTCTAATAGAAGACTAACAACTTCTTTCCAGATTTGGAACTATTTTTAGAACTGCTCTAAGTGTTCCATGTTGAGACCTCAATATTATCCCTCTTAAAAGCATTAGGGACACTTCCTCTAGTAGAAGACTAATAACTTCTTGCCAGATTTGGAACTATTCCAGGAACTGCCTTAAGCATTCCAATGTTGGTGGTCATCCTTAAGCCATCACTAGTTGATACCTCGAGTTCTCCCACCTTATACCATTATTTCATAAAGCATATTCAACTAATTGTTGCTATGCATCTTTGCATTTTCATTAAAACTCCCTTCTTGGCCTCATATATACACCTTTGTATTGGGGGGGTGTTGGACACCTAATTCGCTAAGGGTTATGGTGTGGAATATGAAGATTTGTTGGAGTCCAGGAGACCTTGCAAGATGAATCCAATGGTCATGGAAAATGTATTAATATGTATATCATTGGTAAAAGAAGGAAATTCAACATTTTATCTTTCATATATTCTCTCTTAGTTTGTGTTGTTTAACAATAATAGTGTTATATGCAATATGAAATTAATTAATATATTTATTGGTATATATAATATAAAAATGTTATATGCAATGTGAAATTAATTAAATAATTAATTAATTGGTTATAGTTTAGTTGTTTTATATTTTATAGTTTTTTTTGGACATATTTTTAATCAAATTTGTTCGAAATTTGACAAGAATGTGTTAGAATCATAAGTTTGAACTGCAAATTTTTCCATGCCCATTTATCCATTTAAAAATGCATCTTAAATAAACAAAAAATAAAAATAAGGTGAAAATTTATTTCTCTAAATTCCTAAGAAAAAAATTCAAAACCTAAAATGATTAAAAAAATGCCTTTAAGAAAATATTATATTTATTTATTAAAACAAAACAATAATTAATTGAAATTATTTTACAAAATTTAAAAAGAAAATAAATCTAAAGATATAAATTAATTTAAAAGAAAAAAAATCATATTTTACACTAAGTGAGTTTTATATTATAATAATTAATAATAAATTCCTGAATAAACAAAATTATGTTTTAATATGCATGCCATATTTTTTATTGATTATGTTGAAATATGTAACTAGGTTCAGTGTTCATAATGATATATGTAATCATGATTTTATGTATTTAATGAAAATAGAAAAATAAATGTAATATTGTGTCTTGAGGCATCGATTTCATGCGTAAAAGAAATTTATTTTTAGGTCAAGCTCCCAATGAGAGCTTCTAGGGCTTGTCATTGAGTCTACAAATGAAAGAAAATTGTTTTTTGTGTATGAAAGACCCATTTGGGAGTGTTACATATTGTAAAAAAAAAATATTTGAGGAAATGTTGAGTCAAAAGACCCTCCAACACCTCGTCATGGTGCAAATATCAAGTTGGCCTACATAAAGGGAAAAGTCGGCCTAAATATAGCAATTCGTACCCCTAAAAAGCCTATAAGTGAGAAGGAACTCAACCTCATTTGGACACACTCTCAAGCAAGTTTTATCTTCTCAAGATAGAAGTTGTAAAAGGCTGAAGAAGCAAAAGAAAATCAAGATCGATGTTTTGGGCCTCTCTCTCTCATGTTAAGGTTTCTATATTTGCTAGGAAAGTAAAAGATCTGAAGAGATGCTCGGAAAGTTGAATTGCTGGAAAATTTATGGGTCGAAATTCTGAAAGAATTCTCTGGGTAGGTTGAAGTTGCAGAAGAATTTGCTCGGTAAGTTGAAGTTCCAGAAAAATATGTTGGGTGTGTCGAAGTTGCAAGAGAATTTAATGGGCAGGTCGAAGTTGCAAAATAATTTGTTGGGCAGGTCAAATTTGCAGAAGAATTCACTAGGCAAGTTGGAGTTGTAGAAGAATTTGTTGGGCAAGTCGAAGTTGCAACAGAATTTGTTGGGCAAGTCAAAATTGTAGAAGAATTTGTTGGGAAGTTGAAATTGCAGAAGTTGCTTGAAAGCATTGACTTAGTCTTGGAGGGTCTTAGTTAAGGATCACAGGTCTTATAATTCATCAATTGAAGGTTTATAAGAAGAGAAGAATTCTTGTGGGTTTTCCTCTTAGTTTAAGAGGTTTTGTCCCATGTTGATTACCTATATCTTGTGTCCTTTGTCTTATTGTTCTTTATGGTTTGGTAGTTTTTTATGAGGAGAATACTAATAATAATCAAGCGAAAGAAGAAATATAATCAATTTAAGTAAAAATACATCACAAAGAGTTATCAAGGTAAGTGAAATCATCTACTCGAGCTGCCCCTAGATTTCTCAACATGGTATCAGAGTGAAGGTGACAAGAAAAGGAAGGGTAGCTTAAAGAAGGACACTTAAGGGCCAAAGAACTAGAAGATCATCAAGAGCATCAATCATCAAGAATGACCATTCATCTCAAGGATCATCACATATCAAAAGGAACAAGACCTCAAAACCCTAGCTTATCAAAATAAGGGTTTCTCACTTGAAGCATTGTTGAAAAACTTGCACATCATCATCACAGAAGATCTCAATGAACTTACCTAGAAGAACTACTCATTAAAGAATTCTTGGGAAGTTTACAATCTTCAAAGGAAAGAAGACGCTAAGGACCCATCATCCACTCAATCAAAGAAATACCCTACATTTTAAGTATCTTGAGAAGGCCACCACACTCTACACTATACATCCAAGGAAAGGAAAAATAAGCGTAGTTATCATCATCAAGGAATCAAGGTGATCTATCTCTCATTGAATGATAACTTTTGAAGGAAGAGATCTTATATCATCATCGAAATCAAGAAGACATCAAGTTTAAGATATTAACATCAAGGAGAATATTCACTTGACAAGTAAGTATCTTTATATATATGTCTGAACTTATTAAAATGACTTCATTTTGCAAGGAAAACAACAAATTGGTTGGGTCATCATACTTTCTTTCATGGAAGAAGAGGACAGATTTGATCCTCATAGATAATGAAGTTGTTGAACATGTTAAGGGAACAATCACTAAAATTACAAAGGAAGAATCTCAATATCTTGCAAATTAAATGGAAGGGGAAGTAAGGGCTCAAAGGATTCTCATAGAATCCATCAAGGATCCCCTCATATCTTATGTATCAAATTCAGAGGCATCAAAATAAATATATAACAAGTTAACAGAATTATTCTCCATAAGTACAGGAGAAGTGATATCCTTTAGGAGCGATCTATACAAAATGAAGATATCAAAGGAAGATGGAATAGCCTCATACTTTATGAAGGTATTAGGAATAAGAGACCAACTTCAAAGAGTTGGGAGAAATAATGCCCGACAAAGAAATGACCACCATAATACTCAATGCGCTTCCAGAGGAATGGGGCAACTTCACATCTAGCATCTTGGGAAAGAAGTAAACCACCCCATTCAATGAAATTTGGTCATTGTGAAAAATTGAAGAAACTAGGCTGAAGGAAAAAAGCGATGTAGGATCAAACGAGCAAGTCCAAGCATTTGATCCCATTTCTAGGAAGAAAGGAAAGTTTGAAAATTTTGGTCCTCAGAAAAAGAAAAAGAATATGTTGAAGATCCATTGCTGTGGTTGTCATGAGTATTGGCACTACAAAAGAGATTGTCCTAAACTCAAGAAGGACAACAACAAAAGAGGAAGGGAAGAAGCCCATATCACTAAATAAGTGTAAGAACCTGAAAAGAAGAAATCAAAGAAGGAGGAAGTGAGATATCTTGCCTATGACTGAGATAATATCCTCCACTAAGTTCTTTTCAATTTTGTAAATAATAGTTGTCATGGTAGGAAGCATTGTAAGTATGATAGATGCATCATGTTAGGAGATGATATCATGGTATGAGCATATTGTTAAAGCAAGAGCTCATGACATCATTAGAAAATATTGAAATAGAAGTATGCATGGATGTAACAGTCATCTTATAAATGAAATAGATCTTGGTAACATAATTAAAGGAATATGTAGTACATATGGCTAAAAGAAATCCATCTATCATAATAGAAGGAATTCATCATACATCATCATCATGAAAGGATCATTTGTCAGATGAGGATAATATAGATCCCCTATTGGAATATTCATTAGAAGTTTCACCTCTACTTAGAAGAAGCAAGTGTCTCACTGATGATTCCACCTTGTGTGGGATACATTGTTTAAAAATGATAATGGTCTGGTGACAAAGGGGTGCAATAGGTCAAGTTTATTGAAGCACTCTCAATCAAGAAAAGGAAGCTACCATAGGAAGACTAGATGACAAAAAGGAGGAAAGAGGTATATATATATTTGATAAATAAGTCATGTCATAACATAGATGTAGATAGCATGGGTACATTCTCTACTTTGTAAGCATCATCAAGGATATCTTCCTTTGAAAAATGCATGAAGGAATATTTCACATATTGACAAGATGAAATCAACATAGTATGTCCTCATATGGAATATGAGGTAGTTGATAAAAATGAAGGGACTATGGATGGAAGTTCCTAGGAAGAAATATGTAAAGAAAGAAAGAAGATATCATATAAGTTGCAACTATGGTCACATAAGAAAAATGGAAATCAACATCCGAAGACTAGAAGAATTGATCATGACATCTTCATAGACAAGAAGATCATGATAAGGTTTGAAAGAAAATAAAACCCTTGACATATGAAGCCTTGGAGATGTGTTTATGAATCTGTAGGATGTTGATGATGCAAGCAACCAAGATGTCATGATGAAAGGCCATAAAAAAGGTAACTTTGATTTGACGTTCTTTGTTTGATTTTTGAAAAACATACGGATGGGTTGATACAGGGCTATCGAAGGAGGGTTATAGGTGTCACCTACAACTATCACTCATGTGGTTGGATGAAATATCATGGATGGAACATGACTTGAAAGAGGTAGTTGTATGAGGAAAAAGCTAGTTGTCGACTAGAGGATCACTTTCCAACTGAGAAGGATGACATGACTAATGTGGCTCGTGAAGGAAAGCGATGGATGGTCGATGCCCTAGGAAAAGATGAAGGCTCCATAATTTTGTAGATGAACTTCGTGACATCGAAAGGAGGAGCCCCACAAGCAGTTGATAGTCCCATGATCTCTGACTAGAGCAGAACGATGTTGGAAGAAAGTCCCTAGTTAAGAGGGAGCTTGGACAAGTCTTTGGATAAGAGGGATATTGAGTACATTCCTTTGTAGGAAAGGGTATATCCTCCCTATTTGACAAAGAGATATTGAAACATCATTTTTCTCTTCACTTTGGGAAGAAAGAATGGAGGATTGGGTAAGCATATGGCATATGATACTCTTTAAGGATGAGGTAGGGAATCCAATATAAGAGTAGTCGTAGAGGAATGATATTCTTTGAGGACTGGGAATCCAATAATAGAATAGTCCTGGAAGGACTTACTCTGTGTACACCTGGGTGGGGTATGTACCTTGAGAGACAATGATTATGGTGTCTATACATCATTGGTCTCGCCAAAATTGTTCTCTCATCTTGTGGAGAGATAGAGTTGTTAGTCAAGGCCTTGCTATGTGACAATGTTGGATGATATGATGCTAAACAAATGGGTTACGAATTCGACTCTTCTTATGATCATTTTTCAGATTGAGAATGTCCAAGTACCTTGTATGAATTATGAATACCTCCCTAGTTAAGAGGGAGTTTTGAAATATGTAACTAGATTTGTTCTTCATAATGACATATGTAATAATGATTTTATGTATTTAATGAAAAGAGAAAAATAAATTTATTATTTTTCTTCCTAAGGAATGTGTTTCATACTCAAGGGAAATTTATTTTTAAGTCAAGCTCCCATTGAGAGATTTTAGGGCTTGTCATTGAGTTTGCAAGTCAAAGAAATTCATTTTCCTGTATGAAAGACCCATTTGGGCATGTTACATATTGTGAAAAGAAATTATTTGAATCAAAGTTGTGTCAAAAGACCCTCCAAGGCCTTGTCATGGTGCAAAGATCAAGTCGACCTACACAAAGGGACAAGTCGGCCTAAAGATAGCAATTTGTACCACTAAAAATCCTATAAATAAGAAGGAACTCGACCTCATTTGGACACACTCTCAAGTAAGTTTGATCTCCTCAAGATAGAAGTTGTAAAAGGATGAAGAAGCAGAATAAAAGCAAGATCAAAGTTTTGGGCCTCTCTCTCTCTCTCTCTCTCATGTTAGGGTTTCTACATTTGTCAGGAAAGTTGAAGTTATGAAGAGTTTCTAGGCAAGTCGAAGTGCCGGAAAATTACTGGGTCGAAGTTCCAGAAGAATTTGTTGTGTAGGTTGAAGTTCTAGAAGAATTTGCTGGGTAGGTCAAAGTTGTAGAATAATTTGTTGGGCAGGACGAAGTTGCAGGATAATTTATTGGGAAGGTTGAAGTTGTAGAAGATTTCACTAGTCAGCTAAAAGTTGCAAAAGAATTTGTTGGGTAGGTCAAGGTTGCAGAAGAATTTTTTGGTCAAGTCGAAGTTGCAGAAGGATCTTCTGGGAAGTTGAAATTGCAAACGTTGTTGGAAATCATTGACTTGGTCATGGAGGGTCTTGGTCAAGGGTCATAGGTCTTGGAATTTTCCAATTGAAGGTCTCTAAGAAGATAATAATTTTTTTGGTTTTTCCTCTCAATTGGAGAGGTTTTGGCCCTGACTGATTGCCTATCTCTTGTGTCCTTTGTCTTGTTGTTCTTTATGGTTTGGTATTTGTTTGATGAAGAGAATATTAATAATAACTAAGTGAAAGAAGAAAGATAATCAAGTAAAAATACATCACAAATCGTTATCAAGTTAAGAGAAATCATCTACTCTAGCTGACCATAAAGAATTATACACTTGGTATAGCTAATAATAATATCATATTTATCAATTATGATATTAATAAATTTACATTAATATTATTATTTTAACATTTATTATGTTATTAAATTCATATTTGATATTTTATTACATTGTTTAATATTTAAATTAGATAATAATTTAAAAACAAGTGTAATATACAACGTTGCAGCTTAGTACCTTCCTCTTATGTTAGAAGTAATTGATATATATATATATATATATATATATATATATATATATATATATATATTAAACACACTGATTTTTTAAGATAATTTTTTAAGTAAATTACATTTCAAATTCTTGAATCAATGCATTTCAAACCATTAAGTGTGGTTCATCATCAAGACTTTGATGAGAATAAAACATACTTTAATATAATTAAAAAACATATATTAAAAACTAATGTAAAAATTTAACATAATAATAGCATTTTTATAATTTTTTGTGATATCAGAATTTTCATCTATAACAAGATTAAGCATTATATTCTTTCAACTTGTTTTTAATATTTATTAAATATATTTTATAATTAAAATTACAAAATAAAGGAAATATCATATTTAAATATATTAATTTGAAATTTATAAAATTTAAATAGTAAAATTTAATTGCAACTTAGCATTATATCCAATATAATAATATATTAATTCAAAAATTTTAAGATATTTAAATTATAAAATATATGTTTCTGATTTCCAGTTTCATTAAAACCTAATTAAAATGATTAAATTGATAATAAAAATGCATATAATATTATTAAAATAAATTAACTTTAAAAACAAATGCATATCACTATTAAAGAAATAAGACTAAAAGATTTAATAGAAGGAATATTTTTTGATTAAGACATGTGATTTTTGAAAAGAAATTTTACTATTCAAAATCACATAATAATCATAGAATGCTATCATTGCAATTATTAGAAACCTATACTTAAAGTGAAATAAAATTTAAAAATCTAAGTTATACTTATTTATGGTTTTTAAAAATCTAAGTTATACTTATTTATGGTTTTCTTAGTTTTTTTGGTTTTCAATGATTTTTTATTTTTTATTTTTTTATTTTTCTTGGGTTTTTTTTTGCTTTTGTATGTTGGATTTTCATTTAATTTTATTATTTTATTTGCAAGAAAAAAAATTGAATAAGCAAAAAATGGTAGAAAACGTACCTTGACCTCTACATTTGGCTCCTCAGCAGCTGGGTCGAGCTTTTGGCATGTTGGTTGAGTTGTTAGGTGGTTCGATCAAGCTCCTACATCCTTGGTCAAGGTCCTAAATCTCTCGGTCAAGCTGCCAAGTTCGCAGTCCACACAAAATGGCTTGCGCAGACTATGAACATGTGTTTTATTAACAGAAAGGGGATTGCAACTCGATTGAGCCCATAGATCGATTGATCCTGTAGCTCAATAGAGCCTCTTTTTCAAATATACCCCACTTGATCGAGAAACATTTAATCCCTTAAATAGCTCGATTGGGGGCTAAAATATCTCTCGATTGAGTTGTTTTTCTTCACCCCAAAGCGCCCTTGCTTGCTAAAAAGTGTAATCAAGATTCATACATAGACCCTATTCCTTTATTCATTTTTTGGGGAAATGTTGGTTCTAGGATGCCTATATTTTTTAGGGATCAAGCTAGGATATTTGGTAGTGTTTTTTTTTCCATTCTAGCTTTCTTCAATGAGTATGGCCCTCTAACAAATCGAAAGCATGAGAGATGAATCTATTGAGAAATCTAGGGCATGAGGTTTCTCTTGAATGATAACTGCTTGTGAATGCTTTTTACTTCTTTATATTAGGATCTTTTCTTTTCTTAGATTAGTATAGTGTTCTTCTTCACCAAATAGCTACCATACCATAAACAATAAAGAGATAAGAGACATAGGATGTAGGTGATTAGCTAGGGCCAAAACCTCTCCAACTTGAGAGGAAAACCCAAAACTAATTCTTCTTCTTATAGAGACTTCAATTGACGAATACTAAGACCAAGACCCTTGACTCAAAAACCTCTCCAAGACCAGGTGACAAGATCCTTCTTTACTACTTATTCTTCTTGCCCAAGTCAACACAAGTCAAAATCCCTTCAATCACTCTACTTCTCAGCTACCCTAAAGTTTCGGTTTCTTTCCATATACCTCCAATTTGTATGACTACAATTTCACACATGGGAGTTGAGGGAGAGAGTTTGGAGATTCTTTCCCCCTTCACTATACTTGAATACTTCTCTTAGTGATATCGGCTAGAAAGGGAGGTGGATTGGAAACCTTTTGTATGTCTTCTTCAATGAATGATTTGATACCACTGCAAAAACCCTAGTTTATGCCACACGTACGATGAGATTAACCCAAAAACAGTCACACATATCTTCACTCTCCCTTTCCTTCTTCTCATTGGTTATGAGGTTTCTTATTCTTATGATTTCATGCTCCTTCTCTTGTCTTGATACTTGATTGAAATTCTTTCTTTTAAATGAGGGCAACTTTCCCTATTTATAGTGGTCTTTGCATCTAAAATAAGATGACTTCTCCTTGTGACAAGGCTGACATGCCTTTCAATATTTTTCCTTGGGCCGACTTCAAAGGGAACTTGTGATCAGGTCTTGGAGGGTTAACAAAATTTCTTTTACAATGAATTACATGCCCAAATGGGTCTTCAATCCTTGACACTGACTTTATTAGACTTTATGACTTGATGATCAAACCTAATAGCTCATAATGGGAGATTTAACTAAAAATAAAATTCCTTGATCATGAAACCTATGATTCAAGAATTACAAAAATAATTTTATTTTTATCAATTACATAAAATCATGATTACACATGTCATTATGAAGACCAAGCCTAGTTACGTTTTTCAACACCCCCTTTTAACTAGGGAAGTATTCATAATCAATACAAGGTACTTGGGCATCCTCAATCTAAAGAATTCTCATAAGAAGAGTCAGAATGGTAGCCCATCTGTATAACATTATATCATCCAACATTTTCACATAGCAAGGCCTTGACTAACAACTCTATATCTCCACAAGTTTAGAGCTCAATGCTAGTGAGACCAATGATGTATAGACACCCTCATCATTGTCTCTCATGGAACATCCCTACCCAGGTTTTCAGAGTGTGTTCCACCAGGACTATTCTTATCTTGGATTCCCAGTCCCCAAATAATATCGGTCCTCTACGACTACTCTTATCTTGGATTCCCTAGCCCATTCTCAAAGAGTATCAGATGTTAGATGTTTACCCAATCCTCCATTCTATCTTCCCAAGTGAAGACAAGACTGATGATTCTATGTCTCCCTCTCAACTTAGGGAGGACATATCCATTCCATTGAAGGAATGTACCCATTCCTAAAGAAGTAATGTACCCAATCTCCCTCTTAACTAGGGACTTGACCAAGCTCCCTCTTGACCAATGATTTTCTTCCAGTGGCTCTCTAGGTGGAGATCATGAGGTAGTCAACTCCCTATAGAACACCTTTCTTTGATGTCATGAATTTATGCTTTTTTATAGAGTACATATTTTAAGAATTCCTTGTAGGGCACATACCATCCATAAATTTCATCCATGAGTCAATCATTTCATCATTCCTTTCATTGGAAAGTGGTCCATTAGTCCATATCTAGTCTTCCTTCATGCCATGTTTGTTTAGGGATCTGTCATCCTTTCACATGGTCATCAGTGGTGGAAGACATTCACGGCTCGTCCCTTTGCAGCCCTGCGTAATCCCATCCATATATTATTTAAAATAAGAAACAAACATTAAATCAAAATTAACTTTGTGATGGTATTTCATCATGACATATTCTAGTTTTCATCAGCATCTTACATACATATTGACACATCTCCAAAAGATATATGTTTCCAATGGTTTCTTTCTTTTTCATACTTCATCAAGGTCTTCATATTTTTCATGGAAGTATCATAGTCAAATATTTTAGTCCTTAGATGTCGATTTCATTCTCCATTGATCTAAAATTGGAGGAGAACTAGTTCCTAAAAACTGATCATCCTCTGATGCTTTGCAAGTAAAAATGGGTCTTACACAAACACACGTTTTTAAGGTCTATTCAAGGTTAATGAGTTAGTTTTACATGTGAACTTTAAACAAGTAACATATCATCATTTAAATCATAAAGGAATTCAAGAAGAGAGACAACACAAAATTTGGTGACAGAGTTCACCCCTCCTGGGCTACATCTTCGAGCCTGCTAACATAGCTAGACCGCTCCATATATTTTAGTGACGAAGAGTACATAAATTTTGTTGACAATATGAGTGGCTAATCTCCCCTTCATGGAAACGTTCTCCTGCAAAAAACTCTCCCTCTAAAATCATGACAACCTACAATGAGTCATGAAATAATCAGCAAGAAAAGGGCTCTTACATCAATACCTTGTACCTCATCTGAAAATGAGTAAACAAGTACAAAAATTCCACATTGAAGTACAAAAAGAGAGCTTTCCTCAACAAGACATAGTGAGAAAATACAAACATGATTTGTACCAAATAAGTTACAGTTGCTGCAGTTAACATTTGAAGGCTAGAAAACCCCTACAAGGTCCTCTCCATTCTCATAAGGCTTCAATAACTGCTCTGAGACACTGATTGACCCATAGACTGAAACCTAAAAAAAAGTCTCTTCAAAATTTCTCCAATCAACAAAAAGGGCTTCCATTCGATCCAGAACGTCCAAAAACCCCTATCTGACTCTTCTTGAGCTCAAAAAGGCCAAAAAATCAACTAGTTATGGCTCTCTCTACCTTATTCTATTATCTGTCCTAGAAACTGGATAAACTTGCAAACAAAGTGACAATATTCTGCCTTGAAATTTGCTTGGGAGGCGACAATTTTGCCTGCCAAAGGTGAAAATTGTCGAATAGTTAGTTTTTCCAATAACTCTCGTGAGCACTAAAATGTGGCCACATGGCCCATATGGGCAAGGGTTCGACCAACAACTCGCCCCCATCGGCTTAGGCACCTTTATATCTAGGCTCATGGTCACATCTACATTAATGTGGTCGAGGGTTGTGGCTAACTGCCTGCCCCCATCTAGAACCCTCTTGATGGTCTGGTTGTGGTCATATGGCTTTCTTATTCCCAATGCCAGGGCTATATCTCCGCTCCCTTCCACTTTTCACTTTACCGAGGTCATGTGTAGGTTCTGTGACAGGCGTTTGGTCTATATGCCTTGCCCCTCACTCCTTGGCTCCTTTCCACTGAGTGCTAAGGTCTTGTGGGGAGATCTCATGACTAGGGGTCGGGTCGGGGCTAGTCCTCGAGCCCTCTCTGTCATGCGCTAGGGTTCTTGGATGATCCCATGACCGAAGGCTGCGCTGGTCCCAAGCCCCTCTCTACTAAGCGCTCACTGCTCTCCGCCTGTGGTCTTGTTGATTAGTAGGTGACCAGGGATTGGGGCTCACCACTTAACCCCTCCTCCAAAAACGCACTCATTGAAACTTTATATAGAGATTTTTCCCTATAGGGTTAAGAAACATGGTGCAGTGTAGTGGTAATATATTAGAGTTGGTTGATGGAGGTCGCAGGTTCAATCCCACTAGAGGCTATTCGATCCCTTAACAAAATTTATGCCTACCACGAGGTGCCACATGGTGGCCTCTAGTTGGGCCATGTGGCATCCTCTCATTATACCACCACAAACAAATCCAACCAATAAAAATATGCCATCCTTCCCTGTACGAGGTTGTAACTTGGCAAGCCAGGATTGGTCAATACATGCCCAATAGACATTCTAACATCAGCAGTACGATTGCCTAGTCAGTAGCCCAGTCATCCAACCCTCCAATTTTTTCACTGTTGAGCCAGACAATCAAAACATCATAGATTTTTCATACAACATTAGATTGATGAGAAACAAGTATCGTTAGAATTAGAGCAGCGAGTGCTACGACTTAACGCTAGTTTTGAAATATTCTGGGCACTTTCATTTTTGAGCTAAATTTTGATCTCCAAATCATACCTCCCCACTAGGAACTTTTTGACTCCAAAAGTTAGCTTCTCCTAGTAAAACAAATGAGGAAAAAACTCAAAAATTTCCCAAATTCAATCCTTAGTGCTTTGTTTTCAATTGGTGCCTTCCAGCTCCAATCAAGGTACTGTGCCTTTTCTCTACATGAATACCTTACCATCCTCTCATGAACTAAGCCAAAATTCTTATAACCATGCATTAACAAAAACATTAATGGATGGAATATGAACATTCTCTTTAAACCCATCTTTCGTGGCTTAAAAAACTTCATCTTGAAGTTCTGTTGTTGAATACACACTTGAATTTCCATCTAGGAAATGAGAAGCAATTCAATGTCTATCATGCACTGATTCAAACTTTTCTTTATTGTCCTTAAATTGAGCTTGTACACAAAAGTACTCTGGCTACAAAATTTCAATGACACATTTGGCTTTTTCCACAAAAACATAGTCATTTCTTGTACAATCTTTAACAAAGATTTCATTCACAACAAGTTTCATCTTGAACACTTGTATCAGTGAGTACATGACACAACTATAGACAAACTGGATGACAAAAATTATTCATCCCAAAATTCCTCAAACATTTGGACTTATAAACAAGCCAACAACATAACATGTCAAAGAAAAACATACTTGTTGCAAATAGTGATTATTCTTGTTCACTTTACAAAGTACCCAAAATAGGTAACGACAACAACAAGCATTTACAATTTACAAAGCAAAAAACTATACAAACAATCTACCCAACCTTTGGCTCTCCTAGGCTTATGGGTTTTCTTTCTGCATCTATTCTTCTTTGAAGGTTTCCTTAGGACCTATACTAGTATCCTCTTTGCCACCTGTTTAGAAATTCTTTGTTGCTTCTGGAGTGGAACTTTCACCAACTTGTTCCTTAAGCAAATGCTACAACTAAAGGTATGCCTCTTCTCCTCTTCAGCAACTTTAAGCATTCTCCTCAATTCAACATTCTCCATTCGAAGAGACAAGTTCATCTCCTCTAGCTCTTGGAGACTTTCCAGCTTCTTTCCCATACCTGCAACTTGGTCAGAACTAACTTTGATACTAATTGATCTGAAATTGGAGAACTTCTCCTTCCTAAAAATTGGTCGTCCTCTAACACTTTGCAAGTAAAAATGGGTCTTACATGAATACAAGTTTTTAATGTCTCTTCAATGTTAATGAGTTCATTTTACATGTGAAATTTAAATAAGTAATATATCATCATTTAACTCGTAAAGGCATTCAAGAAGAGAGAGAACACAAAATTTGGTGACGGAGTTCACCCATCCTGGGCTACATCTCCAGGCCTACTAACGTAGCTAGACCGCTCCATATATTTTAGTGATGAAGAGTACCTAAATTTTGTTGAAAATATGAGTGGTTGGTCTCCCCTTCAGGGAAACATTTTCCTGCAAAGAACTCTCACTCTAAATAGCATGACAACCTACAGTCAGTCATGAAACAATCAGCGAGAAAAGGGCTCTCACATCAAGACCTTGTATCTCATCTAAAAATGAGCAACCAAGTACAAAAATTCCACATTGAAGTACAAAAAGAGAGCTTTCCTAAAAAATACATAGTGAGAAAAGGAAAACATGAGCAAACAATTCCACCTTGAAATCTGCTCATGAGGCGACAATTTCACCCGCCAAAGGTGCAAATTTTTGGATAGTTAGTTTTGCTAATAACTCTCGTGAGCACTAAAATGTGTCCACATGTCCCATATGGCTGAGAGCTTGGCCAACGACCCACCCCCATCAGCTTAGGCCCATTTCTATTGGGGATCGTGGTCACATTGGCATTAATGTGGCTAAGGGTTGGGGCTAACTGCCCTCTCCCATCGCCCAAAACCATCTTGATGGTCCATCTATGGTCATATGGATTTCATATGCCTAGTGTTAGAGCTATATCTCTGCTGCCTACCGGTTTGCGCTTTGTCGAGGTCACGTTCAGGTTCTATTATAGAGGGTCAAGCTATATGCCTAGGCCCTCACTACTTGG
Organism: Pinus tabuliformis; assembly: GCA_031772625.1. Taxonomy (NCBI): domain Eukaryota; kingdom Viridiplantae; phylum Streptophyta; class Pinopsida; order Pinales; family Pinaceae; genus Pinus; species Pinus tabuliformis. The sequence continues at coordinate 1,110,634,751 of CM062804.1, read as the reverse complement.
CTCCTTTTTGCAAGTGCCAAGGTCATGTGGGGAGATCTTGTGACCAGGGGTCGGGGCAAGTCCCCGAGCCCTCTCCGCCATGATCCAAGATTCTGTGGATGATCCCGTGGCCAAAGGTTGTGCTGGTCCCAAACCCCTCTCTTCTAAGCACTCTCTGGTCTCTACATGTGGTCTTGTGGAGTAGCAAGTGATCGAGGGTCAGGGCTCAACACTCGACCCCTCCTCTGAAAATGTGCCCATTGAAACTTTATAAAGAACTTGTGCCCTGTAGGGGTAAGAAACATGATACCATGCAGTGGTAAGGCATTGGAGTTGGTTGATGGAGGTATGATCCTTCCCAAGGCTATCCGACCCCTTAATAAAATTTTGGCCTACCACGAGGTGCTATGTGGCAACCTCTAGTTGGTCCACGCAGCATCCTCTCATTGGACAACCAAAAGCAAATACAACCAATCAAAATGTGCCATCCTGTCATGTATGACACTGCCACTTGGAAAGACAAATTGGTATGTACACACCTAGTAGACATGCTGACATCAGTGGTACGATTGCCTAGTCATCCAATCGTGCAATTTTTTTAAATGTTGAGCCAAATGATCAGAACATCATAACTTTGTCATAAGACATTAGATTGAGGTGAAATAAGTTGTCAATGGAATTAGAACAACGAGAAATATGACTTGACACCGGTTTTGAAATATTCTGGGAACTTTCATTTTTGAGCTAAATTTTGATCTCCGAATCATCCATGGTTGCATATTTTATGATATATTCCTTTATTTCTTCACACATTTCCTTCCCAAGAGATTTCAATCAGAGTTCCTCCAATTTTTGTCAACCACCTCATATTTCATATGAGGACATATTATGTTGATTTCATCTGTCAATGTGTGACCCATGCCTTCCTACATTCTTTCAAAGGAGGAGATTTGGTCTTTTGATCATGCTATCAACATAGAGCATTTATCCACGTTACCTACAACCATATGACATAACCCTATTTTATCAAATACAAGCATACACCTCATTTTTCTTTTAGGTCATCTAGACTTCCTTTAGTAGCTTTCTTGATTGAAAAATTTTCAATTCCTTAATCAACTTCATTTCTTTTTTCGTCATACAATCATCCCATGAATTCCCACAAGTTGGAACTCTTGATGAAACACTTTCTTAATTTTGATTGGATAACCTTCCAATGAATATTCCAATAGAGGATCTTGAGTATCCTCATCCAAAAAATGTTTCCTTTTGACTGATGTATGATGAGCTTTTTACTAAATAACTTTTTCTTCTTCTTTGCATAAGTGCCACTTATGCTTCTAATGAGGTTACCAAGAACTATATCCTTCCATAGGTGACTACCATAGACTTCTATTTCAACCATATTTCATGCCTCTCTATGATGATGTCATGAGCTCTTGCTTTCAATGCTTCTATGATGCCATGATCCATCCTATCATTTTCCTTAGTGACTCATGATAGCCATATCTTACAATAGAAAACTTGTAAAATAGAAACTTGAAAAGAACTAGGTGAGGAAGACTATCTTAGTCACAGTAGAGATATTTTACTTCCTCTTTCTTTGATTTATTCTTTTCAGCTTCCTCTACTTCTTCAATGATATGGGATTCTTCTCTTCCTATTTTGTTATTGTCCTTCTTGAGCTTGGGACAATCTCTCTTGTAATGTCCATATTTTTGACATCCATAGCATTGAATCTTAGCCATAATCTTATAGAGCCTTCAATTGACGAATACCAAGACCAAGACCCTTGACACAACAACCTCTCCAAGACCAAGACACAAGATCCTTCTTTACTGCTTCTTCTTCTTGCCCAAGTTAACAAAATTCAAATTGCCTTCATGCATTGTACTTCTCGTCTACCTTGAAGTTTTGGTTTCCTTCCATAGACCTACAATATGTACCTCTGCAATTTCTCATGTGGGAGGTGATGGAAGGAGTTTGAAGATACTTTCCTCATCCGCTATACTCGAATACTTATATTAGTGATCTCAGTAGCAAGGGAGGTCGATTAGAGACCCTTTTTATTCCTTCTTCAATGAATCATTTAAAACCATTGCGGAAACCCTAGTTTCTTCAACATGTGCGAGGAGATTAACCCAAAAACAGTCCCACATATTTTCGCTCTCCCTTTCCTTCTTCTCTTTCGTTATGAGGCTTATTCTTCTTGTGATTTGGTGCTCCTTCTCTTGTCTTGATACTTGACCAAAATTCAGTCTTTTAAGTGAGGTCAAGCTACCCTATTTATATTGTTCGTGCATCCAAAATAAGTTGACTTCTCCTTGTGACAAGGCTGACATGCCTTCTTAGATTTTTCCTTAGGTCGACTTCAAAGGGAGCTTGTGACAAAGACTTGGAGGGTTAACAAATTTTCTTTTACAATTAATTACATGCCCAAATGGGTCTTCAATACTTTACATTGACTTTATTAGACTTTATGAATTGATGACCAAACCTAATAGCTCACAATGGGAGCTTCAACTAAAAATAAAATTCCTTGATCATGAAACCCATGATTCAAGAATTGCAAAAATAAATTTATTTTTATCAATTACATAAAATCATGATTATAGATGTCATTATGAAGATCGAACCTGGCTCCATTTTCAATAGAATCCAACTCACTAATCTTTGGGATAGTTTCCCTATCGGATTTTTTGATGGGGTAGCCAACAGTGGGAACTGTGGATGCGGGATATGTATTGTTATCCTTCTTTAATTTTATTTTCATTTGATGTGGAATTGTGGTTAGGGTGCTAACATTCATGTAGAGAACCTTTCTCTTTTGGGCATACCTTTTTGCGCAACATGGTTCTCCATTGACAAATTGGTGATATTCAGAGATTCAAAGGTGGTCATTGACTGTGTTCAAGACCATACAAATTTCTAACCCAACAAGCTCATCCACTAGATGCAACGTATCAAAGAGATTCAAGAGGAATTTTTGGATCTGTCTTTCTCCCACATATATCGTGAGCAGAATTTAGTTGTTGATGAACTATCCAAAAGAGGGCTATACCAACATCTAGGGCACATATTTTACATTTCTTTTTCTGAGGGGAGGAAGATGGACTTTGGGTATATATGCATTATCTAGACAATGTTACATGCACTTGAAGTCTCTATTTTCTTTGTATTTTGACTGGAAAAAATATTTTATAAAATGGCCATTATATGTGGTACTTTTCTTAGATTAAAGCATGTAGCAGGGCTCTTGACTTTTGATATACAACGATCACAATTTGATTACTAGTATGAATGATGCACAATACAAACATTTCTAATCCCATATTAGAAACAGACTTTTTTTTGTTATATTTGGGCCATGGAGAACATAGATGTAAACAAAGCTTGAATAATATTTTGATTATATGTACACCTTTTTTTTTCAGTTAATAGAAAATAGTTGGTATTTTCTCTCCTGAAAAAAAATGTCTTTGCCTAACCACCATCAATATAACATGCATAACGTGTAAATATAAAACACAATAATCTTCTTTTACTCTCTAATTGGACATGTCAAAGTAATAGATGCAACCATTTCTTATTGTACTTTAAAATCTAACCTAGTAGATGGTGGTTGACGATAAGATAACATTTAAAATTAAATAATTATTATTATTCACAATTTTCTATTTTCTTTGCAACCAAGAAAGTACAGAAACGTAGTAAGCTATGTTCAACCTAATTTTAAAAGTGAAAAATATAAAATTAACCAAATAGAAGTTGTCAAACAACTAGTGGGCTACAAACAAATTCAATCCACTAAAAAAAGAGGGCTACAAATTAAGTACACATCTATAAAATTATTGAATTGTTTAACAATTGTGTTATCAACGAATCTTGTACGGATGAAAGTCTCTCTCAATCTATGGCCCCCTAAAGGAAATTCCCAATCTATCCTTGTAATATATTTTGTCTTGTATTGAATGAAACAATTGAGAAGATTTGATTGTCAGTACCAAATCAGATAAAATAAGATTAAATACGATGATCGTTGATCAATATCCCTCCAAATCTGACCCATACAAATACCAATACCAATGTAGCACGCAATGGACCAGTAGTTGCCTTGTCCCGCAACGGCCTTGAAAAAGTGTCGTAACAGTAAATAATAGGTCTATATATTCTATATTCATGATTGGTTGTTACCAATTATAGCAGATGGATGAAACTAGCTAATTTTCTCAGACAAGATTTTTCTAGAGATTTTCGATAGCTCAATGCCATCACCAGTAAGAGAATTGAAATAAATTCCATTAGAATAAAAATGAATTCAAATAAATTCAAATCATACCTCATTGGTAGCTCATCAATAAGTTACACTTGAAATATTGTTTACTTCCTATCACAGCAAGTCAAATTAGCTCTTTGATCAAATCATCATGTAAAAACATCACATCTAGTTACTCCAAAACTCAATCATCATAAAATTAGAATCATAGACTATGTGCATAATTAAAAATTGAAATAAATTACTAACACTTATCATTTATAAGGTTCTTTGCTTTTGCCTTTATTCTTTTTCCTTTCTGTACACACACTAAATCGGTTTCCAAACCCGACAAGCACCTAGTGCCTTCTCTTCTCTTTGACCACGTACACACATTGGATTGGTTGCTAGACCCGACAAGCACCCAATGCCTTCTCTTTTCCTTAGTACCAACAACAAGGGCATCTAGAGACTATACCGTCTCAACCCTTAAATAAACAACTCAAGATTGGTCTCATCCCAAGTTTTCCAAGGATCCAGGGACTAATATCTCAACCCACAACCTCTAGGGAACCCAAGCCATTACAAGGCTCCAGAGAATTTGTCCCAACTAGTGGGCTCTAGGGACTAGTAACTCAACCCACAACCTCCAAGGAACCCAAGCTATTTCAGGGCTCTAAGGTCCTATCCCAATCCACAACTTCCAGGGATCCCGAGAACCAATCCCCAACACATACACATACACCCACACATGGTGTATAACACACCACATGTACGCACATGTAGTACAACACCAAAATACACATGTCACGATACAATGACTACACAATACACAAGACACAGTACCACATGTATACAACACAACATGTACGACATGTACACAACACAACATGTAAAACATGTGCACAATAGTAGTACTGCACACTCATAGACCATATTGGCTCTAACTAAAAACCTTTCCTCTGTTGTCTTTCTCATGCTTTAATCTGTGCATCCACAACACATGTCCTAGTTTTGTGGCTCTTTCCACTATCCATGCTTGTCTAGCATGTCGTAAATCACACTACTTTCATTTTGTTGATGTATCCTTTAGTATTTCTTGTTCATAACATAAACATAGGAATAGTTATAAGAACATATTATCAAAATCATATCCACATTATACTAACCTCATAAGCAAAATCATGATCACAACATAATTAATAGTGTTCATAAGGTCATGGTTAAGATAACTTCATTTATCCATGCAAAGCATTCACAACATTGAGAACAACAATTCCCAACATCGACAAGGAATTTTTTGCCTCAACGCCATTTACTTTTCCTTTCCTGTTACCTTTCTCATGATTGTCCTACCACTGTCCATTTACCCTAATGGACCCAACCATCCCAACTGGTTGTCATATTCTTGCCTTCAACTATCCTTTATTCATGCATCGGGCTTCATCTAGGTCTTACATTACCTGTTGGGTTTCATTCATCTCTCCCCGAGCTCCATTAACATTCCTCTTTCCCAACCAATTCCCAAGACCCTCAAAACATAAAAGGTAAGAACAAGAAGAAAACCATGGAAAACCAATAGCAATACAACACCACAAACAAAGTGGCATGGACATGCATCAGACATAATCAATCCACAAATCAAGCACAAACAAATCACAAAACACTAAAAGCACAAAACTCTCAACATACACCATGACTCAACCCCCATGGCTTCCAGTGCTTTGAAAGTTAATCTCAACTCGAGCCTTCTTCAAGATCTATAGCAACCTCTTTTCCATTCAATTCCTTGTATCATACTGAAATAAACAAGGAACTTTCAGTGCATAAATAAATATAACAATATACTAGTTACCTTACCTTGTTGTATCAAGCACGATGCCCTACAACTGAACACATACACTTCTCACCTCTTAAGGGATTCTAATTCCCTTGATGAATCCAGCTGTAACTAGAAACCAACCATTATGTATGCATTTGATCAACCATCTCCCATGTATCTTCCTTGGCTAAAAGCACTTCCATGCACTTTAACTTGCTCTATTACACGGTCCTAGAGCATGAGCTCCTTCTACTGCAAGCTGCATTGAGGCTCTTCCTGGAACTCTCCCTAGTTCCACTTCCACCTCAATGATGGATACCTAGTGACCTACTTGTTTGTTATCCATTGTTTCATAGATCCAAGGAATGCTCTGACCAACATCTCCAACTGTTCGTGCCTCCTATGAACTATCAATCTGAGGCCTGTCATGATCCCACTTTTCCACTCTAATACAAAAGGAAATATTTCCTGTGAAGATCTCCACCACAGGTTCAATACCACAATGGTTCTCTGTCATTTCCTTTACCCTATTGCTTTACAGGATAAGACCCATGTCCTCTCTCAATTGCATTGAACTTCTTATAAGATGCCACATTTTCCTTGTTACCTTCATCCTAATATCATAAAACTCCTTGGCCCTTCTATTAAAATACCCCTCAGATATGTACTTATTCATTAAGGGTCTCTTAAACTCATCCCAAATTAGATCCACATCTCTGACGCCTCTGACATGCTTAACACCTTCACACCATATGTTTTTTTTACCTTGAGACTCAAGGTAGATATCTTGGCTTTCATTTTCTTTGAGTAGTCATGCAATATGAAGAGCTTATTTATTCCAAGCAACCATGCTTCTACATTTCAGATTTCTTCATTTCTCCATAGGATGTAGGAGGCTTGGCTTTCTTGAAGTCTTTTGGAAAATATGCCTTTTCACTCCTCCTAGATAGATGATGAGCTGCTAATGGCGATGATGTCTCTCTGAACTGAAACTAGAATGAAATCCATAAGTACTACCCTTCTTGTTAGGTGTATCCAAAGATATGCAACCTTTGACTGTGTCATCTTTATCCAACCTGTATCTTGTACGAGACTTGCTACCATATGACCCATTAGTATTTTCCTCTTGTCTATCATTGATCCCCACTTCTACAAATCTGAAAGGATATGAAGGATGACTTCATTAACCTCTGCTTTCTTTTCTTGAGCTCTAGCAAGCCTTTCATGTGCTTCAATCAACCTATTATTATTTTCCTTGCAACTTTTGATCCATGTCTTCAGACTTCTCAGTGTATCTACTAAATCAAGAGAGTACTCTTTTCCTTGTTGCCCAACTGACCTTTCCCATTCCATATATTTCACATCAAGATTGTACGATATTCATATGGATTGTACTCAACTATTCTACTCTTCATTTATGATCTTCTATTGTCCTGCAACATACCATGTTAGATAAACCAAATAAAAGACATAATCAAAATCATAACTCAATGTATCTCAAGGGGCGCTATTACATCTGCATAAGTTATTCCACATTAGCACGATACATAAATATATCAAGAACTTAACTGTGATGACAATAATCATCATGCATATGACCGCAAACCATATAATAACAAGTTCGCTATCATGCATGACTTACCAATGCACATGCATATGCTTACACTAATCAACTAGAATTTAGCATGCATGTAACCACAAAAATAATAGAAGGACAAGCATGCATATAACCACAATGCACATAATTACCATTAAATATCATGCTTGCATGCCAAACATACAAAGGTGTATGACGATCTTCTTTTACCCCAAGGTAAAGTGTTGCAACCTCACTCTAATATCAATCTGTATATGCCCCTCACCACATTTATCTACTTTTACAATCCCTCTAGGTAAATGTGAAATTGAGTGCTACTATGACATGACTTGGCCTCCAATGTTCCAGTTAAGGAAGTGGGGCCTACAAATTGAACATTTTCTGACATCCTACAGGGACTATAGATCACTCATGAACTGAAAAATGAACCTAGGTGATCAATCCCTAAGAAGGAACCCTTTTTCACTGACCTAACATCCCAACCGCATGCAAAACAAGGCAAGAGTGTGGCTATATTCCTCCAACCATACACATAGGATTGTTTCCATGTGGTTATGGCATGATTTCCCCTTGTTCTGTGCCAACAGTCTAGAGATTTGATACCCTTTTCCAAGCTACCCTCCAGACCACTACCCAGAACTTCATGTAACTTTCCATAATCATGTTTAACATGATGTAAATGCTAAACATTCAAACTTAAATAAAAAAAATTGACCTAGACTACCTAGAACACACTAGAAATTTCATCAAACATATTGAAAACATGTATTCTACAACTCATGAATGCATATCTGATCATAAATTGATGGTCTTCATCTGAGAATCACCAAGAAGGATTTATTCCCTCTCTAGCTCATTGCAATAACACTTGTTAGTCCATGCATTCATCAACCATTCAATAACTCTCCAAAACATGATAGGATCCATAGATAGAATACATCATATAACCAACAAATAACTAGGATAGACATCATGGAAACTTAGCCATAACATCACCACCATAATCAATACAAATGCTCATAAATCACAATAAGAATATATCTCATATTATCATGTGAAATTCCAAGTAAGATAGAGACTTGCACATACCACCTGACCATATATTAGGCTGAACCAAATCTTTCTTTCATCCAATCATCCCCATGCTATATTCCAAGAATGAATGTGAGATAATAAGGGTTAAATAAAAACAAAATCAACCAAGGCTCCTAGAGGCCAAACCACCTCAAAACTCAACCACAGTGATATCACCTGTACAATACAAAAATCACTAACATCAACCAAATCGGTCTCTACCCAAGCTGTCAGGGGCTCTAGGAACTAGTAACTTAACCCATAGCTAATTCATGGCTCTAGAGAATTTGTTCCAACTCACAGCTCTGGGGACTAGTATCTCAACCCACAAGGCTCCAGAGCGTTTGTCCCAACCTTCAAGCTCCAAGAACTAGTAACTCAACACAAGTTGTTCTAGGGCTCTAGAGAAATTTTTCCAACCCACAACCATAAGGAACCTAAGCACCACTCAGAAAAACAAACAAGTGGAAAATCCACAACACCATGGCTATCCAGAAAATGGCAAGGCAAGGCTGAAACCACTGTCACTCTAAGAAAACCTCCATGCCAATGACAACACATAACCAAGGAACCATATGCATATATCATGCGTTCAAATCCAACATGTTAAATCTCACATGCACACTGTTACCTACGGTCCAACACTATTTTTTATCCTTACTTACCATTGTCCAAGCTTCCTCTTGCGCACTCTTGATTTGCTTGCTTGCTTGTCCAAGTGCTTGTTCTCTCTCCTTTGTTGGTCCTGATCAAAAGATGAGCAAAATCTATCAACTAATTCTCAAGTTCCTTTTCATCATTGATGTCTCATTTTTTTTCATTTTCCTTCACTTTTCCTCTAATTTCCCTTGTATGCAAATTTGTGTCTCTTCACCTTCCTTTTCTCCTATTTTCCTTTATTTTCATAATTAAATGCCAATTATTGCCTCTTTTCCTTTTCCAACGCTTTTGCCAATTTCCATAACCATTAATTAATCATAAGTGATGGCCAATATGATGTTTGGCCCACCATTCAGCTTGGAATACATGTCCCATGACCTTGGTCTTATTTTATTTACATGGAAAATCAACCAGTGGATGTTACAGTTATAGTTTTGAAATTTGAGACCATGAGGTATAATGGATCAGAGACATGTTAGAGACATGGGTCGAGATCCTTGAACAAATTTGGTGTTAGAGAAATTGACTGAAATATTTAAGGGGATGAAAAGAATAGTTTGAAAGTATAATCAAAGCTCATAGGCATTGTTCGAAGTTGTGTGAGGTGAATAATTTATTTCGTGAAAAAGAAATTTTCACTCAATGTGAAATCCAAGAAAATAAGGTAAACATCCCTATGTACGTTAGACTTCACAACATCAAGGAGAAATCTCGGTCTCAACTAAAGAGGTGCACATATTAGTGGACCAAATCCCTAGATAGGTGAGTTAAACATGTAGTGCAAAGTAAATCAACATGGGACCCAGTCTAGACTAGATCTAGGTTTGGTAGAATCTAGGCCCTTTTTAGAATTGTTCAAGATCAGGAGGAAACCAGTGTGGACCTTGTAGCCTTAGGAAGTGGGAGGATTAAATTCATCTGGGACTTGCAGAATCTAAGTTCTATTATATCTAGATCCCAACATAAAAATCTAGGCCAACATAAATATATCAAGGTGCAAAGGTATATTTGGGTCCAAAAGAAACTCTTAGTCCAATGGATCTAGTGGACATATTAATCCAACTCTTACTAAAATCCAGTATGGACCCCACGATATAGTTGTTCGGATATGTTATATCCAATTCATATGGCATCCCATAGCAAAGAGGAGTGGTACACTCATACTAATCTGGATCCTGGATGATTGGATAGTGAGAAAGAGGAATAGGTGATAACACATGATTTTAAGGTACACTCATACTAATCTAGATCCTGGATGATTGGATAGCAAGAAATAGGAAGCGTGATAACACATGATTTAAGGTTTTAGCATCTTTTGGTTATAATGGGAAAACACCAATTTGGAAGGGAAGAATTTTAAGTGCCTTTTTTCTGAGCAATCATTCCCAACCATTAGTCTCCCAAGAGGATGAAGGATAAACATCTAGAACTAAGAACTAATTCATTTAATGGTTTTGCACGAACAAAGTTTATTTTTGGGACGAATTAATTGCACTAATAAACTCTTTGAAGGATGTGTGGTATCTTGAGAATGTTGGTTTTATCAAGAGAGAAACAAAGAAAAAAATCGAGAGAATCAAGAGTAGCATGATTGGTTGCATCAATGTGGTTTCCATGTGTCACCCAACATCCAATCGACTAACCAAAAATGCATTTTCCCCTGCCACGTGTCACTCACTATTATTTCCATGTTACTGTATCTTCCACCTATCATCCACGTGGAAGTGCCATGACATATCATCTAGCTCAATTAACAAGGCACCTAGTGCCTAGTGCTCTGGTATCTACTAATTATGGCTTAATCATGATTTTAATAATGAATTAAAGGTTGAGATTAAGAACATGGATTTTGAGAAAAAGTATTTGATTTTAGTGTTAATGGGATTCACATTTATGCACCACCCATGCTTATATATGAGTACCAAACCTAAGCTTATATCGCATACTAGTAAAGTATGACTTCCAACATCTTGGGGCTAGTACTTCATCCTAACTTGTGGAAAAACCAAATGTTGTTTTCTTTCCCTACTTGAACCTCGTCTACTTAATCTTGGGTAGGTATTCAACTAATATATGCACCACACCTCAACCATCATTAACAATGTTACATTTGACATCAATGTTAACATATGTGCAACACAATTGTGTAGAAGATGGTGACAATAGAGTTGACTATCATCTCTAGAATAGGTTACTCTACATGATGGAAAAGATTTGTATTCCTAAAGGTGAGTGACTACAACTTATCAAAGAGGCTCACACCTCTAAGGTTGTGAGGCACCTTGTGTTGGGAATATAGTTTTCAAATTACGAAGGTATGCGTATTGACCCATAAATGTAATTCATATGTAGCATAATACATTAGAGGATATATACTTTGTTGTACCAACTAGCTCAGTAATAGGAAGTACAGTCTATACCATCCATTACCTATACTCGCTTGTCCTTAGGAAATCATTTCCATGGATATTATGGGATGTTTACCAACAACCAAGAGGGGACATGACTAATTATTTTTGGTTGTTGATAAGTTCAATGAGATTTCCATTCTTATGACCTATAAAAACAAAATCAAATGGAAAGAATAAAAAAAGATAATTTTGGGTGCTCAAGATATCAAGGAGCATAATTTTAGATAGGGACACTAAATTTCTTGATCCATTGTCGACTGCATTGTGGGAGAAGATGGATACAAAGCTGAAGTGGTCTATAACATTCCATCCATAGACAAATGGGTAGACAAAAGTTATCATCAATATTTTGGTGTGGCTTTTGAAGGGTTATAAGCAAAAGCATATGAAAACCTATGAGATATATATATACACACACAGACACACACACACACACACACACACACACACACACACACACTCTTATAACATAATAGTCCATAGTTCTATTAGTAAGTCCCCTTTTGAAACTTACTTTGGATATTCATGACCTTCCCCCTTGGATGTTATATATGGTTAGTAAAGAGGAATGAAGGAGGACCTCACAAGAGATGCATTAAGAGTAGAAAAAGTAATTGATAAGATTAGGTAGATTCATTTACAAGTAAAATAAACATTGAAGAAGTCACATGAAAAATATAAGTCCATGCATGATCAACGTAGAATAGAGAAGTCATCTAGAGTGGGAGAGAGAGTATGGTTATAGTTGAACAAGGAAAGACTAGAAGGTCTTGGTAACATGATCAAGGCTCAATGGTATGGTTCTTTTGAGATATCAGAAAAGATGGGAGATAATTCCTATAGACTAGATAAACCCTCATACATGTGCATTTACTTAGTAGTGAATGTGGAGAATCTCAAACTCTATGAACCTTCTATGTTGGATTAAGAAAAGGGACAAGTCCTACCCTTGATAAAGAAATTAGAACTAGATGCTTAGGTAGAGTTGGTAAAGGATAGTTTTGAAAAGAGGCCTAGAACTAGCAGATAAGGGTAGCATGACCTTTGGCAGATTGGGCTGAAAGTACAACTTCTAGGAAAGGAAAAAAGATACTCTGAGGAGAATGTAAAGAAAAAAAAATCTCTCCTTATTAAATGAAACATTTGGGGACAAAAATCCTCCATAAATGGAGAGGTATGATCTGTATTGGATAGTTATAATATTTTTCATCTATCTTGTTCTTTTTCTAGTGGAAAAATTGAAGGAATTAGTTTTTCAAGTCATTTTTAATGGTGAGTCCTAGTATGGAGAATTAGGGTATGGAACTTTATTGATACATTTTTAGGCATTAAATGATGTTTTTTCGGGGTCAAAAAACTCTTTCTTATGCTAGACTCTTTAATATTATTATTCAGTCAAAGACCTTTCCAATGTCACAAGAATTGTGTCAAACAAAGTTAATATGAAAAATTTATGCCTCCCACAAGTTGACCTACCTTGTTGACCAACATGGTTTGAGAGGAATCCATGTTAACCCCCATTACTCATACATATGAGGCTAACCACATGTGGAATTTCAAGAATACCCTAAAAGGTCCAAAATCATAACTATAGTTGAGAGTTAAGGGAGTCAAATCTTATTGTTAATTGGCAATAAGGCTATGTTAAATATTGGGCTGCCAAAAGGAGTAGGGGTTCCATTCTATACTATAGTATTTTGTTCTATACACTTTTAGCATAGAAACTAGGAGTGGGAAGTTAAAGAGAATAACATAGGTGGCTTACATTTTCTAGTAGCCTTTCAAGCCATAGGTCTCAAGTCACTGCATAAAGAGTACCTCTTCCTTTATACTTGTGTATTATTCCAAGGAAAAGAGAGCGAAGAAGCCTCATCTTCTCACTCAGTTTTCTTCATTATGGGTTTATTAGGGCTAAATTTGTGCATGTAGTGAATGGTTTTTGTATTTCTTCTTATTCTTTATTTCTCACATTTTAGCTAGTTTATTTATTTAAACATAAAAGCAGTAAATAAAGAATTTGGGATCTAAAAGGAATTGATATTCATAGTTAATATTTTATTTATTTATTAGACTATTCTATTGGAATATCCATGGTAGTTTATAAATAGGAAACCTAACTTGCAGGTGAGGCATGTCCTCTTCACTCTTTTCTTCAGTTATAAATATGCATATGTAAGGGAATGGGAACTCCTATGAAGTTACCTTTGATGTTGTGGCATAAAAAATTATTACAGAATCCTCTTACTCCTATATTATGCTTTTAAATTGTCAATATTAGACGATTTTCTTAGTTATGAAACAATGACAATGCAAAATAATGGAACCCCCTCTCCTCCAAGCGGCTCAGTATTTAACATAGAAAAATAGCCATCTAGAGGTAGGGTTCTGACTTTCTCAATCCTCAATGTTATAAGGTTTTGGATTATCTAAAATATTATTTAAAGACCTAATGTGGCTAGCCCTACATGTGTGAGTTACAAGGGCTAGTGTGGAACCCACTAATCCATGGTGGTCAACTAGGAAGGTCAACTTATAGGAGCGATAAGTTCTACATATGACCCTCAATTTAGGTGATATTTCAACCATTAGAAAGGTCTCAAAGTGTATATCAACATCATGGGGATTGGACTATGCTCATGGACTCTTGACCCCCAAAGTGTTGTTTGATGCCTCAAATTGTCTCTAGAAGGTTCCAAACCTATATTTTCTAAACTAGGATCAACCACTAAAATGGGTTTTGCAAGTTAATTCCTCCAATTCTTCCACCATCAAAATTCAATATAGATGAAAAATTGTATAATAATCCAATTTGAATCATTATAGAAATGAATCTCAAATAGAATTATTAGCCAACTAAATACCTATAACAATTTTAATATAATGACTTAAGAATCTCAATTATTCAAATTAGAGTATGGTCCCACGAACTTGGAATTATGATTAATCATCATATCTCTTGCAAGGGTAAGATTTATGAAAACAAAACTAGAAAGACTTTATTTCTTTCTCCCCTATCTACATCTCTGATATTCAAGTAACATATTATTGTCTCCTGACAAACATTGGAGCAAACTAATTATCTATATATTTTGGTCAATATGAACAAACGTGTTTAGTACTTTTCCTTTGAAAAATCAAACTTTTCATATGAAATATTACATTTTTGTATTTTGATTTTCTCTTTAATTATAATATTATGCAGGCGTGGTTTATATTACAATTGGGCTTGAGAAATTGCAAATTTTTAAATTATGAATGGCCGAGATTTGATAATTTGGTAATATTCTTCATCTAATACATGATCCAATTGATAGCATAAAAAGTACGTGAATGGTTTTTTAGTTTCTTTGATATGCTTCTATCTTTATTTTATTAAAAATTAATTAATGAAACATGCCTAGGTTATATAAAATAATTCATGAAACATTTTGCGAATAACATCTTCAGTGCAGAGTGTTTATGCTCCGTTCACATTGTCACAAAGATTGTGTCAATATGAAAATCAACCGTAGTCGACCATGTCAACCATGTTTACTTTAGGGTTTACAATATTTATCTTAGGGTTTATATACCTTGGGTTTATAATATTTATCCCTTGGATTTAATATTATTCCCTTGGGTTTATCAATCTAAGGGTTCAAATTCTTAGGGCATAATATTATTCATAAGGTTTGTAATATTAATCCTAGGGTTCAATATAAATCCCTTGGCCTTATAATCATATACAACCATGCGTAACCATGGGCCAATGTCACTCAACCATGGTGCAACACCGCATTGTGATAAATATTGTCTCAATATGAAAATAAACCATGGTCAAGCATTGTCCAATGCCATATTGTGACAAATTTTATCTCAATATGAAAATCAATCATGGTCAACCATAGTTAAATGTCACATTGTGACAAAGATCATGTCAATATGGAAATCAATCATGGTCGACCATGGTGAACCTTGTTTATTCTAGGGTTTATAATATTTATCTTTGGGTTTATAATATTATTCCCTTGGGTTTTTAGTATTAATCCCTTAGGTTTATTATTCCCTTGTCTTAGGGTTTATATACCTTGAGTTTATAATATTAATCCATTGGGTTTAATATTATTTCCTTGGGTTTATAATACATTGGAGTTTGAGAATTAATCCCTTGGGTTTATAATATCAATCCATTGGGTTTATTAATCTAAGGGTTAATATTCCTAGAGTATAATATTATTCATTGGGTTTATAATATAAATTGTAGGTTTTAATATAAATACCTTGGGTTTATAATCATAGTCAACCATTTGCAACCATTTTCGAATGCCACAGTATGACATGGTTGTGCATGGTCGAGCATGGTCAAGCACATTCCCTTGGGTTTATAATATCAATCTCTTGCGTTTATTAATCTAAGGGTTCATATTCCTAGGGTATAATATTATTCAAAGGTTTTTATAATAATACTAGGTTTGGATATAAATTCCTTAGGTTTATAATCATGGCCAACGATGATCCTATGTCACATTTTGACAAATATTGTCTCAATATGAAAATCAATCATCGTCAACCATGGTCATTCATGATGAACTGTGCTCCAATGTCACATTGTGATAAATATTGTCTCAATATGAAAATCAACCATGGACAACCATGGTCCAACATCTCATTTTGACAAAGATTGTCTTGACATTAAAATCAATCATGGTCAACTATGGTCCAATATCACATTGTGACTAGGATTGTCTTAATATGAAACTCAATCATGGTCAACCGTGTTCCAACATTGCATTATGTCAAAGATTGTCTCAATATGATAATAAACCATGGTGAACGATGGTCTATCATGGTCAACCATTATCAACTATGGTCAATAACCATGGTCACATTGTGACAAAGATTGTCTCTTGGTCCAATGTCACATTGTGACAACCACGGTCATCCATGGTCAACCATGGTCCAACCTCACATTGTGACAAATATTGTCTCAATATGAAAATTATCATGGTCAACCATAGTCCAACGTCACATTGTGATAAAGATTGTGTCAATGTGAAAATCAACCATGCTTAACCATGGTCAGGTATGTTTATTTTAGGGTTTATAATATTTATCTAAGGGTATATACCTTGGGATATAATATTTATCCCTTGGGTTATAATATTTATCCCTTGGGTTTAATAATATTCCATTAGGTTTTTAGTATTAATCCCTTGGGTTTGTAATATTTATATTAGGGTTTATATACCTTGAGTTTATAATATTAGTCCCTTGGATTTAATATTATTTACTTCGTTTATAATACCTTGGGGTTTTATAATTAATCCCTTGTGTGTATAATATCAATCCATTGGGTTTATCAATCTAAGGGTTCATATTCCTACGATATAATTTTATTCATCAGGTTTTTAATATTAATCATCGGGGTTTAATATTAATCCCTTAGGTTTATAATCATGGTTAACCATGGGCAACCATTGTCCAATGTCACATTGTAGCAAAGATTGTCTCAACATGAAAATCAACCATGGTCAAATGTCGCATAGTGACAAATATTGTCTCAATATAAAAATCATCTGTGGTAAAATATGGTTAACCATGTTTTAGGGTTTATAATATTAATCCCTTGATTTTAATATTATTCCCTTAGTTTATAATCCCTTGGGTTTTTAATGTTAATCGCTTCAGTTTATTATTCCATAGGGTTTATAATATTCTTTAGGGTTTTATTATTATGTTTATTTTTTAATATAAATAAATAAATAAGTTATTATTAATTAATTATTAAAATATTTAATCATTATTATTAAATTACTTAAATAATTAAATTGTTAAATATTAATCAATTTAAATTAAATAATTAATAATTTAATAATTTAATAATTATTTATTATTTAATTTAAATTAAATAATTAAATCAAATTAAATTACCTAATAATTAAATTATTTAATAATATTATTAGTGAATAATAGTAGTAATTTTAGTTAATAGCAATAATTTTAGTAATAGTAATAATTATTATTTAGTAATACTAATAATTATTTTATAATAATAATAATAATAATAAATATTTATTATTAATATTAATGCTTACAATATTATAAAATAATAATAATAATAATAAATATTTATTATTAATATTAATGCTTACAATATTTCGTTATAATATTTTTTATGTTATTTTTCTTATTATATATTTAATTAATTTATTAATTATAATTATTAATTAATTTATTAATATTATTTTTAAATAATTAATTTGTATTAAGTAATTTAAAATTAAATATTAGTAATAATTAATTATTATTATTATTATTATTATTATTATTAGTATTTTTATTATAATTTATTATTATTATTATTAGGGATATTGCATTCGTTTTTTTGGGTCAATTCATATTAGTGTGAGTTTGATTAAAATTTTGCAAAATTTTTATAATTAAACATTATAAATTCGAATTTATTATTTTTAAAAAATAATTAATTTCTTATTTTTAAAAAATAATTAATTTATTTTTCGTTAATTTGATTAAGTTAAATTAAACATATTATTGTTGAAGAGGCCTCATTTACTGTTACAAGAATAATGATGTACTTATATACTTTTACAATAATAATGGTGTACTTGTAATCGGTCATAAAATTTTATTTTATTACATTTTCTAATAATTATTGATTCTTAAAAAAATCTTTTTTCACCAACAACTCACAACGTACAGTATTTAATGCCTTTGTACGGGAAGATTTATAAACCTACTCCATTGCTATATGATGACGATACTAATAAAATAATTGTTGTCTCGATATAAGTTTACAATTTGACTTAATATTATATTTGCTTCAATTTTGTGTGTACTTATTATTCAAATTATTGCAAATTGGCTTGAGAGGATGTAGAGACCTAATTATTTCCTATGCCCTTATATTTAAATAAATAAATAAATAAAGTCGTTACATGCAAAAATTTCAATGGGCCCACACATCAAATCGAAAGCGACTCGCAACTAGGGGAACATGTGTTTTCTACAGAGGAAGGAAAAAACGAGTTTCAGTTTTCTTTATTTTCTTATTAAAGCAGTACTGGTAAAACTCAGTATCAAGCTTAAACTTGTTAATTTAATTTATTTGTCGCCTAGAGTTGTTCAACATTACAAAATATATACATTTATTAAGCGCAAAGAATGATTATAATGATGTATCTTAATTGTTGTTTTCAACCAATTTATTAAATATAAGACATTTTATCCATTGTCCACGGGCAATTTTAGTTTTAATCCATTTCCTTTTAAAGATTAATATTATTGTTTATGTTTTTTTAAATTAATATTATCGTATATGTTTTTCACTGGTTAATATTGATTTTGTAACTTCGCCAACATAGATGAAGGTGAAAGAATAATTCTGGCTATTGCAGATTTTTTAATAATTTTAACTTTTTAATAATAAATATTATTATGTTATAGTTACTATTTAATATAAATTAAATATAATTTATTGAATTGGAGTTTTATTTTATTTATTGTTTATTTTTATTTTCAAATAAAATAAAAGATATATAATTAATATATAAAGTGTATACCATTAGCAAAAGATTTTTAAATAACTTTAGTTCTTTTATAAAGTTACAGATAATTAAGTTTTAATTTTTATACAAAATTTTTGAAAAAAATTTCAATATTAGTAAATTTGCTTACTCTTTTTTAAAATACTAAAATTTTGTTTCTTTCAAAATGCACCAATAATGTTGTAAGCCCCCTAGTTACATTTGTTCAAAAAATAATGTTTTGGTTTCCAACGTTAAGAGAGGTAATTATGGTAATTATATTGAGAATGTATTTTATTGGAAGACTTTGAATCTAGGGCTTTAGCTTCTGCTCGCTTTAAACCTAAATTATGGAAAAGATTCATTCATGATACCTTCAACTTATGGCCTCATGGTAGGGAGAAGATAGCTTCTTTCTTTGAGCATCTTAATAACCAATTTGATTCCAATAAATTCACCATGGAATGTGAGGTTAATGGAAGCTTACCATTTCTTGATGTTCTCATTTCAAGAAAAGATGATGGTTCTTTCTCCCACCAAGTGTTTCATAAAACCCATAGTGAGCAGTGTCTTCATGCTAATTCTCATCGCTTTCCAGCCCAGAAACTAGATGTTCTCAATACTTTGTCTACTAGGGCTATTCAGGTTTCGGATGAAAACCATCTGATGGATGAGAAAAACCATCTCTTTAATGTCTTCAAGAAGAATGGTTATAGCAGGTTGCAAGGTTTCAGAGCCTTTTTAAAAGCTAGTCGAGGACCTAATTCTAAAAAAGAGGCTAAGGTGGACTCTAATGTCCTTCTTCCCTTTATCCAAGGGACGACAGACAAAATTGCTAGAATTCTTAAGAAGCATAAGATTGGATCCACCTTTAGACCTTTTAAAACCATTCGTAGCTCTTTAAGATCTGTCAAAGACCCTATTGATCCCAAATGCATGAAGGGTGTTTATTTAATCCCTTGTTCATGTGGAACCCCCTACATCGGTGAGACTAGTCCTTCCATTTCACAAAGAATTCAAGAGCACGCAACAAACCTTAGGCATTGTAGGACCTGCTCATCTACTCTAGCCGAACATGCAGAATTAACGAAGCACCATATTTTCTTAGAGGATTCTAAGGTCCTTGCGAGGGTTGATCTTTTCCATTACTGAAAATTAAGAAAAGCCATTGAAATTGAAAAGAAGAGAAAAACCCTTAATATGAACGATGGATAGAAGTTAAATAGCTCATGGATCCCTTCTCTTTGTTCTCTCCTTTTTCTTTTTTTTTAATCTATCATTTTATTTATGCCTTGATTTGATATATAAAAATATTTTTGAACTTGGTTGTTTTTTTTTTAATAAATATATTTTATATGTTGATTTTGTTTTATTTTTATCCTTCTCCTCTTCTTTTTAATCTATCATTTTATTTATTCCCTTATTTGATATATAAAAATTGTTTTTGTTTTTATATATTTTAACCCTTTTTTTTTTAAATTGAAAAGTAAGAAAATTAGAATCTAATTAAATTTAATATAATTATATATATATATATATATATATATATATATATATATATATATATATATACATTTCGTAGAATATATTTTAAAATTCAAAATTCAAAATAAAATAGATTAAAATAAAAATCAAAATAAAATTATTTAACTTTGGCTTTGATTCTGTAATGTTCACTTGTTTTAACCGCTGGAATTTACTGTTTTATTTTTTAGAATTATATATTTTGGACAGTTAATCTTTCTCCTCATCGATGAACCTAGATTTGGGTTCGAAACCCGTAGACTTTCTTTTCTCAATGTGATTTTTCTGGAAGATTTTAACAATATATCATAAATCACAGAAGCATAAAGTCTCAAAATATATTTTACAGTCAAATTATGGAAGAGGTATTATGAATGAGTATATGTCTATAATTTTTATTGTGTGAAAACATATTCTACACTTTAATGTATTATGAGTGAGTGAATATCCCACTTATTTACGTCAAAATTTCATATATAAAATTAATATATTTTAATTATAATTAATTTAGACTTATTTTTTCTCTAAAATTATAAGGATTAAATGTTTGAGTATGCAAATTTTTTTATAACTTTTTAAATTATAAAAATGTTTGGAACTTAAGAAGTTTGATCTTTTTTAATGTTTGATTGATTCAAAGTTAAGATATATTTAGATTGAATAAAACCAGCCTATATCCATTTTAACATTGAATGTACCAAGCGCATAGAGGTATGTGATTTCTTTTCACTTTGAAAGAAGTTTGCATCTTAATACATAGATTTGATTCTTCTCGACCTTTAGTAGATTCAGAGTTAACACGGATCTACATTGGTTTAATTATTAACCTTTAATTATGTCACATTAAAGGAGAATACATCTCTACTATAGAGTTGGAAAGTGCCTCTCGACACAACTAAAAGCCCTTTACATCAAATTATCTTGTAAATTGATAACAAAATTTCAAGACAATCACTAATTCAAAAAAATACTTCATTCAATTATAGACAATATTCTAAGTTTAGTTGTGTTTGTGTTCTTTTCTAATGGTAAAACACTTGAAAACCTTCAAAGCCATGGAAAGGTTATTCAAAATAGTTGACCATTAGATTTAGTTAGATTAATTTAAAAAGGTTATCAACAATGGTCAACTATTGAGTGTGGAAAGATTTAAGTTAGTTTGGCAAAAAAAAAATATTATTAATAATTATTTTAATGACAACAAAATTATTAATTAAAGATGTAATGATTTTTTTTGAAATTGATATTTATTTGGAAACAAATGAAGATATGAGTTAGTTTAAAATGGGAAACAAACGAAGTAGTATTTAAGTGTTATTTTTTGGAGTTTCTGAATTTCTGGCTGGATGAAACAATTTGTGGCCAAATCTTAATTTGTTTTATTTAAATTGGTTTTTTTACTTTATATATGGATTTAACACCCTTTAGCACCTTCAAAATCTTATTGGTGAAACAATTTGTGGCCAAATCTTAATTTGTGTTATTTAAATTGATTTTTTGACTTTATATATGGATTTAAAACCTTTTAGCACTCTCAAAAACTTATTTGGCACTTTGATAATGAAGAATTCAACTATCAAACTTGTGATTTCAATGAAACTCTTATACTTTTCCAAAGGGTGCAATACCACGAATATATACCATAGGTTATCAGAATACCATGGATCGTCATAATAACATGGGTCTATAGGTGCCCACTTAGCCCACTTGCCCTATATGTGAGAATATTATTAAGCTACCCAAAACATCAACATTCATTCTCACAACACCACCTTGAAGTGGCTCTGCCTTTCACCTAGAACACATTTTCACCCAAAATGAATCTTGTTTTTTACTTTATTCAGCAATATTTAACTGCCCTTATTATTTTTATTATTATATATTTACCAATAGTAAATATAAATGAAATCTTCAACTATATTAACACATTAATTAATATGATTATGCTAATATATAATAATTCATAAAACTTTTTGCTAATAACATATTTAATGCAGAGTGTTCAATGCAGAATGTGGATCGAATAAGAACTCATTATTTATACCAGGAAGTTGTGCAATACCGCGCAGTAACAGATCATTTACACCACTAAAACTGTTGAACCTAGTCACGGAGCAGAGGACTGCAGAAGAATCGAACACGGGTTGTTGTCAATCGGTACCTTCCTGCTGCGATAATCCTGACGAATCTCGACAGTCTTAGCCGAAACACCCTACAGGTATTATATTTATGAAAAGATTTAGTAAATGTTTATTTGCGTCTAGGATTCTCGCTTTTATGCAGAATGTGATTTAATAAATAATCTTGAGCTTTAATCTTACGAAACATAAATCTAAATTTAAAATTTGTGTGCATGCAAATGACGATGGGAGTCCGTCTATTTAGTGGAGAACCTGCCTCCCAACATTTCAACTCTTCAGATTGTACAGGAGTTCAATTGTTTCAGAGAAATCAGACGTAGAGGTTTGTTATGTTTTAACATTTCTTAAACTAAGGTCATAAAAGCGCAGAGTTGCTGCTTTAATTTTTGGAACTTAGCAAAAGTTATTAATTTACGTTGGTTTTGATATTTGGGCAATTTATAATGGTTCTGCATTTGTATTTTGATTTGATTTTTTTTTGTGGAAAGCAAAGTTAATTAGAGTTATTTTTAATTAGAGTTATTTTTACTTATTAATATTAGTACCCATTATTTATAAAAAAATATTTGTAAATATAAATATATATCAATTACATTTATTAATGTGGATTATATTTACTAATACAGTTGTGCTATCAATACAATATGTAAATTATTCTAAAATATTAAAAAAATCATTTCATCTTTTATTATTATGATTTCAATCAATATCCTTAAATTGAACCTTGGACAAATGATGATTATTACCATTAAAGACATTAAATGTAAATAAGCATGTCTTTTGGATTAATCATATTATTAGGATTTGATCTATATTTAAAATTAATTGGTTCCAAAAATTAAACCTTGGATAAATAATGATCATTATCACCAAACACATTAAATGTAAATAAATATGTCATTGGATTAGATTAATGACAATATTAAAATTTGGTATATGTTTAAAATTAATTAGTTTGAAAAATACACCAAATCTTAATGATATAATTAATCAAAAAACATACTCATTTACCATATAAATGACAAAAATGTAAAATCTAACGCTAATCATAAAGGCTACGTTGCTAGCTTGTCCAATTGCGCCAATAAACCAATTGTTGTTGGCAGAGCGATAGACTACACAACAATTTACCAACATCGAGTATAGCTCCGTTGACTTGAACTACCTTCCCTGTGACATTTTAGATGGTATTGAGGACTTCCACCAACAATGGTTTAAATAATGCTTATGATCTTGATTTATGATTTGACTCACGCTATTTTATATTGATTTATTATAGTTGGACAAACGAATATCCATTATCACCTGTCATATGCGATTTGGATTGCACCCTTTTTGTTTTCTCACACATCACTTCTATCCTATCTCATTTGGATTACACCTTTTTTTATTGTCTTCCATTAATGCATTTTTTACTTTATTTTATTTTTAATTATTATTTTTATATTAAACGCACAATAATATGCACTTGTTAGCTTTCAAATTTAAACACTACTTATTACTGAGAATGTTAAAATTCTAAATTATTTATTTTTGAGACCAACTCCTTCACATCCCCATGGGAGACCAAACTCCTTAGGTAGTCTTTGTAGACTCTTTCAAATACAAAATTTCAATTTAATACACACCTTTTTCAATTTGTATGGGATACACCTTGGATAGCCCTTATCCACACTTTCGATTTGTATAATGAGTGAGAAATTGACGCGTGCTAGTCAATCTCAAACAGCATTTTTCTTGCTTTTTCTTATATGAAGTTGTAAAGCGTTTCTTATATGAAATTGTACAGACATGTAAAATTGAGCAGTCTCTTGTCTAGCCACCGTCAATATCAATATAACGTGCATAATGTGTAAATATAAAATTCAAATTGTAGATGTCAAGGTAGTACATGTCACCATTTCTTGTTCTACTTCAAAATTAACTTAGTAGAGGGTGGTGGATGAGAAGATAACAATTCCAAATTAAATTATTATGATTTTTTTTTTCACGATTTGCTATTTTCTTTACCACCAAGAATGTACAGAATAAGTGATAAGTTATGTTCAACCTAATTTGAAAAGTGAAAAATATAAAAATAACCAGATAGAAAGTGTCAAACAGCTAGTGGGCTACAAACAACTCCAATCCACGGAAAAATGACGAGGCCAACTAGCAAAAAAACATGAAGTACACATCTATAAAATTATTGAATTGTTTAACGATTGTGCTGTCAACGACTCTCGTATGGCTGAAAGTCTCTGTGAGTCTGTGGGGCCTCAAGGAAATTCCCAATCTATCCCTGTAATCTGTTGTGTCTTGTACCGAATGAAACAGATGATAAGATTCGATTCTCAGTACTCTGGCCCATACCAATAATGCCAATACCATTGTAGCAGGAAATGGACCAGAAGGAGCTTCGTCCAGCGCCGGCCTCGACAAAGTGCCGTATCAGTAAAGAATAGCATGGGATATTCTATATTCATGTTGTTACCAATTGTAGCAGATGGATGAAACTGGCTAGTTTTCTCAGACAATATTTTTTGCAGACATTATCGATATCTGAATAAATGTCCGACTGTCGATCCTCCTCAATGCCATCACATGTTGGTCTTGCCACAGAAAATATTGCCCAGGTAGAATCACCGAGCTTCCGACTAGATATAATGGCTATCTCACTAGCCGAATCTGAAGGTCGTAAACTGGGTTCTCCATTCGAACCGCAGATGGAGCCAATTGAATCTCGAGAGTCCCGGAGTCGCAGCGAAAAAGCCGCAGCTCCCGAGAAGAAAATTACTCTGGTTGCCTTCAGGCTTGCTATTCTGGAGAAGGCCGCTAGCGGGCTCGGAACCTTGGCCTTCGTCTGGGCGACTGCCGTCCTCCTCGGAGGCTTCGCAGTAGCTTTAGGAAAGGTAGACTTCTGGTTCGTGAGCATAATATTGTTGACAGATGTCAGAAGGTACTAGCATCTTCAGCTGAAGCCAAGAGCTCGAGTGGCAACACGAGACGACGCTAATATCCGTGGCGACACTCAGAGACAGTGCTAAGCGGCTGAGTCGCAGGTTTTATATTAATGGCAGCAACTCTATCTTAAGACGAATCTGCATATGGTTTAGATATGAAAATACCCAAAATCCAAACATCAACATTTCGGAAGAAATTTCTGGTGTCAATAATGATGGTTTATTGAAGAGGACTTGGTCGACGTCTAGGGTTCAATTGGTGCCTTATGCCGGGTGGTTGTCCATATCCAAAAACGTCAGCCAGATGCTTTTCTGGCTTCAATTCGTGTCGGCTTTGACATGCGTTGTCTTGTCCCTCTATCTGCTAGCCAGGCAAGACTTCGGCCTAGTTTCAGGTAGGGATACCAAAAATCGGAAATCCGCTCTCAATATTTTTTATGGCCTCGCCCTAGCCGAAGCGCTTCTGTGCCTGCTAGAGAAGGCCTACTGGCAATGGAAGATCATTGCACGAAAATTGCTGTCGGATGTCAACGCAGAATACGGCTTCAGTCGTTCAGAGCTCCGCACGGTTCGACGCTTTTTCTATGACACATATTCTCGGTAGGGTTGGAATTTGACGGGCATTTTGCCCGTCATAAGCCTTTTTAAACGTATTTGACGGCTGGAATTTGTCCATGCCCGTTTTGACTGACGTGCCCAGAAGAGGTAAAAACGTTTTTTTGACGTTTCGAATTTTTTCCAAAACGTTCTTATACCTAGGTTACAGGTATAGTTCTGTTTCAGGTATAGTATAGTTCTGTTATAGTATAGTTCCGTATAGTATAGTATAGTTCAGGTATAGTATAGTTCTGTTACAGGTATAGTTCCTCACGTCACCTCAAACCCCTGTCAAATTAGCATGTGGGAGGAACGAAATTAGCATGTGGGAGCAGCCAATGGCAATAGCCATTTTTTCTCAGTCAGAGATTTAGTTTTTTTGTAGAGAATGGGCAATTCCCTTTTAGCCGAAGATTTTTTCTGTGGGAAAATTTGGAATCTTTCCCTGGATGATTTCGGAGATCTGTGCATGCCCATTGCCACTGCATGGTCTTCCTGTCTTTTACCCAACGAATGTGGCCCGTGGGCTTGTTTTCTTTTTACAATCGAGTTCATGATTCACAGTGCACACTCTCTCTCAACGCATTGCCGATTCAAACTTACGCCTGTCGCCCAGCTCAAGATTGGCTCCAGCCTCCAGCCTCCAAGGAAACTGCGAGGAAATTACAAATTGTGCTTCAAAGTTCAGGTTAGTGATTGATTTTTTATTCTTCAAACACTGTGGGTCTACTGATAAAATTTTAGGAAAACTGATCTGAAATTCTAAACCCAATCATTTGACAGACAATAGATTACTGATTGTATTTGACATGCAAAAATAAATCATTCTTATTAAATGCATTATGCAGTTTAAATCTCAGACATACTGATTCCGTTAAGTTGAAGATATCCTTCATTTAAATGTTATGACAGAAAAAGTTTTTATTCTTGATTCTTTATCATCTCCAACCAGTGTAAGCAGCTTCTTGTTAGGGCTAAGCTCTACGATCAGCTGCAGTTTTCTCTCTAGCCCTCCCATGTTTCAAGTCTTCCCAAGTCCAACCAATATTCTGCATCCTATGATAGATCATCTGAAATCTCACTCAAGAGTCTAAACATTTCTCTATCAGATTATCATTAATGATAAAATTTTAGAAAAACTGATCTGAAATCCTAAAACCAGTTATCCGACAGAGAAGAGAATCTTAAACATATTTTATAACATGCAAATATAAACCACGTATTATTATTAAATGCAGTATAGATCTCACATACCATGTTTTTGCATCAGTTGAAGACAAATAATTCCCCCATTAAATGGAATGAATCTACAAGGAGCACCTTTATTTAAAATTAAAAGAATATTATATTGTGATATACAATCAAATGGATTTGATACAATGTCTTTGACCCCATACTTTGCTTCAGAAGGGATAAATAAAACATTGATATGCCCGTCAAAATAATGGACAAAGTATGCCTGCTGTCACAAACCCCCTGCTACGCAGATACTCTTTAATCTCAACATATGTTGAAACCTCCATACCATGCCTCCGAGTGAAACATCAACCTATGAAATGCCTTCAACCTACGGTATAAAACTCCAAGCTATAGTGAATGTAGGTGCCCAACAAGGACGGAGTTGAGTTTCAGCCCCACGCTTCAGAAGCTCAAGATCAAAATCAGAATCTGTGAAACTTTAAATTACCTTTATAGTTTGGGGAAATTCTCCTGTGTTCTTTTTCCCCTCACAGCTTTCAAAGAACAACTAAAATGTGATAAAGGGATTGGGCTTGAAAAGGGAGATGAGGTGCTTCGTATTTCAAGTTTTGTATTGGGAAGCAAAAGTGGTCAAATTAGTTGTACTTGTCCTATCAGGGATTGTGATATACAAAAGAATAAGAAACGGTAAGAGATGTTCCTTTGTACAAATAAGAATTTTGAATTGGGTAATCGAAAGAGGTTAAAGCTCTGATTGGACTAGGAACAAAAGAATAGTAACAAATTTTGAATGAAGTTACTGGGCTAATCTAGATTTCAAAAGAAAATGTATACGAGCCAGCGAGAAAGGCTAAAATATGCAAGACTTGGGAGCAATAATATCTCTGTTATAGACATGGGCATCTATCAAATCCTTCATCACATTGTTCTTCATTTGTTTCCCATATTGCCATTAAAAATTTTGCCCTTCATCACTTTTGAAGGGCAAAATTTTTAATATAACGTTTCTTGACGGGAAGCATAAGGACCCAAAACGTCAAAAAAAAATTTATGACGGGTAAAGAGAAATCCAAATTCCAACCCTGCTCGGTACGTCAATGGAAGCGTTTGCGATGGGTTGAAGATGGAATTTGTATCATACAGCATGGAGCTGCTGCAGTCCAGCGCTGTTGATTTACAACTGAAGGGGAATCCAGTCCTGTCCGCGCTTGCAGAGGAGACTTTGCGGGCGCTAGGAACCATGCGAGATGTGGTGGAGAGGCTGATCGAGATACTGAATTGGAGGAACCATCACGAGCAGGAGATTCGAAGAGCGGCTGCAGAGATCATCTCGAAATTGGTCAAGAAAAACCAGAAGCGCATTCGAGTGACGGCCATCGCTGGGTCCATGGAATCTATAGCATCTTTGCTTTACGATAGCAAACGGATTGAAATCCATTCGAGGCAGTACGGGAATGGATACGATTGCTCTGTTTTCAGTCTTCTGGGGTTGAAGATATTGAAAAACTTGGCCAACGAGCACGACAACTGCGCTAAGATAGGAAGCAGCAGAGGGCTACTTCCTAAAATTATGGGGCTCACAGATTTAAACCCCAACGCGCCCGAATCCGGAATCAAGACGGCAAAGCTCGCTCTGCAGCTCATGGGAATGCTGGTAAGCAGTACAGGCTCGACAGGGAAGGCCTTGAGGAAAGGGATCTTGGAGATAGTCTTCGCCATAAGCAATCTAAGAGACGTTATTCATTACAGAGAAATAACGACGCATCGTCTGCAAATTCTGGCCATCGACATATTGACGAGTCTTGCTCTCGAAGATGAGGGTCGAGAGATCATCGGCAGCACTGGGGGAGTTTTCCGTAGTCTTCTCTCTGTGTTTTACATGGAGAGGATTAATAATAATATAATAAGTGGATCGGGCGACGATGAAACGAAGGAGCTCGTGACCAAGGGAGGAGAAGCCCTGGCTCTTCTTTCACTCGATAACAAACAAAACTGCCGAAGAATGATGAGCATTAAGCTGCGCGATCACCCAATTTGATCACGAGACTGATCTCTGTGCAAGACGACCCAGTTCGGGGTTTCCGTGTAGCGAGAATTCTTCGGAATTTGTGCGCATATACAGAGGCAGATTATGTGGAATTGAGGAAAATCAGTGCAACGGCAGCACAGGTGGAGTTTTTTCAATTGGTAGAATTTCGTTTTAAAATGGAGTTGTCTATAATGCGAATTTTTGGAGATTTCGGTGACGGAATCCGGCGGAAGAAATTGAGGTTAAATCTTGATTTGTTGCAGTTAAAATGGTTTTTTAACTGCATATTTGGATTCAGCACCCTCGAAAAACCCTGGGACGCTTTCATTGTGCAGAAACTAGCTATCAAACTTGCGATTCCAATAAATTCCTGCCAGATTTCTACCGAAAAAACCCGCGGAAAAAGCTTTCAAAAAGTCGCGTTATAGACGATTTCTTTTAAAATTACAGTCTTGTCATCTGCAGTTCGATTTCACAACAATTTCATCCAATGGATTAATTTCTTGTGATATTTTATGCCAGGTGTGATGCGCGACGTGCAACTTTTAAGTTGCCCATTAAGTTGAGTGCGGAGCTTATAGTCATTGAAATCGTATAAGTCGGCATAATCGATGAAGGGTTACCTTCGGGTTAAGATTTAACTCAAATGCGTTATTTAATTTTTAAAATTTTAAAAATAATTAACTTGTAATTTGTTTTATTTTTTAATAATAGATTAAATGGTAATGTGTAATGGCATTTTGTTTATACAGAATAAATTTAAATCTTAGTAAAAGTATATAATTTCATAAAAGTATATGGTATATTAGGTTTTCACAAATATTATTTAGAATTTTATTTAAATATTATTAAGTATAAAGAATATTTAGTAGAGTGGACACTTTGCTCCTTTACCAACTTGCAATGGTTACGATTAGCATTGAATTATGAGAATGAGAAAGAAGAGATAAAGTTAGTCATTTATTATTTACAAATTGTAATAAAATGATGCATAATAACTTTCATATATATATATATATTAGGGATAGATAATCATTATGCAATATTTTTATTTAAAATAATATAATTTTTTTTTTTTGCAAATGGTTATTAATTCAATAATGTATATGCAAATTGTGATAAATTGAATATGATTTTTGAAAGTAGTCCATCAAAGTCCTTTAAAGGTGGAATGTGTAAAAAAAAAAAAAATTAATCAAATTATAAATTATGTTTGGTAATCTTCAATAATTTTTCGTGTCCAGATTATATCTTTTGTTTTTAGGCTTCAGGTTTGAATCAAGGTGTTTCTGTTACATGTGTGTCTTTTTGTACATCATCAATTCTCCAAGTTAAAAACTCATATGTGGTTCTTAGTCTCCCTCAAGACTCCTATCACCCTTTAGTGCTTTAACATATATTAGTACTCACATCTAGTTTTCACTCCTCCATTATAATTATCACCAACGTTTTCTATTGTCTGTTGTAGTAGTAGTTTTTGTGGTTCGCAATGAACTCATGACACCTAGGCATTGACAACCAACACGTCGAGGAGGAGTTGTAGGGCCTTCCTCATCCATGCATCGATGACTCTTTGGATGAGAGTCTATAGCCAAATTTTATGAGGCTACTTCGTTAGAGGTCATGAAGGAAATTTTGAAACTGGAAGCCAAGGAATTTGGTGACCGACAATACTTTTCTGACTCTGAAATTAGTGGAGGTTGTCTCAAATGGGTACATGATCTTGGTAAATTCACAAAGAGATGCCTTCACTTTTGGCACTCCATCACCCTTCATCGCCAACAGAAGACTCTGCTAAACATGGTCATCAGGGATAAACAAATTGACAAGTACAAAATCGGTCAGGAAGAAATCAAGCGCATTATGAGAGACATCCGCTACAACTTGGACGACATAGCAGTAAGGTTGAATCAAGTGGAAAGATATATTGTTTCAGACTCTGACACTAAATCCAAAGGTCATGACGAAGAGGATGCAATTATGAATGCACCTCCTCTCAATTCCATTTATGCCAATTCAGCCCTACCGAAGAATAATTCACATGAAGCTAGCTCTCCAGGATCGACAGCCACAATCCTTGATTAGTCTACTTATATTTATGTTTTATTATCTATTTGTTTGTGGTATCTATGATGTTCATGTTGTTATACTTTACCATGCTCATTTCAATTTGTCTAAATAGTAAGTTTTGTATAGGGGGTAGAACGGAAGATGAATAGTTTCAGTGACTCCCTATTCTTCTGGGTCTACATATGTCTAGAATGGCCCTAATTTTGGTTTCTATAACCAGGGTTTTTGGTAACAATGAGACTTCTGTTGTCTTGAATGCTTCCAAAAGCATAATATTATGTAATCTCCTTGGTTTCCAATAGTAATACATGTAATATTTACAAAAAAAAAGAATCAACACTTTCTAGTTCCACTAATTCTAAGAAAAATGAGATAAGCATGATAGAAAACTTTAAGACATAGAAGGAGATTTACCCTCTAATATTTATTTAGAAGGATTTGGTTTCTTAGTGGACTTTTAGAAGTGAGTGTTAAGGAAAATTGAGAACAAACAAAGGAATTTTCTCATAGATAAAGAGAATGAGTGGCACTTCAAGGGTAACGAGATATGGCTTGAGGAAGACAATGGAAATACCAAATTATTTCATCATTTTGCAAATTATTAGTAAAATATCAACTCCATTTGGAAAATAGCCACAAAAGATGGTTCATGGATTAAAAGCTTTCCTAGTGTCATTGATGAGAGTGATAAATGCTTTCAAACCCAATTTTAAAAGGACAATCATGCCACCATAGATGTTATTATAATACTTTTTAGTTTCTTTCATAATTTTATACACCTTGCATATAAATAAAATCTTATAGTAGAAGTGTAAAAAGAGGAGTTAATCATAATTCTCCAAAGCTTTCAAAAAGATAAGATTCATGGTTTAGATGGTCTCCTCATTGAATTTTTTCTTATTTCTTATAATTTCATATTAAAACATCATCAAGGTGTAGTGTAGTGGAGGCCTCAAGGAAATCTAGGAGAATACCGACAACATTCATACAACTCTCATCACACTTATACAAAAGATAGAAAATTCAACTTGCTATGAAATATTTCGACCCATCTCTCTCTTCAATAACATTTTCATAATCTTATAAAAAATCATCTCTCAAGCATTGAAATAAATCCTTTTAATACATGCATCACCTAAGTAGTTTGGCTTCCTCGAAGCTAGGAAAACAAATGAAGTTGTAGGTGTAGCCTAGGAAGGTCTCCACTCTATGAAAATAAACAATATAAGTGACATGATTTTCAAAGTTAACCTCTATGGATTTCGATAGAGTTAGATAGCTTTTTATTCACCTCATTCTCATTCACTTAGGTTTAATTCTACATTTTGTAGCATGGCTGATGGATAGAATAAGCATGGTTTCTTTTGCAATTATAAACAATGGGTCAAGTTAACCATTCTTCAATGTTGAAAGAGGATTTTGGCATGGGTGAATGTATCCCCCCCTCCTTTTTCTCCCTATTGACAAAATATTTAGCAAAGCACTAAGGGTAGCCTTAATAAATGGTTCTTTCAAAGAAATCTTAATTAGAAATTTATGTTTTGTTTCACACTTACTATTTGTCACTGACATACTCAATTTTTGTGATGGCTAAAAAATAATAGTGGATAAGCATAAAGAAATCCTAGAACTCTTCTACATGGCTATCATTATGTTGATAAATTCCTCAATGTTGAAAGAGGAATTTGGCATGGGTGCATGTATTCCCCCCTCCTATTCCTCCTTATTGACAAAAGGTTTAGAAAAGCACTCAGGGTAGCCTTAACAAATGGTTCTTTCAAATATATCTTAATTAGCAGTTTATGTTTTGTTTCACACTTACTATTTGTTAATGACATACTCAATTTTTATTATGGATCAAAAATAATAGTGGATAAGCATAAAGAAATCCTAGAACTCTTCTACATGGCCATCATTATGTTGATAAATTCATCCAAGTAAATCTTCTAAGGTCTCTACCCAAGCTATCTAGGGCTCTAGAGAATTTATTCCAACCAAGGCTTCCAGGACTAGTACTCAACCCATAGCTGCCGCCGAGATATAGAGAATTTGTCCAACCAGGGCTTCTAGGACTAGTAACTCAACCTAGCAAGGGCTCTAGATCATTTTTCCAACCAAGGCTTCCATGACTAGTAACTCAACCCAAGTTTTTACAGGGCTTCCATAGAATTTGTCCAATCAAGGCTCCTGGAACTAGTAACTCAATTCACAATGATAAGGAACAGGAGAACCAACAAAAAAACAATAAGGAAGAAACCCACAACACCATGGGTATCTAGGAAATGGAAAGGCTAGGAAAAACCACTGTCAATCCAGGAAATCCTTCACGCCAATGACAAATCATAACCAAGAAACCACATGCATGTGCCATGCATGCCAAAACTAGCAAGGAAATCATACATGCAACTCGCTAACTGCAAGAAAAGCCCACTGTAGATGTTTATCTCATTGTCCTCTTGTGCTTTCTTGCTTTTCCTTTTCCTTCTTGCTCCAAATCCCAAGTATTCCACACTCCTCCAAGAGTGCTCCACGAAAACTCTAAGTGTCCAAGAGTATGTGAGAGAGAGAGTAAAAAATGAGAGCTCCAAAACTGAACTGACAAAAAGCTACAAATTGATCCTTAGAAGCCCTTTTATTAATGAGGCCTCCATTTTCTTCATTTTTCCATTATTTTCCTTCATTTTCTTCCTCACATGCAACCTGTGATTTTTCACCTTCCCTTTCTCCTAATTTCCAATATTTTCATAAATAAAATACTAATTAATGCCTCTTTTCCTTTCCAAATCCTTTGCCATTTCCTTTTCTAATTTCCATAGTCATTTATTAATAACAAGTGATTCCCATCATTATTTTTTTTCTCAATATTCATCTTGAAATATGTGTCCTGTGATCTTGGCTATTATTTTTCCTTTATTAACTTTATTACATGGATTTTTAACCAAGGTTGTTACAGAACCCTCCCTCTTGGGGGAACACTCTCCTTATTGTTCATTGACACCTACAACCAACAAGACTGCTAAAAATCAAAACACATTTCCTATAGAGATTTATAACTTATCTCATTGCAGTATTTACAATGATCATCCTACTAAGAAGAAAACAAACATAATAAACATAACAACATGAAAACCCTAACAACATGACACCCATACAGTTTATTGCAACTTTACAACACAGCTCATGATAGTATATACACCCATATACATATTTACATATACCAAAACACAACACCAAAACATATACCAAAAAAATTTGCTCAACCAACGAATAGAGAAGGCTACATAGCCCGCATCTGATCATCCATATCCCATGTAGCTTCATTGGGCTCAAACTGCTTCCATTACACTTTAAACTACTTTATTTCTTGGTTCCGGAGCATCATCATGTTTCTCTACAAAAGGCATTTAGGTTCCAGCTAGAATTATCCTTCTGGTTTCACCTGTAATACAAACCAGTCAATCACATGATCAACATCTTTAACATACTTCTTAAGCAATGACACATGGAAAACATCATGGACTTTCACTATCGAGGGTAGTGCAAGTCAATAGGAAAATGGTCCAATCCTCTCAAGAATCTTGAAAGGTACACAATATCGAAGTGCCAACTTGGCACATGACCCAATCCTCAAGGAGCTCTTCTTGGGTTTGATGCATAAGCACACCTGTTCCCCAAACTAAAACTCCTTAAATAGCTTGTTTTGATCTGCATAATTCTTTTGTCTATCTTGTGTTGCCTTTAGAATCTTGTTGATTACATGCATTTCTTGTTCCATCTATGCCAACATGTCTAGTCCAATCAACACCATTTTAACTAGATCACTCCAACTAATGGGAGTATTACAACTCTAGACATAAAATTCCTTGAATTGACTCATCCTTAGTGACTCTTGATACCCATTTTTATAAGTAAAATCAACCAATGGAAGATACTCTTCCCACCTCCGTTGTTGATGCATCACATACATCCTCAACATGTCCTCCAATATCCTATTGACCCTCTCTATATATCCATCTGTCTACGAATGATAGGCTCTATTGAAGGTAAACTCTGTACCCAAACTGGAAAATAACTCTTTACAGAATCCATAAGTGAACTTGGCATCCTTTTCTGACACAATTTTCTATTGAACACCATGCAACCTTACTACATATATGATGAATACCTATGCTACATCATTATTTGAATACGTAGACTTCACTGGAATGAAGTGTGCTACCTTATTCAACCTTTCGACCACAAACATGATAGAATCATGTTGTCTAGATGTCCTTGGAAAAAGTGTAATGAAGTCCATGAAAATGACCTCCCATTTCCACTCTAGAATCAGAATCAGTTGTAGTAGACCACTTGGATGCTTACACTATGCTTTTACCTGTTGACAATCTAAACACCTAGCCACAAACTCTTCCACTTCTTTCTTAATGTTCCACCAATAGTATAACTTCTTCACCACTTTCAATGTTGTTGGGATAGGGTCCCTAGGGTCAGTTTTGGGGTTAGTTTAGCCAATTTTTGTAATAGAATGTAAAGTCTTCGCAAAATGTGGATGACGAGCATGCAGCTAAGTAGGAGTCAAAGGGGATTTAACCCTTGTTTTGGTAAGTAATAGGTTGGTTTTGAGACTCACCCATGGTCCGCGGACCATGGTATTATATTGGAAAAAGCTATATATAATTGAGTCATAGCGAGTCTTAGAGGGAACTTTAGATGAAGATTCTTGTTTTGGGCAAGTGCTAAGGCAGGAAAGTTCTGTTTCCTGTGCTTAGGTGAAAGGGAAAGGCTCTTATAGCTAAGTGCGTAGGAGGCCTTGGTAAGTCCATAGCTGAGTGCCCAGACCTCTGCAGCTCAGTGTGCAGGGTGGATGAAGTATGTAAATTGAACGTTGAACTTAATAAAGACTGGATTTGGAGAAATACCTTGCCTTTGAGTATTATTCTTATTTCTATTCATGTTATGATTTATCGCTTAAAGATATGTTTCTTGTGGAATAATGTGTAAATGTTGCTCGAACCTACTGAATCTTTAATATTCGTGCATGAACTAAGTAATTATTTGTTTTCGTGGAGATAAGGGTTAATTCTATTATTCTTTCTGATGAATTGGATAGATCTACGAGAAGGCATATCTCTAGGGTTATTAATTAGTGCGCAAAAGTGGATGGTTTTCTTCTTTAGGGTCTATAAAGTCTGATCGCGGGCCTTTTTGAAGGCCTAGAAGTCGTTTTCTTAGAGTTATAGTAGCGGACCATAGAAGGATATAGATCTACGTGAAGGAAGATCTGAGCTATGAAGGATTAAGATCACTTATCACATGTCTCTGGATGCAGAAACTTGGTTCTAGCATACCCCAATACTGCTTTGAGACTACAGCCTCTGTTATGTAGGTTGTTTCCGAAAGGGACAACAGTTAGGGTTTTGTTGGTTGGCGCGAATAAATATAAACCTAAGTCAGGCCCCCTTAAGCCAACAAATGGTTCCATTGTCAGGACTAGGATCTATCTCAGAGATGTGTGATAAATGGTTTCCTATAAAAAAAGAGCTTGATAAGTGGATTGACTGAAAATCGCACACATTCGTGGCTCAAGAGAACAAGAGCCATAAATTATCTAAAGAGAAGTGGTTGCAGAGATTTCTATACACAGGCAAAACTGATGCATTCTTATATTTCTTCCCTAACGAACTACATGAGTGGCTGTCTAAATTGGCCGATAGTAAACGGGTGTGGAGGCTTGAAGGCCCTATCGTGTGGACTCCTAAACTGGTGTGACGTCTAGAGGCATCAGGAAGTAATATCGCGCGGGTTGTGGATCATTGGATTGATCGCACATTTGGAATTTTTGTGACTTATTTCGCAATTGATAGAAATATCATCTTTAGCAAAGCAGAACAAAGTCTTTTTAAAGGACCGCGAGGTAAGTATTTGAAATCATTGAAGGCTTAGATTAAAATGCTGTTATGTGCAAAGAGGGTTATGCGGTTACCTTAATGTTTGGGGCAATGCAAAGTGAGAAATTCTTTATACAAAGCGAAGGATCGAGTTTAGAGTACAATCCGCTCATTGAAACTCCTTCAAGTGACAATGAAGGAGAGGCGTTGACTACATCGTGAAGTGCAGTTCAATTAATTATGCAAGGTATCTAAAGGATACCTCATCCATACACTCCAACTCCACCTCCACCTCCACTACACATACAAACTATCTCTCCATATCTATCTATCTCTCTCTCCCTACCTCCATTTCCCCTCCCTCTCTCTCTCTTCCATTTCTCTCTCTCTCTAACATTTCTCTCTCCATATCTATATCTCTTCCTCCCTCCATATCATTTTTATCCAAGTGGATATTTGTGGCCACTTGCCAATTCCAATTGGACCACCACCATTGTTTCTTTCAGTTTTCAGTTTCCTTAATTGTAGCACAGTTTACTATTTTTAGGAGTTTTTCGGGTCCTAAACTTCCAGAGTTGTTTTGGGGCCCTAAACGACATTGTCTTGGCAATCTACTGCCAACTACTTCTTCCAATTCAATATTTTCGTCGTTGTCCTCGGAGAGATCTTTCCAACGGGATATCATGCGTGTCAAACAAAGATAATATGACCAAGTCATGACCCTGGGAAGTTGGTTTCCCAACTAACCCCAACGGGGCCCATAAACTCTTGGTGTTACATCTCCTCCGGTTAGGGTTTTGGTTGTTTAGGGTTTCCTCTTATTGTTCAATAATAAATAGGCCCTTGATCCTCATTTTAACGCGGTTCAGAGGCATGTATCTGCCACATCACTCCTCAGAGATAAGCTACCATCGCTCGAGATAGTTTATTTCCATTTCTGTTTGTAAGCATATTTCAGTATTTTACATTAATGAAATGAAGTATTATTTATGTTGCATCTCCGTATCTATGGTTATCTATGTAATATGTTACGTTCATTTTTAAATCCGGACCAGTGGTATCATAGCGATCTTCTCTTTCTTTGTTTTTGTTTGCATGTCCCCAACGAGGTCGGGATATAAGGAGTTAGGGCTTGAACTGAT
Source organism: Pinus tabuliformis (assembly GCA_031772625.1). Taxonomy (NCBI): domain Eukaryota; kingdom Viridiplantae; phylum Streptophyta; class Pinopsida; order Pinales; family Pinaceae; genus Pinus; species Pinus tabuliformis. The sequence continues at coordinate 1,110,595,897 of CM062804.1, read as the reverse complement.
CGAACCTTTGCAATACAAGCCTCACAAATCTCGATAGCCTCCCATGGCAGATGAAAAGAAAGATAAGGGGGCAAGATATACTATCAAAATCTTGCTCAAAGAATCCCTCAAGTGACAAAGGAACACGATGATGGACAACTTTTCCCAGATCCTTTAGTGGCTACCCAGGGGCGACACATCTAATAGCTACTCTAGAAATGCCACACCCTTTAAGGTACAAGCTAACTTTGAAATCCCCATATTCGAGGGTCAAATAGATGCAGACGTTATAGATAAATGGTTGAATTTTCTAGAAGGATATTTTTTTGTTCATGATTTTTCCAACCGAGAAAATATTACTTTTTCTCTTCTCAAAACCGCCCCCCACGTCAAGGACTAGTGGGAAACCTATTGTGAACAGAAGGATGAAATTATGAACTCACTGTTTCTAGCCGCTCCCACTTAGAATTCATTCCGAGATGCCATCAAGGAGCACTACTACCCTGTCATGAGCTATGAGGACAAATACATAAAGTGGACCACGCTGCAATAGGGAAGGGACCAATATGTGCCATAATTTACCAACGTTTTCCATACCCTTCGCACGAAGTTAGGTATCAAGGATTTTGAGAAACATTTGGTACTCAAATACTGTAGCTGCCAACACGGGTACATCTAAGACGAGATGGAGTTCCTGAACATCTCCTCACTTGGCACAACATACCGATACACTGTCAAGATCGAGTAGAAGTTTAAACAAAAGAAGCAAGACTTTGGATCTGCAGTTCCGAAGAACAATGGACAAAGCCAAGGTGGGCTGACCTAAGACAACCCGTCGAAGCCGCAAGAAAAGAACAACACCACGAAGTCAAAGGAGGACAGAGGAAAGGGTGTGAGTTCCACAAGAGCCCCACTCAGATCACAAGTGAGTGTCGAGCGAAGCAGTCGCTGGTGGCCGAGTTGAAGGCTTCAGAATCATATGCATGTTCCGACCCTAAGTCAAAATCCAACAAGAGGAATGAGAAAGGGAAGTAGATCATTGATGTGGAGCCCAGCACCACTATTGCCACCAGTAAGATCCATAAGAATGATCTCGAAGATCCAGAGGAGGGGAAGCGTCCTTTCTACTCAAAGATGTGGGTGAAGGGTTTACCACTGCAATTCATTGTTGACAGTGGGATCCAAAAGAACCTCATTTCAGTAGAGGTCATGAAGTGGCTGGGACTACCAACCATACCACACCCACCACTGTACAACATCGAGTGGCTTCACCAAGTACGAGATCTCTGAGTCCACTAGTAGTGCCGCCTTCCCTACTGCATCAAGCCCTTCACAGATGAGATATAGTCTGATGTTGCACCTCTGGATGTTTGTGATGTATTATTAGGCCAACCATACTTGTGGAAGCGACATGTTGTGTATGAGTTAAGGCCTCACGCTGTTATTATTTCTTTGTGTAATACATTATACAGGATATTAGAGGTAGCCCCACCTACCGCCACTTCTTTGATCTCTACTAATAAAGGCAGTAGGATCATCTCCCATACTAGGAAATTTATTTTCTTTTTGGTTCACTCTCAAATTAAGGGGAGGATCATAGCCACATCCATGGCCCCCGGAAAGGGTTCCTCCACGTAGCAAAAGCAGGTGGATACAGTTATGAAAGGATACATGGACATCTTCTCGTCACCGATAGGGGTACCATTACACTGTCTGGTCAAGCATTTGTTCGATTTGACTCCCAGAGCACCTCTACCCAACAGGCCGATATATCACCGCTCTATTCTAGAAAATGACAAGTACAAGTAGCGACATGATCAACATCAGGTGTCACACAAGTTTCAAGTGGGTGACAAAGTTTGGTTGCATTTGCAGAAAGAATTCCTTACCAGAGCCCATCGGAAGCTTAGACCACTTTGATATGGTCCTTACACCATTAACAAAGATGTGGGAAACAATGATTTGGATCACAGTATTCCCTCATTCCTTGGCTTGCACCGATTGTTCAATGTGAACTGCCCCCGACCATGCTTCCCACCATTACAGGACACATCAGAGATTGCAGAACACCTCACCAGGGACCAACTTCAGCAGAAGTTTCTCCATCTCATGGAGGCACTCAACGCAATGAAGACCATTTCTTCCTAAGGGGGAGGAATGATTCAGGTAGATATTGTGGCCACCCACCAATTCCACTTGGACCACAACCATTGTTTCTTTTAGTTTTTCAGTTTCCTTAATTGTAGCACAATTTACTATTTTTAGCATTTTTTTGAGTCCTAAACTTCCAGAGCCATTTTGAGGCCCTAAACGACGTGTTTTAGGCAATCTATCACTGACAACTTAATGCAAGTCATTTTTTTAGCGTAGTCCTCGGAGCAATCTTTCCAACAGGGTATCATGCACGTCAAATGGAGATAATATAACCAAGTCACGATCCTGGGAATTTGGTTACCCAACTAACCCCAACAGGGCCCATAATATCTTGGTGTTACATCTCCTCAGGTTAGGGTTTTGTTTGTTTAGGGCTTGTGCGTATTGTTCAATAATAAAAGGCCCTTGAGCCTCATTGTAACGCAGTTCAGAGGCATGTAGCTGCCACATCTCTCCTCAGAGATAAGCTACCATTGCCCAAGCTAGTTTATTTCCATTTATGTTTGTAAGCATATTTCAGTATTTTACATTAATGAAATGAAGTATTATTTCTACTGCATCTCTGTATTTATGGTTATATTTGTAATTTGTTGCGTTCCTGATTAAATCCAGATCACTTTGCCTCTCTATTCTTCCATCCCCCCCCCCCCCAATCTATATCTCTATCTCCCCTTGTCTCTCCTTCTCACCCCCAAAACCTACACATTCTCTCTCAGTGTAAGCACATAAAAAGTATTCATGACATGCATTGACTTATGTGTTATAGTAATTCAACCATAAATGAAATACTTGAATTTTTCATCCCAAATAAAATGTTTACTTACCTAAAATGTTTGCTTCTTGAAACTATAAAATATTTATAATTGGCTACATTCTTATTATTCCCATTTTCCATCATTCAATATTGTTAATTACTTTGCATTCAAACGTGGTAATAGAAAATAACTACAATTGAAAATTATTTAGGGTTTGACAATGTATAAGACACAATGATGTACTTTTGAGAAAACTACCATTAATATTGGAGAGAAACAACATCAAGGTATGTTGTTTACTACATTAGCTCAAGTTAAATATTTGAATGGTCTATGATTCCAACTACTCTTTTCATATGATCGTTATGAGAAAATGGAAAAAGTAATAGGTGTGACAATAGGAATAGTAGAAGAAAATTGTTTTAGATTGTTCGCAATGAAGATTGTTTGTAATTGACTATGTTCTTATTATTCACATTTTATATAAATCAAAATTGTTACATTGACGCTTTGCACTCAAAATTTTTATTTCATCATTTTTCATCATTCAAGTTACTAACAGTCTCTCTCATCTCAACAAACTGAGGTAAGTGAGAAAATTTTAAACTAAATTGACCAAATTAATCTTAGACATATTTAGCATATTTAAAATGATCAAAATAATTAGATGTTCAAAAAATTTTGTATGACTGCACACGACTGAAAGCAGCTTACATCCATCTTAACACCATCTCTATCAAGTGTCGCGAGGGATCAAATCTCTCGAGGTGCAAACCTTTCCTCAAGTTTTGCACTCAAAAAATAGGTTTGCACCTCAAGAGATTTGATGCCTCTCGACACTTGATAGACCCGGTGTTAAGATGAAGAAAAAATGTTATAATTACTTTTGTGGTATATCTAAACCCTCCATCCTCACAACTACTAACAATATTCCCATAGAGATTAAATGGAGGTTTTAATAAATTAAAAAATGAGAACACTTTTATATATACATACGTGAAATTTATATAATATAAATAATATTATAGAGAACCATGATAGGTTCATATTAACCAAGGATCCAAGTGAAGTGAGAAAACAAAGTGATTAACAATGATAGAGGAAAGATAGTGCATGATTCTTTTAAGTTTTTTATTACTGTATTTTCTTTAACATGATTGATTCAAAATATAAGTTTAATATTTTACAACCATTTCTGTTTTTTTTTTAAATTTAGTTACTTAACAGAGTTACCAATGAAATGGGAACTATTACCTCAAAACGGGTACTTGAGCCCAAAAACCCAAAAAAAACATGAAAAAACAATCCAAAAATGAAAATTGTTTATCTCAGAACGATGTTTTTTTAAGGGTAAATTTTAAACATTTTTTTAAATGGAAGTAAAAACCATTCTTTTTAAATGGATGAAAAAAACACCCTTAAAAAAATTGTTTATTCTGGAATAACAAAAAAAGATGTGTTACAATTTTGACATTTTTTAGTAATGGAGTTAAAGAGAAAATATTTGGACATTGAAAAACTGTAAAATTCCAACAATTCTCGGACATGATGTTAAAGATAAAATATCATGTTTCGAATCCTCATAATTCCAACTATTTCCATCCATGTTATTAAAGATAAAATATCTTGACTCTAAAAAAACTTGGAATTGTAATTGTTTTCGACCATAGCTTTAAAGATAAAATATCATGACTTAGAAAATCATTAAAATCTTAACAATTTTTCAACCATGCAATTAAAACCAAAGATTATCACTTCAAAAAATCTCAAGTTTTCAAAATATTTCAAGCATGACATTATGAAAAAAAATTATGACAAAAAACTTTAAAAATGAACACCGAAGAGTAATTTATTTTTTAAATGCAAAACATATAGCGATTTTAAAATAAACTTAAGACAACTCGATACATTGCAACAAAAATTTATAAATCAATCATCAGATTGAAACGTGGTGTACGAGAACTCGACCCGTTGTAATAAAAACTTAAAGGCCAACCATGTAATTGATACATTGTGGGGGCAGACTCAATTCATTATAACGAAAATTTTAAAATCAACTATCAAATTGCCCATAATGGGATCGGGTTGTTAAACGAGCGCTGACACCGACCCTGTAGAAAAAAATGAAATTAAAAACCAAAAAAAAAAGATGTATAAAGAAATAAAAATGAAAAATACAAAAGAAAACAAAAATTCAAATATTGAAAAAAAATAAAAAAAATAAAAAAATACACAAAAGAATAATACAAAAGATATATATATATATATATATATATATATATATTAATATTGATAAAAAGAAAAAACAATGAAAAAAACACAAAAAAATAAAAAGAAAGCAAATTTTAAATATTGAAAAAAAAATAAAAACAATAAAAAAACACAAAAAATAATAAAAAAGAAAACAAAAATTCAACTATTGAAAAAAAAAACAATAAAAAAACACAAAATAATACAAAAGAAAAATAGAATTAAAATATTATAAAAAATTAAAAATAGTAAAAAACAAAAAAAATAAATACAAAAACACCAAATATTCAAATATAGAAAAAAACAATAAACATACATACACACACACACACAAAATAATAACAATGAATAAAGCATAAAAAAAAAACTTAAAACCATGACAAAAAAATCAACTATAAAAAAAAGAGACAAAAGTAATTAAAAAAATGTAAAAATAACATAAAATTAACTTATACATATAAAAAATTAGACAAAAAAAACAAAAAAATAAAAATATCAATAAATAATAATAATAATAATAGTAATTAACAAAAAATAACAAAATAAAAATAAAAACATTTTTTTTAAATAAAAAACATTTTTTTTAAATATACAACAATTTTTTTAAATAATAAAAAAAAAAAAACTAAAAAACTAAATTGAATTAAAAAAAAGCAAAATTAAAAATAAAAATCTTCTAAGGTTTCTACCCAAGCTATCCAGGGCTCTAGAGAATTTGTTCCAACCATGGCTTCCAGGACTAGTAACTCAACCCATAGCTTCTGCCAAGATCTAGAGAAGTTGTCCAATGAGGGCTTCTAGGACCAGTAACTCAACCCAACAAGGGCTCTAGAGCGTTTTTCCAACCAAGGCTTCTAGGACTAGTAACTCAACCCAAGCTTTTACATGGCTTCCATAGAATTTGTCCAACCAAGGCTCCAGGAACTAGTAAATCAATTCACCACGATAAGGAACAAGAGAACCAACCAAACACAAAAGGAAAGAAACCCACAACAACATGGTTATCCTGGAAATGGAAAGGCTAGGCAAAACCATTATCAATCCAGGAAATCCTCCATGCCAATGAAAAATCATAACCAAGAAACCACATGCATGTGCCATGAATGCCAAAACTAGTAAGGAAATCATACATGTAACTCGGTAACTGTAAGAAAAGTCCATTGTAGATGTTGACCGCAATGTCCTCTTACGCTTTCTTGCTCTTCCTTTTCCTTCTTGCTCCAAATCCCAAGTATGCCACACTCCTCTAAGAGTGCCCCACAAAAACTCTAACTGTCCAAGAGTATAAGAGAGAGAGAGTAAAAAATGAGAGCTCCAAAACTAAACTAACAAAAAGCTACAAATTGATCCTTAGAATCCCTTTTATTAATGAGGCCTCTATTTTCTTCATTTTTCCATTATTTTCCTTCATTTTCTTCCTCACATGAAACCCATGAGTTTTCACTTTCCTTTTCTCCTAATTTCAAATATTTTCATAAATAAAATATCAATTAATTCCTCTTTGCCTTTCCAAATCATTTTCCATTGCCTTTTCCAAATTCCATAGTCATTTATAAATCACAAGTGATCCCCACCATTATGTTTTTTCTCAACATTCGTCTTGAAATACGTGTCCCATGACCTTGGCTATAATTTTTCTTTTATTAAATTTATTACATGGATTTTTAACCAAGGTTGTTACAGAACCCTCCCTCTTGGGGGAACACTGTCCTTAGTGTTCATTGACACCTACAACCAACAAAACTACTAAAAAGCAAAACACACTTCCCATGGAGTTTTATAACTTAGCTCATTCCAGTATTTACAATGATCACTCCTACTGAGAAGAAAGCAAACATGATAAACATAACAACATGAAAACCCTAACGACATGACACCCATATAGTTTATTGAAGCTTTATATCATAGCTCATGACAATATTTACACCCATATACATATTTACATATACCAAAACACAACACCAAAACATATGCCAAAAAAATTTTGTTGAACCAACGAATAGAGAAGGATACATAGTCCACATGTGATCATTCATCTCCCATGTAGCTTCATTGGGCTCAAAGTGCTTCCATTACACTTTAAAATACTCGATTGCTTGGTTTCGGAGCATGAGCATGTTTCTCTACAAAATGCATTGAGGTTCCAACTGGAATTCTCCTTCTGGTTCCACCTGCAATACAAACTAGTGAATCACATGATCAACATATTTAACATACTTCTTAAGCAATGACACATGGAAAACATCATCGAATTTCACTATCGGGGGTAGTGCAAGTCGATAGGAAATTGGTCCAGTCCTCTCAAGAATCTTGAAAGGTACACAATATCGAGGTGCCAACTTGGCACATGACCCAATCCTCAAGGAACTCTTCTTGGGCTCGATGCATAAGCACACCTGTTCCCCAAACTGAAACTCCTTAAATATCTTGTTTTGATCTGCATAACTCTTCTGTCTAACTTGTGTTTCCTTTAGATTCTTCTTGATTACTTTCATTTCCTGTTCCATCTATACCAACATGTCTGGTCCAATCAACACCATGTTAATTGGATCACTCCAACTAATGGGAGTATTACAACTCTACCCATAAAATTCCTTGAATAGACTCATCCTTAGTGACTCTTGTTACCCATTTTAATAAGTAAACTTAACCAATGGAAGATACTCTTGCCACCTCCGTTGTTAATGCATCACATACATCCTCAACATGTCCTCAAATATCCTATTGACCCTCTCTCTATATCCATTTGTCTACGAATTATAGGCTATATTGACGGAAAACTCTATACCAAAACTAGAAAATAACTCTTTCCGGAATCCATAAGTGAACTTGGCATCCTTATCTAACACAATTTTCTACTGAACACCATGCAACCTTATGAAATCTTTGATGAAGACCTATGCTACATCATTATTTGAATACATAGACTTCACTGGAATGAAGTGTGCTACCTTATTCAACCTTTTCGACCACAACAATGATAGAATCATGTTGTTTGGATGTCCTTGGAAAAACTATAATGAAGTCCATAGAAATGACCTCCCATTTCCACTCTAGAATCAGAATCAGTTGTAGTAGACCACCTGGATGCTTACACTATGCTTTTACCTATTGACAATCCAAGCACCTAGCCACAAACTCTTTCACTTCTATCTTAATGTTCCACCAATAGTATAACTTCTTCACCACTTTCAATGTTGTTTGGATAGGGTCCCTAGGGTCAGTTTTCGGGTTAGTTTAGCCAATTTTTTTAATAGAATGTAAAGTCTCTGCAAAATGTGGATGAGGAGCGCGCAATTAAGTAGGTGTCAAAGGGGCTTTAACCCTTGTTTAGGTAAGTAATAGGTTGGTTTTGAGACTCACCCATGGTCCGCCGACCATGGTATTATATTAGAAAGAGATATATATAGTTGAGGCATAGTGAGTCTTAGAGGTAACGTTAGATGAAGATTCTTGTTTTGGGCAAGTGCTAAGGCAAGAAATATTTGTTTCCTCTGTTTAGGTGAAAGGGGAACGCTCCTGCAGCTGAGTGTGTAGGAGGCCTTGGTAAGTCCGCAGTTGAGTGCGCAGACCCCTGCAGCTGAGTGCATAGGGTGGAAGAAGTCTGTAAATTGAACGTTGAACTTAATAAAGACTGGTTTTGGAGAAATACCTTGCCTTTGAATATTATTCTTATTTCTGTTCATGTTATGATTTATCGCTTAACGATATGTTTTCTGTGGAATAATGTGTAAATTTTGCATGAACCTACTGAATCTTTAATATTCATGCATGAACTAAGTAATTATATGTTTTCACGAAGATAAGGGTAAATTCTATTATGCTTTTTGATGAATTGGATAGATTTGCACGAATGCATATCTAGAGTTATTAATTATTGCGCAAACATGGACAATTTTCTCTTTTAGGGTCTAAAAGTATGATTGTAGACCTTCCTGAAGGTCTAGAAGTCGTTTTCTTAGAGTTAGAGTAGCAGATCCTGGAAGGATATAGATCTACACGAAGGAAGATCTGAGCTATGAAGGCTTAAGATCACTTATCACATGTCTCTGGATGCAAAAACCTGGTTCTAGCATCCCCCAATACTACTTTGGGTGAGACTACAACCTGTGTTACATAGGTTGTTGTTGAAAGGGCCAGCAGTTAGGTTTTTGTTGGTTGGCACGAATAACTCTGAACCTGAGTCAAGCCCCCTTAAGCCAACAAATGGTTCTGTTGCCAGGACTGAGATCTATCTCAGATATGTGTGATAAATGGTTTCCTACAAAAAAAGAACTTGATAAGTGGATTGACCGAAAATCGCATGTGTTCATGGCTCAAGAGAACATGAGTCCTAAATTATCCACAGAGCAGTGGTTGCAGAGATATCTATACAAAGACAAAACTGATGCATTCTTTTTTTTCTTCCCTAACAAACCACGCGAGTGGATGTCTAAATTGGTCGATAGTCAAGGGACGTGGAGGCTTGAAGGCCCTATCGTGTGGACTCCTAAACTGATACAACGTCTAGAGGCACCAGGAAGTAATATCGTGCAGGTTGTAGATCATTGGATTGATCACACATCGGGAAGCTTTGTGACTTATTTCACAATTGATAGAAATATCATCTATAGTGAAGAAGAATGAAGGCTCTTTAAAGGACTGCGAGGTAAGTATTTGAAATCATTGAAGACTTGGATTAAAATAGTGTTATGCGAAAAGAGGGTTATGCAGTTACCTTGATGTTTGGGACTACATGAAGTGGGAAACTCTTTAGATGAAGCAAAGGATCGAATTCAGAGAACAGTCCGTTCATTGAAACTCCTTTAAGTGACGACGAAGGAGTGGTGATGACTACACTACGAATTTCAATGCAATTAATTACGCTAGGTATCTGAAGGATACCTCATCCATACACTCCAACCCCACCTCCAAGGTCTCTACCCAAGCTATCCAGAGCTCTAGAGAATTTGTTCCAACCAAGGCTTCCAGGACTAGTAACTCAACCCATAGTTGTTGCCATGATCTAGAGAATTTGTCCAACCAGGGCTTCTAGGACAAGTAACTCAACCCAACAAGGGCTCTAGAGTGTTTTTCCAACCAAGGCTTCCAGGACTAGTAACTCAACCCATGTTTTTACAAGGCTTCCATAGAATTTTTCCAACCAAGGTTCTAGGAACTAGTAACTCAATCCACAATGATAAGGAACAGGAAAACCAAACAAAAAACAAAAGGAAAGAAACCCACAACACCATGGTTATCCAAGTAATGGAAAGGTTAGGAAAAATCACTCTCAATCTAGGAAATCCTCCATGTCAATGACAAATCATAACCAAGAAACCACTTGCATGTGCCATGCATGCCAAAACTAGCAAGGAAACCATACACACAACTCGGTAATTGCAAGCAAAGCCCACTGTAAATGTTGATCCGATGTCCTCTTGTGCTTTCTTGCTCTTCCTTTCCCTTCTGGCTTCAAATCCCAAGTATGCCACACTCCTCCAAGAGTTCTCCACAAAAACTCTAAGTGTCCAAGAGTATGAGAGAGAGAGAGTAAAAAATGAGAGCTCCAAAACTGATCTCACAAAAATATACAAATTGATCCTTAGAAGCCCTTTTATTAATGAGGCCTCTATTTTCTTCATTTTTCCATTATTTTCCTTCATTTTAGTCCTCACATGCAACCTTTGATTTTTCACCTTCCTTTTCTCCTAATTTCCAATATTTTCATAAATAAAATACCAATTAATGCCTCTTTGTCTTTCCAAATCCTTTGCCATTTCCTTTTCCAATTTCCATAGTCATTTATTAATCATAAGTGATCCTCATCATCATGTTTTTTCTCAACATTCATCTTGAAATACGTGTCCCGTGACCTTGGCTCTTATTTTTCCTTTATTAACTTTATTACATGGATTTTTAACCATGGTTGTTACAGAACCCTCCCTCTTGGGGGAACACTGTCCCCAGTGTTCATTGACACCTAAAACCAACAAGATTGTTAAAAACAAAAACACGCTTCCCATGGAGCTTTATAACTTAGCTCATTGCAGTATTTGAAATGATCATCCTATTGAGAAGAAAACAAACATGATAAGCATAACAACATGAAGACCCTAAAAACAGGACACCCATATAGTTTATTGGAGCTTTATAACACAGGTCATGATAATATTTACACCCATAGACATATTTACGTATACCAAAACACAACACCAAAACATATGCCAAAACATATTGCTCAACCAACGATTAGAGAAGGATACATAGCTTGCATATGATCATCCATATCCCATGTAGCTTCATTGGGCTCAAAGTGCTTCCATTACACTTTAAACTACTCGATTGATTAGTTCCGGAAAATGAGCATGTTTCTCTACAAAATGCATTGAGGTTCCAGTTGGAATTCTCTCTCTAGTTCCACCTTCAATACAAACCAGTCAATCACATGATCAACATCTTTAACATACTTCTTAAGCAATGACACATGGAAAACATCATGGACTTTCACTATTAGGGGTAGTGCAAGTCGATAGGAAACTGGTCCAATCCTCTTAAGAATCTTGAAAGGTACAAAATATCGAGGTGCCAACTTAGCACATGACTCAATCCTCAAGGTGCTCTTCTTTTGCTTGATGCATAAGCACACCTGTTCCCCAAACTGAAACTCCTTAAATATCCTGTTTTGATCTGCATAACTCTTTTGTCTATCTTGTGCTACCTTTAGATTTTTCTTGATTACTTGCATTTCCTGTTCCATCTATGCCAACATGTCTGGTCCAATCAACACCATGTTAACTGGATCACTCCAACTAATGGGAGTATTACAACTCTACCCATAAAATTCCTTGAATTGACTCTTCCTTAGTGACTCTTGATACCCATTTTTATAAGTAAACTCAACGAATGGAAGATATGCTTCCCACCTCCACTACTAATGCATCACATACATCCTCAACATGTCCTCCAATATCATGTTGACCCTCTCTGTATATCCATTTGTCTACGAATGATAGGCTATACTGAAGGCAAACTTTTTACCCAAATTGGAAAATAACTCTTTTGAAAATCCATAAGTGAACTTGGCATCCTTGTCTAACACAATTTTCTATGGAACACTGTGCAATCTTACTACATCTCCGATGAAGACCTATGCTACATCATTATTTGAATACGTAGACTTCACTTGAATGAATTGTGCTACCTTATTCAACCTTTCGACCACAACCATGATAGAATCATGTTGTCTAGATGTCCTTGGAAAAACTATAATGAAGTACATGGAAATGACCTCCCATTTCCACGTTGAAATCAGAATCAGTTGTAGTAAACCACCTGGATGCTTACACTATGCTTTTACTTGTTCACAATCCAAGCACCTAGCCACAAACTCTTCCACTTCTTTCCACCAATAGTAAAACTTCTTCACTAGGGTTCCTAGGGTCAGTTTTGGGGTTAGTTTAACCAATTTTTGTAATAGAATGTAAAGTCTCCACAAAATGTGGATGAGGAGCATGCAGCTAAGTAGGAGTCAAAGGGGCTTTAACCCTTGTTTGGGTAAGTAATAGATCGGTTTTGAGACTCACCCATGGTCTGCAGACCATGGTATTGTATTGGAAAAAGCTATATATAGTTGAGTCATAGCGAGTCTTATAGGTAACTTTAGATGAAGATTCCTGTTTTGGGCAAGTGCTAAGGTAGGAAATCTCTATTTCCTATGCTTAGGCAAAAGGGGGAGGCTCCTGCATCTGAGTGCACAGGAGGCCTTGGTAAGTCCACACCTTAGTGCACAGACCCCTACAGCTGAGTGCACATGGTGGAAGAAGTCTGTAAATTGAACGTTGAACTTAATAAAGACTAGTTTTGGAGAAATACCTTGCCTTTGAGTATTATTCTTATTTATGTTCATGTTATGGTTTATCGCTTAATGATATGTTTTCTATGGAATAATGTGTAAATGTTGCGTGAACCTACTGAATCTTTAATAGTCATGAATGAACTAAGTAATTATCTGTTTTCGCGAAGATAAGGGTTAATTCTATTATGCTTTCTAATGAATTGGATAGATCTATGTGAAGGAATATCTAGGGTTATTAATTAGTGTGCGAAAGTGGATGATTTTATTATTTAGGGTCCATAAAGCCTGATCGCTGACCTCCCCAAAGGTAAAGAAGTCATTTTCTTAGAGCTACAGTAGCGGACCATAGAAGGATATAGATTTGTGCAAAAGAATATCTGAGCTATGAAGGCTTAAGATCACTTATCAAATCTCTCTAGAAGCATAAATTTGGTTCTAGCATCCCCCAATATTGTTTTGAGTGCGACTGCAACCTGCGCTACGTAGGTTGTTGCCGAAAGGGCCAACATTTAGGGTTTTTTGGTTGGCGTGAATGAATCTGAACCTGATTCATGCCCCCTTAAGCCAACAAATGGTTCTGTTACCACGACTGGGATCTATCTTGGAGATGTGTGATAAATAGTTTCCTACGAAAAAATAGCTTGATAAGTGGATTGACCGAAAATCGCATGCATTTGTGGTTGGAGAGAACAGGAGCCCTAAATTATCCAAAGAGTAGTGGTTGTAGAGATGTCTATACACAGACAAAACCGATGCATTCTTATGTTTCTTACCTAACAAACTATATGATTGGCTATCTAAATTGGCTAATAGTTAAGGGACGTGGATGCTTGAAGGCCCTATCGTCTGGACTCCTAAACTGGTGCGACGTCTAGAGGCATCAGGAAGTAATATTGTGCGGGTTCTGGATCATTGCATTGATCACACATTGGGAAGTTTTGTGACTTATTTTGCAACTGATTGAAATATCATCTATGGCGAAGCAGAACAAAGGCTCTTTAAAGGACTGCGAGGTAAGTATTTGAAATCATTGAAGACTTGGATTAAAATGTTGTTATGTGAAAAGAGGGTTATGCAGTTACCTTGATTTTTGGGGCTACGCAAAGTGAGAAATTATTTATATGAAGCGAAGGATCGAGTTCAAAGTACAGTCCCCAAATTGAAACTCCTTCAAGTAACGATGAAGGAGCAATGTTGACTACACCACAAAGTGCAATTCAACTAATTACATAAGGTATCCGAAGGATACCTCATCCATACACTCCAACTCCACCTCCACCACCCCTAAACATACAAACTCTCTCTCCATATCTGTCTATCTCTCTCTCCCTACCTCCCTTTCCCCTCCCTCTCTCTCTCTTCCCTTTTTTTCTGATCCAAAATGGATCTTGGATAAACCTCTAAGTCTAAAAGACTTCATATAGAGGTAAAAAGGTGCTAAGTGGGAAAATCCTTTGTAAATCCGAGTCAGATAAAGAAAATGGTCAAAGGCAAAATTTTATATAAATATCACATTGGAAAGGTTCCAAAGGGAGGACTTAAATCGAAGGCTGAAGACTCCCCGATTTGCAATCTCTGACATACTGCATCGTAGGTAGACTACCATATGTTATCGGAACCTGGGTGAGCTGATTTGTGATTGCGATAAAGCGATTGTGATGGAATATCGACCGTCAGATCGAGAGCAGATCAATGGTCTGGAATTAATCGCTAATCGCATTCCGGAGGGTCAAGTGATGGTGTGCAATGAACACAGCGATTGCGATATGCCGATAAAGTGATAGCGATATGCCGATGCGATCGGCGATTAGATCGCACAATACAAAGGGCCGTTGACATAAGCGACATGTGATTGTGATATGTGATCAAAAGCACAGACCCGATGAGATTATGAATGCAATTGCATAAATTTTGAAATCCAGATTTTTCAGGTTTTGAGTGTATTTCCGTGTATTTGGGTTTTTGGACCTTACATAATGCGATTGCGGTATGCGATCAAACTGCGGACTTGAAAGGTTTATAGAGCCGGCTTGATATTATTTGAGTTCCGGCTTAAAGGCTTGTAATGTGTTTTCATGAGTTTTCCTGTGTATTTCCATTATATTATTATTTCTAGATTTTGTCTAAAAAGAGGTCGACTGTGTCTTTTACATTGTAAAACAACTCCTATTCATCTGTGCCACACTATAAGCGGGTGTTTTGTAACAGGAATGCGTTATAGAAGATGCAGAGCCACAAAGCTAGTGAGCCAGAGGGCCAGATGCAGAGCCAGAGAGCTAGAGAGCTAGAGGGCCAGACAGAGAGCCACAGAGCTAGTGAGCTAGAGGGCTAGTTGAAGAGACGCAGAGTTGCAGAGGAATATACATAGGAACAGATGGAAGCCGTAGAGTTAGAAGATTCCTCAAAAGCCAGAGAACCAAGTGAGAGAGGGGATTCTCTCCCTCTGAAGAGCTCTCAGAAGGACTCAGAAGCAAGAGTGCAGAAGGCTAGAGAGCCAGAGAGTCACTGAGTTGGAGAGACAGACAGAGCCAAAGAGTTTGAACGCTAGAGAGCCAGAAAGCCAAGAGCTAGCGCCAGAGAGTTGTTGAGCCAGAGAGCTAGACATAGCCAAAGAGCTTGAGTGTTGGAGAGCCAGAAAGCCAAGAGCCAAGAGCTAAGAGCCAGAGCCAAGAGGCAAGAGCTGAGAGATAGAGCTGAGAGCCAAGAGCTGAGAGCCAAAGCCGAGAGCCAGAGCCAAGAGCCAAGAGCCAAGAGCCAAGAGCCGAGAGCCAAGAGCTGAGAGCCAGCGCCGAGAGCCAGAGCTAAGAGCCAAGAGCCAAGAGCCGAGAGTCGAGAGCTGAGAGCCAGAGAGCCAAATAGATAGGGATAAAGATGGCATTCTAAGCCCATTAGTTAGTTGTAAACCTATGGAGTTGAGTGTGGAACTTGTAAAAGAATTTAAGCCATAATCCCAAAGAGCCTAGTTGATTTGACTAGAGCTCACAAAGATGTAGCCCAAGAGGTTTGGGTGAAATCCTAATTATATTGTTGTTACGTGTGTTGGTTATTATTTGCATTATTTGTTGTTATATTTTTTTATGTCAGTTTAAGCAGACCAACTTAAAGCACTTCACAGTTAAAGGCAAACAAAAAGCATACACCTATTTCCAGTTCTTTTAATTCTACAAATTATCAATCATAAGCATAGATCTTGGGAATATATAAGCTTTGGAGTGGGAGAGGTTCTTGTAAGCATGACAAGAAGCCTTTAGTGCCCCATTTCAAATCAGGTGGTATCAAAGCATCAGGTTGATTAACCCCACCTTCAAAGAAGGTGGTATCAGAGCTGGTTATATCAGAGTAAGTTATACCAGAGTAGGTTGTATCATGAAGTAGGTTGTATCATGATTCAAGTGGTATCAAATTAGAATGCTTGATTGACAGAGAAATCTATATGCTTGTTTGACTTGAAAGGTGTTCAAATAATCAAATTCTTCTGTTTGATTGTTTGTAAACTGACTATTGCTTGAGTTGCAAAGGTTTAGGGAAAGCTATTGATAAGCTAAGTCCAGAAGAGGACAAGAAGGAAGAAGGGTTGAAGGCATTCTTCTTATCTTAAAGGACCTCAAAGAAATCCTTGAAGCACAAGAGGTTTGTTGCAAAATGTTGCTTGAATAAGCTCTTTGTTAATCTTGTTTGAAGTTCTTTTGTTCATTTTGATAATTAAAACTTCTACAAGTGAGTCCTCAAATTCTTCTTTCTTCACAAGAGTCTTTGATGAAGACATGAAGCAAGACTTGTCCACCATGATGGATATGGTGAGAGAAATGTATGAGGATGGAAGGAAGAGCATCATACTTCGAGAGCAGTTAAGTTCCATGAAGAAATAGAAGTAGTTGCTTTCTAACAAATTGCAGGAAATGGAGAGGCAACTTCATATTGCAAATATGAAACTGAAAAGGATGCATGAGTTGGAGACACAACTCCTTGTTACCAAAGAAGCCTTGGTCCAGTATCAGCTTGAAGAAGAGGTAAACAATTCCTGTTTGTCTTCAAATTCTTCTAAGAATTTTTATGTTGGTTCTTTTAAAAAACATACAAGAGGCATAGGTTCCAAGTTAATGTCCAAGATGGGCTATGAAGGAAAAGGCTTGGGCAAACATGCACAAGGTATTGTTGAGCCAATAATGGTTGTGGAAAGGCCTAAGTATTTGGGTCTTGGCTATGGAAAATGTTATGGAGAAATTTCCGAAGCTACCATGAAGACAATTGAAACAGTTCCAAGAAGGAGTTTCATTTTAGGTCTTCTACCTCAAGAGTGTAAAGATTGTATTCACGGGGAATGCAATTGCTTGAAACATCACTTTCAGGAAGAAGGTGTTCATAAGCATACAGTTGAACTAGAGAGTTGTGGAAACTCTGAAAGCCTTGAAGAGACTGACGGCGTTCCAAAGTGAGCCACTTCTTCATTTGATTCACCTCCTCATGAAGGTAATAAAGGTGAAAAAGAAAGGTGTAAATCAGGTTATATTCATATTCCTTTTGATTATGTAAAGCATGGTAAATTTCCATATAAGCATCGGAAAAGAATTGCATGTTTCTTTTGTGGTTGTGATAACCATAATGCTTCTAGCTATTGGAAGAGGATGGCCACATGTAGGAAACTTTGGAAGGAAAAGAAGCAAGAAGACAAAGGTCCCTTGGACAAGGAAAATCATGCTATTGAGGAGATGCACATGTGTTGCACTTACTGCCATAAGCAAGAACATTTTGATGAAAGGTGTTGGACTTTGAATCTAACAATGCTTCCACGAAACTTGAAGAAGGTGGAAAGAGAAAACGACAAGAATGGAAAGAAAGATTCCATAAATGATGTTTTTCAAAATGATTCACATGTTGTTGTTGATGTGCGGAAAAAGGAAGGACCTTTGAAATGGATTGGGAAGAAATGGTTATAGTTCTTATCCAATTAAGATTGCATGTCTATTTATATAATGCATCTATTGGCATTTCTTTGTTAATGGAATGCAAGTTGTAGGTTTTTACCAAGAAGGTGAATGGAAAAAGTTGAGTAGGAGACTCACTTTATTGTTGCAACATTATATTCATTTCAGCTTCAAAAGTATAGTGTGCTTAAGCGAAAGTTGAAAGATGAAACACATGCATAAGCATGATATGCATGAACATAGGGATGTTGATGATTTCCTTGTATTTAAACATGTGTGTGTGATTAACTTGAAGGGTTGATTACTTTGTTGTAAACATGCATGTAATGCAATATTGGCTTGAGAAAAGTTGATTTGGTCTCCAAGTTGGAGATGATGATAAAGTGTTTCATCTTTGAAAAAGAATCCTAAAGTTCTTTTTCTACATGCTTGACTTGAAGGGTCAATTGTTTTAAAGGCATGTTCTGTTGGCTTGTTATCTAGTCAATCATTTGTATGCAGATGTAAAGACATGGAGGTATTCACAAGATGTGAAGTTTGTTTCTTTTGATGAAGCAAGAGTTTAGGCCATCCAGTTTTGTCTGTAATTATGTTGTTCTTGACAATATGTCAATAGAGCATTTTTGTAACAGGTATAAATGTAAATTTTTGTGAAGAAGATGTAACTTCACATTTTCTTGAGCCACCTTAGATCAATGATCAAGGAAGAGAAGTTCAAACTACCTTATATAACCTTCTCAGCAGGAGTTCTGCATGAAGTCAAGGAGGAAAACAGTTCTTCCCAGGAGGACAAGCACATCCAAGAAGGAACGTGTTCAAAGGCATTGGTTCAGAGGCACTATGTGAGGCAAGTGTACGGATGCTGAAAGGAGAGGGTGACGTACTCTCAGTTACTGTTCAGATAAGTATATTAGTCTTTTGGAGTCCAAAAGATTTTTAGTGGGAAGGCGTGATCCAAAATGGATCTTGGATAAACCTCTAAGTCTAAAAGACTTCATATAGAAGAAAAAAGGTGCTAAATGGGCAAATCCTTTGTAAATCCGAGTCAGATAAAGAAAATGGTCAAAGGCTGAGTTTTATATAAATATCACATCAAAAAGGTTCCAAAGGGAGGACTTAAACCGAAGGCTGAAGACTCCCCGATTTGTGATCTCCGACATATCACATCAGAGGTAGACTGCCATATGTTATCGAAACCCGGGTGCGCTAATTTGCAATTGTGATAAAGCGATTACGATGGAATATCGACTGTCTGATCGAGGAGCAGATCAACAATCGGGAATTAATCACTAATCACATTCCGGAATGTCAAGTGATAGCATGTGATGAACACAATGATTGTGATATGTCGATAAAGCGATAGCGATACGCCAATGCGATTGGTGATCAGATCGCACAATACAAAGGGTTGTTGAAATATGTGACATGCGATTGCGATATGCAATCACAGGCATAGAACCGGTGAGATTATGAATGTGATTGCATAAATTTTGAAATCCGGATTTCCGGATTTTCAGTGTATTTCCATGTATTTGGGTTTTTGGACCTTACACAATGCGATTGCGATATGCGATCAAAGCGTGGACTTGAAAGGTTTATAGAGCTGACTTGATATTATTTTAGTTTCAACTTAAAGGTTCGTGATGTGTTTTTGTGAGTTTTCCTGTGTATTTCCATTATATTGCTATTTCTAGATTTAGTCTGAAAAGAGGCCGACACTGTCTTTTCCATTGTAAAATGGCTCCTATTCATCTGTGCCACACTGTAAGTGCGCGTTTTGTAATAGGAATGCATTATAGAAGACACAAAGCCATAGAGCCAGTGACCCAGAGGGCCAGATGCAGAGCCACAAAGCCACATAGCCAGAGGGCTAGACGCAGAGCCACAGAGCTAGTGAGCCAGAGGGCCAGTTGAAGAGACGGAGAGCCGCAGAGGAATGATTGCATAGAGAGGAACAGATGGAAGCCGCAGAGTCGAAGGATTCCTCAAAAGCCAGAGAGCCAAGCGAGAGAGGGGACTCTCTCCCTCCAAAGAGCTCTCAGAAGGACTCTAAAGCAAGAGTGCTGAAGGCCAGAGAGCCAAAGTGTCACTGAGTCGGAAAGCCAGATAGAGCCAAAGAGCTTGACTGCTAGAGAGCCAGAAAGCCAAGAGCCAAGAGCCAAGAGCTAGAGCCGAGAGCCAGAGCCGAGAGCCAGAGGCCGAGAGCCAGAAGCTGAGAGCCAGAGTCGAGAACCAAGAGCCAAGAGCTGAGAGCCAAGAGCCGAGAGCCAAGAGCCGATAGCCAACACCGAGAGCCAGAGCCAAGAGCCGAGACCGAGAGAGCCAATAGACAGGGATAAAGATGGCATTCTAAGCCCATTGGTTCAGTTGTAAACCTATGGAGTTGAGTGTGGAACTTGTAAAAGAATTTAAGCCATAATCCCAAAGAGCCTAGTTGAGTTGACTAGAGCTCATGGAGACGTAGCCCAAGAGGTTTGGGTGAACTCCTAATTATATTGTTGTTATGTGTGTTGGTTATTATTTGCATTATTTGTTGTTATATGTTTTTATATCAGTTTAAGCAAATCAACTTAAAGCACTTAACAGTTAAAGGCAAACGAAAAGCATACACCTATTTCCAGTTCTTTTAATTCCAAAAATTATCAATCATAAGCATAGATATTAGGAATATATAAGCTTTGGAGTGGGAGAGGTTCTTGTAAGCATAACAAGAAGCCTTCAGTTCCCCATTTCAGATCACTCCCTCTCTCTAACATTTCTATCTCCATATCTATATCTCTTCCTCCCTCCCTATCCTTTTGATCTAAGTGGATATTGGTGGCCATCCACCAATTCCTTGGTCCACCACCATCGTTTCTTTCAATTTTTTAGTTTCCTTAATTGTAGCACAGTTTACTATTTTTAGGAGTTTTTGGGTCCTAAACTTCCGGATTCGTTTTGAGAACCTAAACAACATTTTTTGGAAATCTATTGCTAGCAACTTAGGGTAAGTCATTTTTCTTGTCATATTCCTTGGAGAGATCTTTCCAACGGGGTATCATGTGCATCAAACAGAGATAATATAACCAAGTCATGATCCCGGGAAGCTAGCTGCCCAACTAACCCAAATGGGGCCCATAAACTCTTGGTGTTACATCTCCTCTGGTTAAGGTTTTGGTTGTTTAGTGTTTGCTCTTATTGTTAAATAATAAGAGGGCCCTTGAGCCTCATTGTAATGTAGTTCAGAGGCATGTATCCGCCACATCTCTCCTCAGAGATAAGCGACCATCACTCGAGCTAGTTTATTTCCATTTCTGTTTGTAAGTATATTTCAATATTTTACATTAATGAAATGAAGTATTATTTCTGCTGCATCTCTGTATTTATGGTTATCTCTATAATATGTTGCATTACTGTTTAAATCTGGGTCAGTGGTATTAAAGTGGTCTGCTCTTTCTCTATTTTTCTTTGCATGTCCCCAATGAGATCAGGATATAAGGAGTTAGGGCTTGAACTGGTCGAACCTTTGTAAGATCAACCTCGCAAATCTCGATGACCTCCCATGGCGGATGAAAAGAAAGACAAGGGGGTAGGATATCCTATCAAAATCTTGCTCAAAGAAGCCCTCGAGTGACAAAGGAACATGATGATGGACAACTTTTCCCAGATCCTTCAGCAGCTACCCAGGGGCGACACATCTAATAGCTACTATAGAAATGCCACACCCTTCGAGATACAAGTTAACTTTGAAATCCCTATATTCGAGGGTCAAATAGATGCAAACACTGTAGATAAATGGTTGAATCTGTTAGAAGGATATTTTTTTCATGATTTTTCCAGCTGAGAAAATATTACTTTTTCTCTTCTCAAAGCCGCCCCCACGTCTAGGATTGGTGGGAAACCTATTGCGAACAGAAGGTTGAAATTACGAACTCACTATTTTCAACCGTTCTGACTTGGAATTCATTCTGGTATGCCATCAAGGAGCAATAGTACCCTATTGAGAGCTACAGGGACAAATACATAAAGTGGACCACACTGCAGCTGCAAAGGGACCAAGATGTGCCATAGTTTACCAATGTTTTTCATACCCTTCGCACGAAGTTGGGTATCAAGGATTATGAGAAATATTTGGTACTCAAATACCACGGCTGCCTACACAAGTACATCCAGGATGAGATGCAGTTCCTGGACATCTCCTTGCTCAGCACAGCATACTGATACACTATCAAGATCGAGCAGAAGTTTAAACAAAAGAAGTGAGACTTTGGATCTACAAATCTAAAGAAAAAAGGATAAAGCCAAGGCGGGGTGACCCAAGAAAACCAGATGAAGTGCAAGAAAAGAACAACACCACGAAGTCAAAGAAGGACACAGGAAAGTGGTGTGAGTTCCACAAGAGCCCCACTCATAGCACAAGTGAGTGTCGGGCCAAGCAGTCGCTGGTGGCCGAGATGAAGGCTTCAGAATCAGATGCATGTTCTGACCCTGAGTCAAAACTTGACAAGTGGAATGACATAGTGAAGGAGATCATTGATGTGGAGCCCAATGCCATGGTTTCAACCACTAAGATCCAGAAGAATGAGCTCGAAGATCCAGAGGAGGGGGAGCATATTTTCCACTCACAAAATGTGGGTGAAGGGTTCGCCTCTGCAATTCATTGTTAATAGTGGGAGCCAAAAGAAGCTCATTTTAGTAGAGGTCATAAAGTGGTTGGGACTACCGACCATACCACACCCGCAACTGTACAACATCGGGTGGCTTCACCAAGTACGAGATCTCTGAGTCCACCAACAATTTTGCCTTCCCTATAGCATCAAATGCTTCACAGATGAGGTATTTTGTGGTTTTGCACCTCTACATGTTTGTGATGTATTATTAGGCCAACCATACTTGTGGAAGTGACATGTTGTGTATGAGTCAAGGCCTCGCACTGTTATTATTTCTTTGTGTAATACATTATACAAGATATCAGAGGTAGCCCCGCCTATCGCCACTTCTTTGATCTCTACTCAGAAAGGTAATAAGATCATCTCCCAGACTAGGAAATTTATTTTCTTTCTGATTATCTCTTAAAGTAAGAGGAATATTGTAGCCACATCAATGGCCCCCGGCAAGGGTTCCTCCACGCAGTAGAATTAGGTGGATACAGTTATGAAAGGATACATGGACATCTTCTCCTCACCGATAGGGGTATCGTTACACTGTCTAGCCAAGCATTCGTTCGATTTGACTCTCAGAGCACCTCTACCCAACAGGTCGATATATCGTCGCTCTATTCTGGAAAATGTCAAGTACAAAAAGCAACATGATCAACATCAGGTGTCACACAAGTTTCAGGTGGGTGGCAAAGTTTGGTTGCATTTGCAAAAAGAATGCCTTACCAGAGCCCATTTGAAGCTCAAACCACTCCGATATGATCCTTTCACCATTAAAAAAGATGTGGGAAGCAATGATTTGGAGCACATTATTCCCCCATTCCTTTCCTTGCACCGATTGTTCAATGTGGACTGCCCTTGACCATGCCTCCCACCATTACTGGAAACATTAGAGATTGTAGAACAACTCACTAGGGACAAAGTTTAGCATAAGTTTCCCCATCTCATGGAGGCACTCAACGTAATGGGGACCATTGCTTCCTAAGGGGGGAGGAATGATCTAGGTGGATATTGGTGGCCACCTACCGATTCCACTTGGACCACCACCATTGTTTGTTTCAGTTTTTCAGTTTCCTTAATTGCATCATAATTTACTACTTTTAGCAGTTTTTTGGGTCCTAAACTTCTAGAGCCATTTTGAGGCCCTCAACGATGCTTTTTTAGCAATCTACCGCCAACGGTTGTAGGTAAGTCAATTCTTTTGGCATATTCCTCGGAAAAATCTTTCCAATGGGGTATCATGCACATCAAATAGAGATAATTTGACCAAGTCACGACCCCGGGAAGTTGGCTACCCAACTAACCCCAATGGGGTCCATAAACTCTTGGTGTTACATATCCTCAGATTACAGTTTTGGTTGTTTAGGGTTTTCTCTTATTGTTCAATAATAAAAAGGCCCTTGAGCCTCATTGTAATGCAATTCAGAGGCATGCAGCCACCACATCTCTTCAGAGATAAGCTACCATCGCCTGAGCTAGTTTATTTCCATTTCTATTTGTAAGCATATTTCAGTGTTTTACGTTAACAAAATGAAGTATTATTTATGCTGCATCTCTATATTTATTGTTATCTTTGTAATTTGTTGTGTTTATGTTTAAATCTGGATCACTTTGTCTCTTTATTCTTCCCTCTCTTCCCCCCATCTATATCTTTATCTCCCCTTGTCTCTCCTTCTCACCCCCAAAACATACACACTCTCTCTCAGTGTAAGCACATAAAAAGTATTCATGACATGCATTGACTTATGTGTTACAGTAATTCAACCATAAATGCAATACTTGAATTTTCCATCCCAAATAAAATGTTTGCTTACCTTAAATTTTTGTTTCTAGAAACTATAAAATATTTATAATTGGCTACATTCTTATTATTCCCATTTTCCATCATTCAACATTGTTAATTACTTTGTATTCAAACATGATAATAGAAAATAAGTACAATTGAAAATTACTTGGGGTTTAACAATATATAAGTCACAATGATGTACTTTGGAACAAACTACCATTAGTATTGGAGAGAAACAATATCAAGGTATGTTGTTTACTATATTAGCTCGAGTTAAATATTTGAATGGCCTATGATTCCAACTACTCTTTTCATATGATCGATATGAGAAAATGGAAAAACTAATAGGTGTGACAATAGGAAGAGTAGAAGAAAATTGTTTCAGATTGTTCGCAATGAAGGTTGTTTGTAATTGACTATGTTCTTATTATTCACATTTCCTATAAATCAAAATTGTTACATTGACACTTTGCACTCGAATTTTTTTTTCATCATTCAAGTTACTAATAGCCTTTCTCATCTCAACAAACTGAGGTAACTAAGAAAATTTTAAATTAAATTGACCAAATTAATCTTAGACATATTTAACATATTTAAAATGATCAAAATAATTAGATGTTCAACAAATTTTCTATGACTGCACATGACTGAAAGCAGCTTAGATCCATTTTAACACCATCTCTATCAAGCACCGAAAGGGATCAAATCTCTCGAGGTGCAAATCTTTTCTCAAGTTTTGCACTCAAAAAATAAGTTTTCACCTCGAGAGATTTGATCCCTCTCGACTCTCGATAGGACCGGTGTTAAGATGAAGAATAGGACCGATGTTAAGATGAAGAAAAAAATGTTATAATTACTTTTGTGGTATATCTAAACCCTCCATCCTCAAAACTACTAACAATATTGCCATAGAGATTAAATGGAGGTTTTAATAAATTAAAAAATGAGAACACTTTTATATATACATATGTGAAATTTATATAATATAAATAATATTATAAAGAACTA
Source organism: Pinus tabuliformis (assembly GCA_031772625.1). Taxonomy (NCBI): domain Eukaryota; kingdom Viridiplantae; phylum Streptophyta; class Pinopsida; order Pinales; family Pinaceae; genus Pinus; species Pinus tabuliformis. Next base: position 1,110,570,566 of record CM062804.1, on the reverse strand, counting down.
GGATAGATGCATATTAACCAAGGATCAAGTGAAGTGATAAAGCAAAGTGATTAACAATGATAGAGGAAAGATAGTGCATGGTTCTTTTTTTATTATGGTATTTTCTTTAACATGATTGATCCAAAATATAAGTTTAATATTTTACAACCATTTTTTTTTTTTTAGATACTTAACATAGTTACCGATGAAATGGGAACTATTACCTTAGAACTGGTACTTAAGCCCAAAAACCCCAAAAAAACATGAAAAAGCAACCCAAGAATGAAAATTGTTTATCCCAGAACAATGTTTTTTTTAAGGGTAAATTTTCAACATTTTTTTAAATGGAAGTAAAAACCATTTTTTTTTTAAATGGATGAAAAAAAACCCTTAAAAAGATTTTTTATTCTGGAATAACAAAAAAAAAAATCAGATTACAATTTTGACATTTTTTAGCAATGGAGTTAAAGAGAAAATATCCGAACTTTGAAAAACTGTAAAATTCCAACAATTCTCAGACATTCTGTTAAAGATAAAATATCATGTCTTGAATCCTGATAATTCCAACTATTTCCATCCATTTTATTAAAGATAAAATATCTTGACTCTAAAAAACCTTGAAATTGTAATTGTTTTCAACCATAGCTTTAGAGATAAAATATCATGACTTAGAAAAACATTAAAATCTTGACAATTTTGCAACCATGCAATTAAAAACAAAGATTATGACTTCAAAAAATCCTCAGTTTTCAAGATATTTCAAGCATGACATTATGAAAAAAATTTATGACAAAAAATTTAAAAATGAACACCTAAGAGTAATTTATTCTTTAAATGCAAAATATATATCGATTTTAAAATCTTAGCCTAAGACAACTCGATACATTGCAACAAAAAAATATAAATCAATCATCAAATTGACACGCGGTGTAGGTGAAATCGACATGTTGTAAGTAATGAAAACTTAAAGACCAACCATGAAATTGATACATTGTGGGGGAAGACACGATTTATTATAACAAAAATTTTAAAATCAACTATCAAATTTCCCATAATGGGATCTGATTGTTAGACAAGCATCGACACAGACCCTGTAAAAAATAAATAAATAAATAAAAAAGAAAACAAAAATTTAGATATTAAAAAAAAACACAAAAAAAGAATAAAAAGAAAGAAAATTCTAAATATTGAAAAAAAACAAAAATAATAAAAAACACAAAAAATAATAAAAAAGAAAACAAAAATTCAAATTTTGAAATCAAAACAATAAAAAAATGCAAAATAATACAAAAGAAAAAATATATGTATTAAAAAAAATAAAAAACATTAAAAAAGCACAAAAAATTATACAAATACACCAAAAATTCAAATATAAAATAAAAAAACAATAAAAAAGTGTGTGTGTGTGTGTGTATATATATATAACACTGTAAAAAAAGACAAAAAATTGTAAAAAATAACATAAAATTAACTTATAAATATAAAAAAATTAGACAAAAAATAAAAATAAAAATAAAAATATCATAATATAAGTAAAAATAAACATAATTTAACAAAAAAATTTAAATTAACAAAATAAAAAACATTCTTTTTAAATAAGAACATTTTTTTTTAAATATTTTTTTTTAAGATAAAAAACAATTTTTGTAAAATAAAAAATCATTTTTTTAATTAAAAAACATTTTTTTAATAAAAAAATACATAACTAAAAAAATAAATTGAATTAAAAAAATAAAAAAACAATTAAAAAAAATAAAGAATCAAAATAAAAAAGAAACAATTAAAAATTAAAATAGTAAAAAAACAATTAAAAAAAAACATTAAAAAATTTAAATTGAAAAATAAAAAAAACATTAAAAAAGCATTAAAAAAAACATTGAAAATTTTAATTTTGTTTTATTTTTACGTTTTTATGGGAGTTTTTTTTGTTCTTTTATTATTTGAGTTGTTTTGTCATGTTTTTTAATTTTTTTTAAATGTTTTATTATCAACATGAAAATCACAAACATTTAAAAAATATACACACTTAATACATTAGAAAATTTAAAGTGTAAAAAATAAAGCCCTCTAAACAAAAAGGGTTGATGCTGCATCAACCCTTTTCAAAATCAAGATGAAAATCACTAACATTTAAAAAAGGTGTTCATACTTTCTACATAAAAAAAATAAAGTGTCAAAAATAAGCTCTTTAAAAAAATGTGTTGATGTTGCATCAACACTTTTCAAAATCAAGATGAAAATCACTAACGTTTTAAAATAAGAATTCATACTTGATACATAAGAAAATTTAAAGTACTAAAAATGTGCTAAAGAAAAAAGTGTAATCTGGCATCACCACTTTTCAAAATCGGGTGATTTTTTTCCACCTCAAAAAAACAGGTACCAATTCATTTTCTCAATTGATCGGTAACTATGTTACTTAAATACAATACAATGGGATCATATTTAAGAAAGAGAGTGAGATGGAAGGGGGAATAGGGTGTGGGAGAGAGAGACATAGAGGTGGGAGAGACAGTGAAAGAGAGAAAGGAAGAGAGAGAGGAGGGGGAGAGAGGGAGCGAGAGAGATGGATTTGGAGGGGTAAAGAGAGGGAGTGAAGAAAAAAGACATTGAGAGATAGAGGTGGAGAGAGAGAGAGGGAGTGACAAGGGAGAGATGAATTAGGGAAAGAGGAGACGAGGGAAGAGAGAGAAAATGAGAGGATAAAGATAGGGAAAGAAGGGGAAGAGAGAGACATGGAGACATAGATATGGAGGGAGGGAAAGGGGGAGAGAGAGAAGGAGAGAGGGAGGAAGATAGTGGTAGAATTGGAGGGTGGAGAGAGAGGGAGTGTATGATGGGGGGAGAGACGGAGGGAGGTGGGAGAGAAGGGGAGAGAGAGGAAGGAAAAAGAGAGAGGACTTGAGAGAGAGGAGAGAGAGGGGGAGAGAGATGGAGTTGGAAGGGGAAGAAAGACATAGAGAGAGAAAAGTGGAGACGGAGTGGCAAGAGAGATAAGGAGAGTCAGTGAGGGAGAGAGAAGAGAAAAAGAGAGAGAGTAGGTGAAGAGAGTGAGAGAGAGGAAGGGGGAGGGAGAGAGAGGTTGATAGATATGGAGAGAGAGTGTGTATGTTTTGGACATGATAATGAGAGACAAGGGAGATAGAGATATAGAGATATAGATGGGGTGGGGGAGAGGGTAGAAGAGAGAGGCACAGAGAGGGAGGGAGTAAGAGAGATAGATGGAGGGGGCAGAGAGAGAGAGAGACAAAGGGAAGAGATAGAGAGGGAAAGGAAGAGGGAGATATATATATATATATATATATATATATATATATATATATATATATATATATATATATATATGGGGAGAGAGAGAGAGAGTGTGACATGTGTTTAGGGGGATGAGATAAAGAGACAAATAAGGAGAGATGGAGGGAGGTAAAGATATAGATGGTAGGGGGAGAGAGGGAAGAAGAGAAAGATAGAGAAAGGGAGGGAGAGGCAGATAGAGAGAGACAAGGGAGAGAGGGAGGGGAAGAGAGAGAAGGAGATGGGGAGGGAGACAGACAGAATGGAAGGTGGACAGAGAGGGAAGAAGTAAGAGACACACAAAGACAAATACATACATAGAAGTTAGATCTAGAAGTCATGAATATTTTGGATTTTCACTAAAATAGATGTATTGATATCAATGTAGTTGTTGATTTCTAATCCTATTTGATCACATGCACTATATGCATTTATTTCTATGTAGATGTTGATTTATAATCCTATTTAATACCTTACACTAGGTGCATTGATTTCAGTGTCGATGTTGATTTCTACTCCTATTTGATTGCTTGCACAAGATGCATTGATTTTAGTGTAGATATTGATTTCTAATCCTATTTGATCGCTTGCGCTAGATGCATTGATTTCAGTGTAGATGTCGATTTCTAATCCTGTTTAATACCTTACACTAGATGCATTGATGCATTGGTTTTAGCGTAGATGTTGATTTCTACTCATATTTGATTGCTTGCATTAGATGCATTGGTTTCAACGTAGATATTTATTTCTAATCCTATTTGATTTCTTGTACTAGATGCATTGATTTTAGTTTAGATTTTGATTTCTGATCCTATTTGATTATTTGCACTAGATGCATTGATTTTAGTGTAGATGTTGATTTCCAATTTGATGCAACTATATCTATGGTGTACATTAATTTCAAAGTATTTAGATTAATAATGTGCATTGATTTCAATGTAAACACATCTCTGCCTCCTCCATCTATATCTCTATCTCCCCTTGTCTCTCCTTCTCACCCCCAAAACATACACACTCTCTCACTGTAAGCACATAAAAATTATTCATGACGTGCATTGACTTATGTGTTTTAGTGATTCAACCATAAATACAATACTTGATTTTTCATCCTAAATAAAATGTTTTCTTACCAAAAATGTTTGCTTCTTGAAACTATAAACTATTTATAGTTGGCTACATTCTTATTATTCCCATTTTCTATCATTCAACATTGTTAATTACTTTGCATTCAAACGCGGTAATAGAAAATAACTACCATTGAAAATTGTTTTGGTTTTAACACTCCATAAGTCACAATGATTGACTTTGGAGAAAACTATTGTTAATATTCAAGAGCAACAGAGACAAGGTATGTTTTTTACTATAATAGCTCGAGTTAAATATTTGAATGGTGTGTGATTCCAGCTACTCTTTTCATATGATCGATACGAGAAAATGCAAAAATTAATAGGTGTGACAATAAGAACAGTAGAAGAAAATAGTTTCAGATTGAAACAATGTTTGTAATTTACTACATCCTTATTATTTACATTTTCTATCAATTAAAATTATTACATTGACACTTTTGACTCAAAATTTTTATTTCATCATTTTTCATCATTCTAAGAGTCTCTCTTATCTCAACAAACTGAGGTAACTAAGAAAATTTTAAATTAAATTAACCAAATTAATCTTAGACATATTTAGCATATTTAAAATGATAAAAATAATTAGATGTTCAGCAAATTTTGTGTGACCAGCCGACTGAAACCAGCCTAGTTCCATCTTAACACTGGATCTATCAAGCACGCCTAGTTCCAACTTAACACCGGATCTATCTAGCGTCGAGAGGATCCCTCTCAAGGTGCAAAACTTTCCTCAAGTTTTGCATTCAAAAAATAGGTTTGCACGAGATCAAATATCTCGAGGTGCAAACCTTTCCTCAAGTTTTGCACTCAAAAAATAGGTTTGCACCTCGAGAGATTTGATCCCTCTCGGCGCTTGATAGATCCAGTGTTAAGATAAATCTTTAAATTTATAGATGGAACACATCTATATTAATTATTACAAATATATTGATTACAATTGAGTCGGCATTACAAATGTTTACTTACATTACATTTCTGACATTTCATCTATTCATGTGCCTTATACTATATTGTAGAGTGACTTTCGACGCAAAAAATGAATCGGATGAGAGGAAATATTACAGAAAATATAATATTACATTATTATATGTTACCCAATATTTATAACCACCCCCACGGGGTGGGGCAATACTAATTAAAATGTAATATTATTAAATTTTAACTAATATTTCACGTCACACCCCACCCTAAATATTACATTATACTAAATATTTCCCCTCACTCCTACTAATTTTATAGTTGAGTTTGTTTATGTTAATGAAAAAGGTATTACAGACTTTATGTGAAGTTGTTTATGTTACTTAGTGCAATGGATTGAAAAGTTTGCAAATAACATAAACACATAAGCAAATTGAAAACACATTTAAACACATCAACACAACAAAATTTAATAAAGGAGTTCACCATACTTCCTAGCTACGTCTTCTAGTCCTTTAGCTTCTAGTGTTGACCGCTTTATTTTGTCTTCAAAATGCTATTACAGGTATGAGCTCGAAAACAGAGTCTCAAATGAGAAAATGGACCTCACCATTGTGTTTAGCTTGAAATTTCGAGTCAAACGAGCATACGAGCATAAACTTGACCATATTTGGCCACTGTGACCTCTAGACCCCCTAGAATGGTCCAAAATCGCCTCTGTTCCTACAAAACCACTCTCTGTTTGGTAAAAACCACCTCGGCCTACATAAAACCACCTTTATCTATGCGCTAGTGGTATGGCGGGTCCGGCACCTACAACAGTTTTAAATAAAAATTTGTTCGGCTTTGTATCAAGCCCAAACATGTGACATGTTGGTTAGCGGAGATGTGTTAAAGCGTTGGTATATAAGGTTGGAGGTCGGCGGGTCGAAACCCCTGCCCGACACTCCCACTATTTTACATTGGATATACATAGACTATGGTTCATTCCACTATGGTTCCGCTTGTTGTTGCTTGTTATGTGGTTCAGTTGGTTAATGTGGTATATGGTTACCACCGCCCGTTGCATGTGGGATATTACATTAACAATAAATTCAAAGGTCCAGTGGTCGTGGGGTTGACCCCGACCGTCCGACCTTTTTCTAGCAACCCAATCTGCTTCACAATAAATATAATCTCACCGTGAATCTTAACAAGTCCCAACGTAGCCCGTCCGGTGCGGTCCTCCGGTGAAAACTCAGCCATTCTAGGAGGTCAGGGGTTTGATCCTCCCTGATCCCCAAAATTTTGGAAACAAGGCCAAATTGGGCAAAATCCGAGCTGCCACGTGTCAGCATCGGATTGGCCCATATGAACCAATCACAATCTGCCATGTCACCTCCTCTGCTGACATCATCTAGGACCTGTGGCTCATTCCCGGGTTGACACATGTCCCTGCTGACGTAGGCATTGACCTGGTTGACCGTTGACTGTTGACCTTTGACTTTTGACTTTTTTGCCCTAATTTTCCATAAACTTTGACTGGCTCTAACTTCTTCATCTGTACTCGGATTTACGCGCCATTTACACCATTAGAATCGTATCGCTGAGCACTTAGACTTAATCCCACTTTCATATGAATTTAAAGACTTTGATTTGAAGGCAAAACTAGATCCATTTTGGATCACTCCTCCCCATTGGAAGCTTTTGGACAACCAAAAGTTGGTTTTTAGTTGTCGAGTAAGTGAGGATAAAGTTCCCTCACCTTTCCAATTTCTATCCATCATGCTTTACTTGGATTTGTACCTTTGATTCCAACTCGAAGATTCTCAACATTTCCCTGTTGTGAAGTCCTTATCCTCCTGTCAATAACTCTGTCCTCCTGTAGCTCATTCAGATACTTGGGAAAAAGATCTTCAATGGAAGGTAGCTAACCTTGCTCTTCGAGATCTTCAATCAATGAAGGCTCATACAATCGCAAGTTTTTAACATTTACGACGGAATATATTTTCACATAAGTTGGTAGATCTAGGTGGAAATCATTTTCACCAATTCTGTCAAGTATTTTGAAAGGACCATATCTAATTGGTTCCAGCTTTTTACCTTCCCCTTGTATTCTTTCTTTTCTAATGTACAACCAGACTTGATCACCAACTTGAAAAATATGCCCAACTCGATGCTTGTCATGTTGCACCTTATACTTTTCTTGGATTCTTTCCAGCTGTTCCTGTACTGCCTGGTGAATTTCCTAGATTTGTTCAATGAACTTGGTTGCTTTGTCCACATCACTGTGTCCATCAACTACTATGTCTTTTCCAAAAACAAAATCCAAGGGAGACTTTGGTATAAAACCAAAACAAGTACCAAAAGGAGATCTCTGAGTAGAAGAAAGCTTTGCATGTTTGTAAGCATGTTGCACATAACACAAATGCTCATCCCAAAGTTTTGGATGCTTGCTGCAATATCCTCGAAGAAACTGTATCACTATCCTGTTGACCACCTCTGTCTAACCATCTATTTGCGGATCAAATTTTGTGCTCTTCTTTAACTTTGTGTCCATTACTCCCATAGACTTGACCAAAATTTCCTAACAAATTGATAATCTCGGTCGGATACAATAGAAGTGGGTAACCAAAAATGAACCCATACATTTTGGAAGAACAACTTTGCAGTTTGTTCAGCTGTGACCTGTTTATTACATGGTGCCAAAATACACATCTTACTGAACCTATCCACAACTACATACAAATAATCATGACTCTTTCTAGACTTTGGCAATCCCCCAACAAAATCCATGGAAACACTTTCCCAAGGATGAGAAGGAATTGGAAGTGGAGTATACAACTTGGCTTGCTTGTAGCACACATAGTACATCCTTTAATATATCTAGAAACTGTCTCATTCATTCGTGGCCACTAGCAGAATATTTGTAATTGTGCAATTGTTTTACTTACACCAAAATGACCTGATATGAGAGAAGTATGTGCTTCTCGAATTATATTAACTCTTTCAGTTTGCGAAATGCATAACTTTCCCGAATGATATAAGAGTTTGTCCTTTATGAAATAATCCAATTCTTCTACCTGCTTTCCATGACTTAAAGTTTCATATACATCCTTAAAATCTATGTCTTGAGCATATTGTTAATGTAACTTTCATGAATTACCGAATTATGCTTAAGTATTGTGGATGCATTTATAATTGGCCTGGATAACATGTCTGCAACCTTATTATATATGCCCTTCTTATATCTGATAACAATATGAAATTGTTGTAGGAAACCCATCCACCGATAGTGTCTTGATTGTTGCAATTTAGTTTGTGAGTGTAAATATTGAAGTGGCTGATGATCTGTGTATATGATTGTTTCTTTACCCATTATGTAATGTTTCCACTTTTTAACACTCTAAACTAATGCATATAATTCTTTATCATATGTAGGATAGTTAACTACTATTGATGTGAATGTCTCAAAATGAAAGCATATAGACTTTTTGTGCTACATCAACACTGCCCCCATGGCATATTCACTTGCATCTATCTCGATCTCAAATGGATGTTGAATATCTAGCAGTGCTAGTACTGACATTGTACTGATCCTTTCTTTCAATGCGTTGAAGGCTTTCTGTTGTTTGCTTCCCCACTGAAACACCGGTTTCACACTTGTCAAAGCATGTAAAGGAGTTGCAATCAAAGAAAATGTAGCAACAAAATTTCCCCAATATTGTGTTGTCCCTAAGAAGCTTCTAACTTCTGTAGTAGTATTGGGCTTAGGCCAATTTACAATGACTTCGACCTTAGAGAGATCTATCTTCAATTCACCACCCCCTACAATATAACCCAAATAATTCAAAGATGTTATGTCAAATTCACATTTTGACAGTTTTACATAGATATTTTCTCTTTTCAAAACATCTAAAACCTGCTTTACATGCTTTACATGTTCATCGCATGTTCTACTGAAACCAACAATATCATCTAAATAGACTATTACAAAATCATCAATGAATGGCTTGAATACATCATTCATGACTTGCATGAATGTAGTTGGAGCGTTAGTTAAGCCAAAATCCATAACCATCCATTCATAGAGTCCTTTCTTTGTTTTGAAAGAAGTCTTCCATACATCCTGTTCTGCAACTCTGATCTGATGGTAGCCACTTCGCAAGTCCAATTTAGAGAAGTAAACTACATCTTTTAACTGATCTAATAAATCATCAATACGAGGAAGAGGATAAAAATTCTTTATTGTGATTTTATTTAATGCTCTAAAATCAATGCACATTCTCCATGAACTATCTTTCTTTCGCACTAACACAATAGGTGATCTGCATGGTGATGTGCTTGGTTGAATAAACCCTTGATCGAGCAACTCCTATACCTGCTTCTTTATCTCTGCATTCTCTAGAGCTGATAACCTGTACATTCCAATGTTAGGTAGTGGAGCATCTTGCTGCAAATAAATATCATGTTCTATCTCTCGCTTGGGTGGAATCCCTTTAGGCTCTTGAAACAGAATATCATAATCGAAAACAAATTTAATTGGGTCTGCTTTCTGTTTAGGATTACAACCTTGGAAAGCATTAGATTTACCAATATCCTTTTCTTTTACAATCATAAGTAAAAATTGTTTACTTGAATTTACAATTCTTTTCATCTGTCATGAATTTATGAGAGAGAAGTTATCTTTGAGTTTATTAGCCCTTATAATATATTCAATTATGTCCTTAGTGAGTTGATACTTATTTTCAGTTTGATAGAATATAGCATTTCTATCGTACAAGTATGGACTTCCTAATACAATTCCACATATGTCCAATGGGACTATGTCTAACTCAACCTCATCTACAAACTTTGACCCAACAGCAAAACGAATTTTACATTGTTTCGTAATTTGTAGCTTAGTTTTATCACACACCCAACCTAATGGATGTGGATTTTTATGAGGTTTTGTTTCTAGACCCAACTTCTTTACAATTGCTTCAGAAATCAAATTAAATTGTGACCCACTATAAAATAAAGTATCAATTTTAGTATTCTTGGAAATGAATCTAACGTGAAATAGCTCATTTATTTTCCTCTCATTATCATTATCAACAGAATGCGAAGAAGTACTTGTATATGCTTTAGAATCTTTACCTTTTATACCTATAGCTATAACCGTTGTCCTGTCACCTAAATATGATCCCAAGTCCTTTTGAATAGCAGCAACATTCTTCCTATCTTTACTCCAAAACTTCTTAGGCTTCAATTTCGGATGCAATGACCAGCAGTGTGCCTCATCATGACCTTCCTTTTTACAATGAGTGCATGAAGGTTTATCTCTCTTCACAGTGTTTGTTTTCTTCTCCTTCCATTTAAGTTTCTTCTTTCCTTTATTCTTTCTTTCAATAGGTTTGGATGATTTCCCAACATCATGGGTTACATTTTTGCCTCTAGCTTCTAGATAAGTTGCTTGGACCGATACATCATCTAAGCTAGTTGGATTAAAGATAAGTATGGTATGCCTCAAAGAACTATGAAGACCACCTATGTATTTCAACAATGTCTCTGTTGAGTCCAATGATATGCCTAATGTTAAAGCTCTCTTACAAAATTTCTGAGTATAACTTTGAACACTTTGACCTTTTAATTGACGTAGTGTTTTCCAACTCATCATTGCTTGTTGCATATAAGCCAAAGGATAATATTTCTTTTTAATGGCAGAAACAAATTCACTCCAAGTTGAAATGATTTTACCATGCTTTTGGAGATCTTCTTGTGTCTTGCCTTCCCACCATACAACTGTGGTTCCTCCATGTTGAAGGCAAGCAAGTTGGATCTTCTTCCTTTCTGAAACAACTTTCTACACCCTGCAATACACTTCAATTTGTGTTATCCAATTATCAAGCTTTTCAATGTTAAGTTCTCCATCATAAATTATCAAATCAAATTTTACATCTAATTTGATTAAAGAGGATTTCTTCTTTTTCTTCTTAGAAGGAATAGATTTATGAGAAGAAGAGGATGATGATGATGATGATGGTGATGATGGAGGAGATGGTGGAGGAAGCATTCCTCCCTTTCCCTTATCTTCTTGATCTTTAGATGATGAAGTGCCTTCATCTTTGTTCTTCTTAAACTCGCAATACATCTCTTCCACCATTGCACATATCATCATGCGACTATCTAAGAATTGAGATTCTGACCCAAGTGGAGTTTCATCTACCATCCTTATTTGTGAAAAGACCCTTCCAATCTCTGGATTCACCTCAACAAGTTCACCTTCAACTTATCCGAGCCTCAACCTATTAAGAATTCAAATCTTCAGACAAATTTGTCAAACCTTAAAAACCTTGCAGCTCTGATACCACTTGATCTGTTAATGAAAAAGGTATTACAGACTTTATGTGAAGTTTTTTATGTTACTTAGTGCAATGGATCGAAAAGGTTGCAAATAACATAAACACATAAGAAAATTGAAAACACATTCAAACACATCAACACAACAAAATTTAATAAAGGAGTTCACTAGACTTCCTAGCTATGTCTCCTGGTCCTTTAGCTTCCAGTGTTGACTGCTTTATTTTGTCTTAAAAACGATGTCACGGGCATGAGCTCGAAAACAGAGTCTCAAATGAGAAAATGGACCTCACCATTGCGTTCAGCTCGAAATTTTGAGTCAAACGAGTATAAACTTGACCATATTTGGCCACTGTGATCTCCAAACCCCTTGGAATGGTCCAAAACCGCCTCTGTTCCTGCAACCACTCTTCGTTTGGTAAAAACCACCTCGGGCTACGCACTGGTGGTATGGTAGCTTCAACACCTGCAATAGTTTTAAATAAAAATTTCCTTGACTTTGTATCAAGCCCGAACACGTGACATGTTGGTTAGCAGAGATGTGTTAAAGCGTCAGTATATAAGGTTGGAAGTTGGCAAGTTGAAACCCCTGCCCGACACTCCCACCGTTTTACATTGGATAGACATAGACCATGGTTCATTCCGCTATGGTTTCACTTATTGTTGCTTGTTATGTGGTTCGGTTGGTTTATATGTGGTATATGGTTACCACCACCCCGTTGCATGTGGGATATTACATTAACGATAAATTCAAAGGTCTGGCGGCCGTGGGGTTGAGCCTGATCGTCCGACCTTTTTCTGGAAACCCAATCTGCTTCACAATAAATATAATCTCACCATGAATCTTAGAAAGTCCCAACGTTGCTCGTCCAATGCGGTGCTCCAGTGAAAACTCGACCATTCCATGAGGTCAGGGGTTCGATCCTCCCTTATCCCCAAAATTTTGGAAACAAGGCCAAATTAGGCAAAATCCAAGCTACCACGTGTCAACACCTGATTGGCCCATATGAACCAATCACAATCTGCCACGTCACCTCCTCTGCTGACATCATCCAGGACCCATGGCTCATTCCCAGGTTGACATGTTTGAAGACTTTGATATGGAGGCAAAACTGGATCCATTTTGGATCAATTTGGATCAGTTTACTTTTAAATTACAGATATAAAGAAAAATTACAATAAGAACTGGACTCGTTGAGGGGAAATATTCGGTAAAATTTAATATTATAGTATTATCCAATATAACTTAGTAAAATGTGGATGGAAGTAGAAAAAATATTAGGTAAAATCTAATAGTTATATTTTTCCTAATGTTTCCCACCTCTGAAAACAAATACCCAGTGCCAACCTATCCATAAAAATGTTTTATCTTTACAGGAAAGTTTTACCTTTATAAGCTACATGGAATCAACGCCATCATTTTCTACAACTAATTATATATCTAAATATAACATCAAACTAACATGAATCTAGGCTTGTTTAATCCCTCTTTAAATAGATTATATTCGAGAGGAATTCCATGAGTCAATACCATGGATTTTTAAAACCATGCGTCAATACCACGAGTCATTTTTTTTATTATTTAATTTTTATAGGCTTATTTTTTTTGTTATTTTTGTTATTTTAATTTTATTTTCACCAAGCTACAATGTTTACATTACACTAAGTTTCACATCTCTACCGTATTTTAATTTTATTTTGACCTAAACAAAATGTTAAAATTATATTACTTTAAGTTACACATTTCTAGCTTAATATTATCTATTGCAAATACATATATTAAAGTAACATTACACACAACATCTCTTGCATATAAATATATTAGCCAAAACATACATATAATTTTTTATTTTTTTAAATGTAACGTTACTTGACAAAATCTCCCTCATGTACTCGGCTATAGAGCACCTCTCAGCTCAATAATTAATAAGCAATATGACAAGATTTTTAATCATGAATATTTACCATGGATATTATTAACTTCTAAGTAGGTTTTTTTACAATACCATGGGCCAATACCCACAAGAGAAATAGAGAGAGGAAGGGGAGGGAATAAAATTATAATAGCATGGGCTACTACAATGGTTTATCAATACCATGGGCAATGGGCCATGTAGACTTTTGATTATTATGTTATGGATCTAGGATTTTAATTATTTTGTTACAATACCATGGGCCAATACCATGGCTTATCAATATCACATGCCCAAAAACCATAACTTATTTCAAAATCAAAATATTTTACAAATACTTTATTTTAATTTAATTTTATAACATTTTTTATTAAATCTAAGAGCAAAAAGGTTATAATTACTTTTGAGGTATATCTAAACCGTCCATCCTCACAACTACTAACAATATTCACATAGAGATTAAATGGAAGTTTTAGTAAATTAAAAAATGAGAATACTTTTATATATACATATGTGACATTTATATAATATAAATAATATTATAAAGAATGCATCTTAACCAATGATCCAAGTGAAGTGAGAAAGTAAATTGATTAACGATGATAGAGGAAAGATAGTGCATGATTATATTAAGTTTTTTATCATTGTATTTTATTTAAGATGATTGATCCAAAATATAGGTTTAATATTTTACAACAAATTATGTTTTTTTTTAAATTTAGATACTTTCTTAAATACAATATAGTTGGATCATATTTAAGAAAGATAGTGAGATGGAAGGGGGAATAGAGTGGGGGAGAGATACATAGAGGTGGGAGAGACAGTGAGAGAGAGAAAGGAAGAGAGAGAGAAGGGGGAGAGAGGGAGGGAGAGAGATGGATTTGGAGGGGGAAAGAGAGGGAGTGAAGAACAAAGACATTGAGAGATAGAGGTGGAGAGAGAGAGGGAGTGACAAGGGAAAGATGAAGATGGAATGAGGGAGAGAGTAGATGAGGGAAAAGAGAGAAAAGAAGAGGATAAATATAGGGAAATAAGGGGAAGAGAGTGATAGGGAGACATAGATATGGAGGGGGGAGAGAGGGGGAGAGAGAGAAGGAGAGAAGGGGGAGAGAGGGGGAGAGAGAGAAGGAGAGAAGGGGGAGATAGTGACCAAGTTGGAGGGTGGAGAGAGAGAGTGTGTATGATGGGGGGAGAGATGGAGGGAGGTGGGAGAGAAGGGGAGACAAAAGAAGGAAAAAGGGAGAGGAGTTGAGAGGGAGGGGGAGAGAGAGATGGAGTTGGAAGGGGAAGAAAGAAATAGAGAGAGAAAGATGGAGAGGGAGTGGCAAGGGAGATATGGAGAGTTAGTGAGGAAGAGGGAGAGAGAGAGAGAGGGGGTGAATTGAGAGAGGGAGAGGAAGAGGGAGGGATGGAGAGATAGATAGATATGGAGAGAGAGTCTGTATGTTTTGGGGGTGAGAAGGAGAGACAAGGGGAGGTAGAAATATAGATGGGGCAGGGGAGAGGGTGGAAGAGAGTGGAAAAGAGAGGGAGGGAGGAAGAGAGATAGATGGGAGATAGAGATATAGAGAGAGAGAGAGAGAGAGAGAGAGGAATATGGAGAGATAGATAGATAGATAGATAGATATGGGGAGAAAGAGAGAGAGCATGACATGTGTTTAGGGGGCTAAGATAGAGAGACAAATAAGGAGAGATGGAGGGAGGTATATATATAGATGGCAAGGGGAGAGAGGGAAGAAGAGAAAGATAGAGAAAGGGAGGGAGAGGCAGATAGAGAGAGATGGGAGAGAGAAGGAGGGGAAGAGAAAGAAGGAGAGGGGGAGGCAGATAAACACATAATGGAAGGTGGAAAGGGAGGGAAGAAGAAAGATACACACAAAGACAAATACAAACCTAGAAGTTAGATCTAGAAAGTCATGAATATTTTTTATTTTCACTAAACTAGATGTATTGATTTCAATGTAGTTGTTGATTTCTATTCCTATTTGATCACATGCACTATATAAAATTATTTCAATGTAGATATCGATTTATAATCTTATCTAATACCTTATACTAGATGCATTGATTTCAGTCTCGAAGTTGATTTCTACTCATATTTTATTGCTTGCACATGATGCATTAGTTTGAGTGTATATATTGATTTCTAATCCTATTTGATTGCTTCCGCTAGATCCATTGATTTCAGTGTTTTAATCCTATTTAATACCTTACACTAGATGCATTGATTTCAATGTAGATGTTGATTTCTACTCATATTTGATTGCTTGCATTAGATTCATTGGTTTTTGTGTAGAAATTGATTTCTAATCCTTTTTTATTTCTTGCACTAGATTCATTGATTTCAGTATAGATGTTGATTTCAAATCCTATTTTATTGTTTGCACTAGATGCATTGATTTTAGTGTAGACATTGATTTCTGATTTGATGCAACTAGATGTAGGATGTACATTAATTTCAAAGTAATTAGATTAATAATGTTCATTGTTTTAGTGCAAGCACATCTCTGCCTCCTCCATCTATATCTCTGTCTCTCTATCTCACCCCCTAAACATACACACACTCTCTCCATATATATCTATCTCTCTCTCCCTGCCTCCCTTTCCCCTCCCCCCTCTCTCTCTCTTCCCCTTCTCTCTCTCTAACATTTCTCTCTCCATACGTATTTCTATATCTTCTTCCTTCTCTCCCCCCCATCTATATCTTTATCTCTGTAACAACCCTAGTGAAAATTCCATGTAAAAATATATAAATACCACGGATGATGGGACACGTATTTTGAGTTGAATGGTGGTTAGGACATCCTAGTGTGTGTTCATTTGGTTTTTTATGGCTAAGGAAATTAGAAAAGGAAATGGCTAAGGCATTAAAGAGGCAAAAAGGTATTTTGGCACAATTATTTATGAAAATAATGGAAATTAGGAGAAAAGGAAGGTGAAAGGTCACAGGTTTCATGTGAGGAGGAAATTGAAGGAAACTAATGGAAAATGAAGAAAATAGAGGTCTCATTGATAAAAAGGCTTCTAAGGATCAGTTGGCAAGGCTTGGTCAGTTCAGTTTTGGAGCTCTCTCATTATTCTCTCTCTCTCTCATACTCTTGGATACTTAGAGTTTTTCTTGGAGCACTCTTGGAGGGTATGACATACTTGGATTCTTGGATAAAGAAGACAAAGGAAGAGCAGGGAAGTGTAAGAGGGCATCGACATCAGCAGCGACATCAGATTTTCTTGTAGGTACCGAGTTGCATGTATAATTTCTTCACTAGTTTTGGCATGCATGGCACATGCATGTGGTTTATTGGTTATGATCTGTCATTGGCATGGAGGATGGTCAGGATTGATAGTGGATTTCCTAGCCTTGCTATTTCCTAGATAGCCATGGTGATATTGGGTTTACTTTCATTGCTTTGTTTTGGTTGGTTCTCATGTTTCCTTAGCTTGGTTGAGTTATTAGTCCTGGAAGCCCTAGTTGAACAAACACTCTGGAAGCCCTGTAACATCTTGGGTAGATGTGGGAGGAGGGTGTTACAGAGTGGTATCAGAGGATGGTTCAAACACTTGGACTGGATGGGCTCTATCATAGGTGAAATGAAGAACAAAGGGTTAAATTTTAGACGTTTCTTTCATATTTGTTATAAATTTTCTTCTATGGTGTATTAGAAGTTGAAAAATTATACATATTGAAGGTAAATCCCGCTGATAATGTGGTAAAAATGTTAGATATTGGTTCACACTAATTTAGGAATTATGATCTAAGGAAGATGACCTTCCTAAATGCACCTTTAAACAGGTCATGTTGGAATTTTTGCAATAACTTATCTTCTGTAGGCTTTCAGAGGTTGAAAATTTGTCCACATTGAGGGGACATACCACTGATTATGTGGTAGAAATTGAATATGTTGGGTCGTAATGTTTTAGGATATATGAATAGAGGGAATCGAGCCTTTTGAATGCTCCTAAAATCAGGCCTCAAACAGGTCACATTGACATTTTTGTTATAACTTTTCTTTTGGGCACTCTCAGGAGCTGAAATTTTTTCCACAATGAGGGGAAATCCCACTAATATGTGATAAAAATTCCATACATTTATTCACTATATTTTAGGAGATATGACTAGTGGAAGTCAATCTTTCTAGATACTCCTAGAATTGTGCACCAAATATGATTGTGTTGGTATTTTTGTTATAACTTTTCATCTATGAAATATCAGAAGTTGAAACTTGAACCATAGTGAGGGAAAATACCACTGATCATATGGTTCAATTTTCATAACTTGTACTACTACAGTTTAGGGTATATGCATTGAATCATTCGCTATATTAGTTTGCATGCAAAGTGTTTGATGAAATTCTTAAATGGTTCAATGATTAATTGCATACAAACTGTTTGATAAAATGCCCCAATGAGTATGTTGTTTGTGGTTGGGGATAGTATTGATGTGTAATAGTATTCTTGTAGTTGATATATGCTTACTTGTATGCAAATAGTTTTCTATATTAGTTTGCATGTAAAGTGTTTGAAGAAATGCTTACATGCAAATGTAATAGTATAGTAGTTGTTTGAAGAAAAATGTAAAAGTATGGTAATTGTTTGAAGAAAATGTTATTTTTTTGGATGGGACAGTATTTTAGTATGATAATATGGATGTAGTTGATCTATGCCTATTTGCATGCAAAGAATTTAAAGAGTTGCGTGTAGGGAACTTGAAAGGTTGCATGCAAAGAATTTGAAAAGTTGCATGTAAGGAAATGGAAAAGTGGCATGTTTTTAGTTATTATGTTACAAGTGGAATAAGTGAATTTTTTTTTACTTAGTCTCATACAAATGTATGAGAAATAAAAATCAATTTCTTTTCAAGTGTGGTTAAATTTAGTAGAGCTTTGGAGATCCCATTTCCATAATTGGACATTGGAGATCAGGCCATTATGGTAGCTTCCTCCTTCCACCTTAGTGTGGACAATGGATAGTAAGGGGGTATGCTTGTATGTTGTTAGTATTGGTGAATGTTGATTTCAAATTAATAGACACGATGTCTTGATTTTTTGAAACATGTGATTACTGTGTATGAATTATATGTCTCTTACATGTTGATTACATGATACCTACTTACAACCTTGTATGTTAGGTTACATTTTTTAATATTTTGATTACATGTATCAGTCTTGTAGGTTAATTACAAGAATTGATTGCTTACGTTCGACTACATGCGTTTATGCATAGGTGTAGTTGATTTGGCATTGTTTATGCATATTGTTGGTTGCATGTGGCAATGTGTGCAATGGAGTAATGGTTGTTGTTATGCTCATATGGTTGTGGCTATGATTATGCATGTATAGTAGGTCAAACATGCCTTGTGAAGTCATTGTATGCAATTTAGGTCATCATGATGCTATTGGTTGTTATGATGCTAATGAGCTAGTTGAGATAGAGCAAGGGATGCAGATCATCATAATGAGGTTGCAACATTAGACTTTGGAAAGAGAAGCTCGTCATACAGGTAATGTATGTTTGGCATGCAGGTATGTAAGTTAAGGATTATTATATGCATTAGGGTTATATACATTAGGTTTATGAACATGTATTTGATGTTATGGTTACATTCATGATAGATGTTAGATTATTAGTGTGGTTATATGCACGTGTCAGATAGTCAAGAATGATAGTAACCTGTAGGTGTATGCATTGCTATTGTAACTTGTTTTATATTTGATAATCTAATGATTATGTTATATGTTGTTGATGAGTATGATATATAGCTTATTGTTGTTATATGCTATTAACTTGATGATTAGGGTCATCTCATTGAGATATTGATGTTATAATTTGGATTGGTCATATGCATGATGGTTATGTTCATTTCCTTGAAGATCTGGATGTTATATGTATTGTGTTAAACTGGTTTGACCTATACAAATGGTTATGGTTGAGATATTCAGGTATGAACCAACATATTTGTGAGATGGTGTCATACTAATCTAGATTGACTTTGCATATGTGTATGAGTTTACAATGTGAACATGTTAGTTAGATATTTCTATGGATATCATGATCTTATGAGTGCGTGAGTTGATGTGTTGTAAAGTTATATTGTGCTAACTAGATTGATTGTGAAGACAAGATCAGCTCCCCTGAGATACATTAAGGTATCAGTTGCTTATGTCATATATTTTTTTCTTGATTGTTGATTATGTCATCTAGTTGATTTATTTAACATGGTATGAATGTTTGATGAATTTCATAATATGAATTGTGTTCAAATGATCTTGTTTTAAGATGATTTTACTAAAATATAATACTTGAGTATAGTGGGTGATAGTTGTAGTATTATGACTGATGATTATGAGGTGACTATGGATTATGACATGATTGTTAGTATTGGTAATGGTTGATTTCAAATTAATAGATATGATTGTCTTGATATTTGGAACATGTGGTTGACATGTGTGAACAGTTGTAGGGTAACATGCTTGGTATTAGCATGAAAAGGTAGTAGTTGATGTGTCTATATAACTAACAGTTGGGTGGTGTGACAACATAGTAAGCCTTGATTCCAACAAGGTAAAAGGGTAAAAGAAAGGAATTGGGAAAGAATTCCTTTGGCTATGTTTGGAAATGTTAATTTCAAAAGAATGAGTTCTTTGCACACATGAGGTCTTCTTAACCTTGATTTTGTTTGACATTATAACGTGGATATGTGCTATATTCATGAACATGCACTTGAAAGGTATATTAGCTAGTCTTTAGCTACAGGTGGATCTGTTAAAGGATTGGAGTCCCTTGAGAGATGGCGTGGATGTGTTCAGTTGCAAGGCACGTGCTTGGAACAATGAGATGAGGTCACTGGTGTATTATTATTCTTAATTATACATTAACAATTATGAGTTTATGGAAGCATGATATAGGGAGTTGCATGGCAAGACAGGTTGCCATGAAATCTTGAATATCGCTCAGGTTGAGCTTTCCTTGGGAACCATGGGGATTGAATCATGGTGTCAGTATTGTAATTTTGGTCTTTCGAGCTTCATTTGCGGTTTTGTTTATGTCTAGTGCAAGGCCTTGCCACTTTGTTGTAGTGTCATATCGTTATAGGCTTTTGTGGTCTTCTTCTTGGTTTTTTCTTGTCTTCTCTTTTATTGTTTTGAGTCTTGGGAATTGGTTGGGAAAGAGAAAATTTTAAGGGAGCTCGGGGAGAGCTCTGTGGTACCTCAAAGGTAATGTAAGATTCAGATGAAGCTCGGTGCATGAGTAAGCACAATGGAAGGTAAGGCTATGACAGCCGGTTGGACTAGCTGGGTCCATTGTGGTAAATAGACGATAGTAGTATAGTCATGATAAAAGTAACATGAAAAGGTAAAGTAAATGGATTTGAGGTGTCATATGCCTTGGTTATGTTGGGAAATTTTGTTCTCAATGTTGCGTATGTGTTGCATGAATAAAGGAATTTCTCTTAACTTAGACCTTATGTTATCTGGTAATTATTTTATGATCATGATTATGTTGATGCTTATATATGTATACATGAATGTATGTATGTCATTGTCTGACAAGGTGATAATACTTGCTAAGGTTTTGCAAATGGGGTAGCAAAATAAGTGGTCTTGATTGTGGGGAAAACTCCACAGTTAAGCGTGCTTGAGCCAGAGGCGATCTAGGATGGGTGACCTCCCAGGAAGTCCCGGTTACAGGGTGCAAGCCCCAGAAGTGATGATTGAAGCTATGTGATTCATTTCACTAGTTTCAATCCCACTTATTCACCCCTGTGAGCATCACCCGATGCAATGAGTGCTAATTGAACTTTTCAAAAATCATGAAAAATTAGTTAGTTATGACTACCTCTCATGGAAATGGTCATACGTGAATGACTTACTTAACACAGTTGAATCCCAAAAATGATATATAATATAATGCACTACGTAAACCCCCTAATACTTAAGGTGATAATCATTTTATGCTAACGATTATATATGTATGTATGTATGTATCTATGTCATTGTATGATAGGGATTGTCAGGGATCATTATTGTGGAGGAATGATTTCTTATGCATGCGAATGACATGAAGAGGTTCATGGTGTCACGAGGAATCAAGTGGGAAGAGTAGTCGTGACAAATATACGAGGTCAGTATCATGTGGTTATGAGTTCATATTATGTGACTATATTATGACTATGTTGTGGACATGTTATACCAAAGGATACACCAACAGAATGAAAGCAGCATGGTCTGCGGCATGCTAAGAAAAGCATGGATAAGACACCGGAAGCAGGGTTGCTTGGTAGAGTCAGTGTGGTCCTGGATGTGTTGTACTACTGTTATGCATATGTTGTATATGTTGTATATGTTGTACATGTTGCATATATGATATGTTGACTTGTGGTGTTGTGTATGCATAGCATGTGTACATGTTACTTATGCAATGTTATGTACAATATGGCACAAATAGGGTTGTGCAAATATTTCATATGGGGTGTTGTATACATATTGTACTGTCTTCATGACGTATATGCCACGTGTGTGCATATGGTGCTATGTGCATGTTGGATATGCAGTGTTGTATACATATAATGTTATGTACATGTTGGGAATGAAATGTTATGTACAAGTTATGTACAATATGGCACAAATAAGGTTGTGCAAATATTTCATATGGGGTGTTGTATAAATATTGTACTGTCTTCATGACGTATATGCCACGGGTGTGCATATGGTGCTATGTGCATGTTGGATATGCAGTGTTGTATACAGATAATGTTATGTACATGTTGGGAATGCAATTTTATGTACAAGTGGTGTTGCTTGCATGTTGTACATGTGATGCTATGTACATATGGTGTGGTGTGCATGATTGTATGAGTGGTGTTGTGTACATGTTGTAAAAGTGGTGATGTGTGCAGGTGGTGTTGTGTACATGTGGTGTCGCGTACATGTCGTGCGTGTGGTACTGTGTACATGTGGTATTGTGCACATGTTGTACAAGTGGTGTGGTGTACATGTGGCATTGTGTAGATATTGTGCAAGTGGTCCCATGTACATGTGATGTTGTGCACACGTTTTGCAAGTGGTGTAGTGTATGGTGGTATTGTGTACATGTTGTACATATGGTACTTGTGCACATGTGGTATTGTGTGCATGTCATACATGCTGTATTGAGGACATGTGCTATTATGTATGTGCATCATGTAGTCGTGGTATTGCAACGTGTGTACTCATTTTGTTGTACTCTGTGTAGGTACATGTATTGGGTGGTATTTCACATCGAGTATAGATGGATGCACTATGTTGTACACTGGTTGTAGGTGTATGCTTTGTACATCAAGTGTAGGTGCATGTATTGCATGGTGCTGTGTGTCAGGTGTGGTTGTATGTGTGTGATGCATATTATGAGTATGTGCACCTGGTAGAGAAGAAGGTACTGGGTGTTTGCTGGGTGTGGTAACCAATCTGATGTATATACAAAAGAAAAAAGGTAGAAGTAAGGATCGATGAAGGATGGGTATCAGTATTGTATTTCAGTTTTATTATGCATTTGATTTATGATTCTAGTATATGATGATTGCATGTGAATTATGATTCTGGTTTATGAACTGTGATTCTGATTTATGATCTATGATTCGTGTTTATAATATATGATTCTGGTTTATGATGGTTACATGTGATTTATGATTTTGATCTATGATGGTTGTGTTTTGAGCTAACCTAATGTGATATTTTTATACATGTTGATTTGGTCAAAGATGCTAGTTTGACTTCTTGTAATAGGAAGCGAACATGATTCCAAGTGTACCTTATTGACGAACTACCAATGAGGTATGATTTGAAGTTATTTCAATATATTTTGAATCTAATGGAAGTTATGTTCTTGGTACAGGAAGCATGAACATGCCCAGTTGGGTGGTTGAAATCGTCTGCAAGAATTAGCAGCAAAAATGCAACAGTATGCTAGTAGATCACTTCAGAAGCAAGGCCATTGTGGGACACTGGTACCCAATTGTGTCCATTGATTTCCATGAGCATGCTATGAACAATATGATGGTTTTAAGGTAGAGATATGCCTTGGTTTTTGTATCTTCTGATGCGAGGAAGCCTTGCCAAGGGATGGACTTCCTGGGATTGGGGTGCTAGTGGAACTTGTAAGGTGAGTGACTACACAGAAGGGGTGACCAAATTCCTGAGGGACTGTGTAGCAGAGAAGGAAAGGTCACAGATGGATTTGTTTTGGTCATTAGCATTGCCAGATGGAATTAGACACACATTGGGAGTACGCCCTAGAACAATGAGCTGGTATCTATTCATTGAGAGCACAAGTGGCCTAGGATTATAATGTTGGACATTGGATGCATATTTGACTTTATAGTGGATTCTGGACTTCCTGGGAAGGAGGTGAATCCTGGTATTACTTTGAGGGTGGAGGTGTGAGCCTATGGATTCCCTTGTTGATTGATACAAGCATCGTATATTTTATTTGATGGTTAAGAAAATGTGCATATGTGTATATGTATATGTGGTTATTGTAAATACTATAATGAGCTATGTTATAAAGCTCCAATATACAATATGGTTTTATCTGGTCATGTTGTCATGATGTTTTTCTTTTGAGCGGGTCATCCATTGTAAATACTGCAATGGGTTGTGTTATAAAGATCCATAGGTAGTATGTTCTATTTTCAGCATTCATGTTGGTTATAGGTGTCATTGAACACCGAGGACAATGTTATCCCAAGGGGGAGGCTTTTGTAACAGCCCTGGTGAAAATTCCATGTAAAAATATATAAATACCGCAGATGATGGGACACGTATTCCAAGCTCAATGGTGGGTAGGACATCTTAGTGTGTGTTCATTTGGTTGTTTATGGATAAGGAGATTGGCAAAGGCAATGGCTAAGGCATTAAAGAGGAAAAAAGGTAGTTTGGCATAATTATTTATGAAAATAATGGAAATTAGGAGAAAAGGAAGGTGAAAGGTCACAGGTTGCATGTGAGGAGGAAATTGAAGGAAAATAATGGAAAATAAATAAAATATAGGTTTCATTAATAAAAAGGCTTCTGAGGATCAGTTGGAAAGGCTTGGTCAGTTCAGATTTGGAGCTCTCCCATTATTCTCTCTCTCTCTCATACTCTTGGATACTTAAAGTTTTTCTTGGAGCACTCTTGGAGGGTGTGGCATATTTGGATTCTTGGATAAAGAAGGTAAAGGAAGAGTAGGGAAGCATAGGAAGGCATCGACATCAGCAACTACATCAAATTTTCTTGCAGGTATTGAGTTGCATGTATGATTTCTTCACTAGTTTTGGCATGCATGGCACATGCATGTGGTTTCCTAGTTATGATCTGTCATTAGCATGGAGGATGGATGGGATTGACAATGGATTTCCTAGCCTTGCCATTTCCTAGATAGCCATGGTGATTGTGGGTTTACTTTCATTGCTTTGTTTGGTTGGTTCTCATGTTTCCTTAGCTTGGGTTGAGTTATTAGTCCTAGAAACCCTCGTTGAACAAATGCTCTGGAAGCCCTGTAACAACTTGGGTTGAGTTACTAATCCTGGAAGCCCTGGTTGGAAAAATGCTCTGGAAGCTCTTAGTGGGTTGAGTTGCTAGTTATAGAAGCCTTAGTTGGACAAACGCTCTCGAAGCCCTATATAAGTTGTGGGTTGAGTTACTAGTTCTGGAAGCCTTGGTTGGACAAACACTCTGGAAGCCCTGGAAGGCTTGGATGGAGACCAATTTGATGATGGTTTTTGGTGATGTCCAACCATGAGGTGGAATCACTGTTTGATGGGTTGAGGTGGATGGCCTTTGGAAGCCCTAGATGAGTTTTGATTGATGTGTTCTATGAGATCCCACATTCATGCTTGGAATATGGCACGAGGGTGAATGGCTGAAGAGAGATTTGGCTCAACCATTCTACAGTTGGGTGGAACATGGTAGTCCCATCTCCGGTTGGTTCATTGCATTCATTAATGAGAAATCAATTCCCTTGATTTTCATGTGTAAATGTACTTATGTAATTATGGATTTGATGGTTGATATGTTTATTGTATTTCTATTCCTATTATGCTGTTTATATGCACATTTTATGACAACAACTATGTATGGACCTCAACATGTTTTTACTTGTATATGAATGGATAATGTGTTTATTAGTTAATGGAGGATAATGTAGAAAATGGCATGGTGGGAACAATGGTTCATAGTGATTCTCAGATAAGTATGAGATCCCTAAACTCAATTATGTTATTTACACCTGTAGGTTACCTGTTAATGATATGTTTGACAAAATGCCTGCCATGGCTAGTAGGGGTCTGGTTATGATCTTGTTCATCTTATTGCTTTTGCATGCTTGTTTCTTTGCAACCTTACTAGTTCTAAGTGATCATTCCATTTTGGGCAGTGTCCCGGGCTCTGGGCTGAAAAAGGTGGTTCAAATCCCTAAATGCTATCAAAACATAGCGTTAATTTGAGACTAACTCGCCTAGGAATTGTCTAGGAAGCATTATAAATCACCTTGCTAGTGTCTCGGGAGCGTTAGTCCTGAGACTAACTCGCCTGGGAAATGTCCAGGGAGCATCACCCTGTCCTAAGTTTCCCAAACAATAGTAGGACTCAGGGACAGACAGTCTAAGTAGCTAACTTGTCTCCTAAAGGTTATTTGGGTGATGTTGGATGACTGTATGTGATGTTCCGTTGATTCCATTTCCTTAAAGTCACCAAGGAGGTTGAATCTTATCATACTGACCTCTTGTCGCATGTTTACCCCGGCTAGCCAGTTGCTTGGGTAGATGTGGGAGGAGGGTGTTATCATATCCCCTTGTCTCTCCTTCTCACCCCCAAAACATACACACTCTCCCTGTGTAAGCACATAAAAACTATTCATGACATGCATTGACTTATGTGTTAGAGTAATTCAACGATAAATACAATACTTGAATTTTCATCCTAAATAAAATGTTTTCTTACCTGAATTGTTTGCTTCTTGAAACTATAAACTATTTATAATTGGCTACATTCTTATTATTCACATTTTCCATCATTCGACATTGTTAATTATTTTGCATTCAAATGTGGTAACAGAAAATAACTACCATTAAAAATTATTTGGGGTTTAACACTCCATAGGTCACAATGATTGCCTTTGGAGAAAACTACTATTAATATTGGAGAGCAATAGAGACAAGGTATGTTGTTTACTACAGTAGCTCGAGTTAAATATTTGAATAGTCTATGATTCCAACTACTCTTTTTCATATGATCGATATGAGAAAATGGAAAAAATAATAGGTGTGACAAGAGGGGAAAATAGTTTCAGATTGATCCCAATGAAGATTGTTTGTAATTGACTATATTCTTATTATTCACATTTTCTATCAATCAAAATTGTTACAATGACAATTTTTACTCAAAACTTTTATTTCATCATTTTTCATCATTCAAGTTACTAACAATCTCTCTCATCTCAACAAACTGAGGTAACTAAGGAAATTTTAAATTAAATTGACCAAAGTAATCTTATACATATTTAGCATATTTAAAATGATCAAAATAATTAGATGTTCAACAAATTTGTATGACTTCACACGACTGAAACCAGCCTAGATCCATCTTAACACCAACTCTATCAAGCACCGAGAGGTGTCAAATCTCTTGAGGTGCAAACATTTCCTCAAGTTTTGCACTCAAAAAATAGGTTTGCACCTTGAGAGATTTGATCGCTCTCGGCGCTTGATAGATCCGGTGTTAAGATGGACCGAGGTTGGTTTAATAGATAATCTTGGGATTTAATCTTACGGAACATAAATCAAAATTTAAAATTTCTGTGCATGCGAATGACGATGGGAGTCTGTGTTTTACAATGTGCAAACTATCGTAAAACACTAAAATAATTCATTAAATAAATCATTCCATCCCTTACTATTGTGATTTCAATCAATAACCTGAAATGAACTTTGGACAAATGATGATCATCACCACCAAAGAGATGTAGCCCATGTTTCTAACGTCTTTGATTGCGCTAATAAAACATTTATTTTTGGGAAACCACACGATAGACTACACAACAATTTTCCAACATCGAGTATAGCTCCATTGACTTGAGCCACCTTCCATGTGACATTTTAGATTGTATTGAGGACTTCCACCAACAATGGTTTGAACCAACCTAGTTCCATTTTAACAACGGATCTATCAAGAGCCCAGAGGGATCAAATCTCTCGAGGTGCAAACCTTTCCTCAAGTTTTGCACTCAAAAAATAGGTTTGCATCTCAAGAGATTTGATCCCTCTTAGCGCTTGATAAATTCGATATTAGGATGGATCTTTAAATTTATAGATGGAACACATCTATATTAATTATTACAAATATATTGATTACAATTGAACTTACTATGTTGTAGTCGGCGCAAAAAAGTAAACTCCTCTTGGCCAATAATACTTATGGTCTTGATTTATGATTTAACTCACACTAGTTTATATTGATTTATTAGTTTATATTGATTTATTATAGTTGGATAAACGAATATCCATTATCACTTGTCATATGCCATTTGGATTGCACCTACACCAATACTTGCGAGAGGTGGGACGAAGACTCGGTTGTAAAAAGGCTCTGAAAGGTCTGAAGCACCAAATGAAAAGAAAGCGCGATAAGTAGCTGTGGTTAAGAGAGATAGCTTAGCGTTCAAAGGGTGGAAAAAAGCTTCTGAAAAGGGCATCATCTGCCTATGGAGGTCGGTATGTTAACCAGCGCACGAACTAGCACGAAGTTTTCTCACCCATCACTTCCATAATATATCATTTGGGTTACACCTTTTTAATTGTCTTGTATGAATGTTTTTCCTCACTTTATTTTAATTTTAATTATTATTTTTATATTAAACGCACATTAATATGCACTTGTTGGCTTTCAAATTTAAACTCTACTTATTATTCAGTGTGTTAAAATTCTAAATTACTTATTATAGGGACCAAAGCCCTTCACATCCCCAAGGGAGATCAACCTCCTTAGGTAGTCTTGATACACTCTTTCAAACACAAATTTTCAATTTAATACGCACATTTTTCAATTGGTATGATGACTGGATACACCTTGAATAGCCCTTATCCATAGTTAGTATTTATAGACTCTTCCGAACACAAATTTTCAATTTAATTCACACCATTTTCAATTTGTATGATGAGTGGGATACACCTTGGATAGCCCTTATCCACGATTCTTTGGATTTGTATAATGAGAGAGAAATTGACATATATATATATATATATATATATATATATATATGAAGTTGTAAAGTTCTTGTATTTCTTATATGAAATTGTAAAGACATGTAAAATTGATCAGTCCCTTGTCTAGCCTCTAGCCACCATCAATATAACGTGCATAATGCGTAAATATGAAATGCAATAATCTTGCTCTACTCTATAATTGGACATGTCAAGGTAGTACATGTCACCATTTCTTGTTCTACTTCAATATTTAACTGAGTATTTAACTGAGTAGATGGTGGTTGATGAGAAGATAACAATTCCAAATCAAATTATTATGATTTTGTCACCCTTTCTTGTTCCACTTCAAAATTTAACTGAGTAGATGGTGGTTGATGAGAACATAACAATTCCAAATTAAATTATTCTGATTTTTTTATTTTCACACTTTGCTATTTTCTTTACACCCTTAGAATGTACAGAAAAAGTAGTAAGTTATATTCAACGTAATTTGAAAAGTGAAAATTATAAAAATAAACCTGTAGAAGGTGTCAAACAGCTAGTGGACTACAAACAACTTCAATACACCGAAAAATGATGAGACCAACTAGCATAAAACAACTATAAAATTATTGAATTGTTCAACGATCGTGCTGTCAATAACTCTCGTATGGCTAAAAGCTTCTGTGAGTCTGTGGCCCCACCAAGGAAATTCCCAAAACTATCCCTGTAATCTGTTGTGTCTTGTACTGAATGGAACCGATGATAAGATTCGATTCTCAGTACGAAATCTGATAAAATAAGATAAAATACGCTGATCACTGACCAATATCCGTCCAACTCTGGCCCATACCAATAATACCAATACCATTGTAGCAGGCAATGGACCAGAAGGAGTCTCGTCCCGCGCCGGCCTCCAGGAAAGTGCTGTATCAGTAATGAATAGGCCGAGATATTCTATATTCATGATTGGTTGTTACCAATTGTAGCAGATGGATGAAACATTTTTGCAGACATTTTGGATATCTGAATAAAGGTCCGACTGCCGATCCTGCTCAATGCCATCACCAGTTAGAGATGCTGGTCTTGCCACAGAAAAGAATGCCGAGATAGAATCACCGAGCTTCCGAGTAGATGTAATGGCTATCTCACTAGCCGAATCTGAAGGTCGTAAACTGGGTTCTCCATTCGAACCGCAGATGGAGCCAATAGAATCTCGAGAGTCCCGGAGTCGCAGAGAAAAAGCCGCAGCCCCCGAGAAGAAAATTACTCTGCTTGCCTTCAGGCTTGCTATTCTGGAGAAGGCCGCCAGCGGGCTCGGAACCTTGGCCTTCGTCTGGGCGACTGTCGTCCTCCTCGGAGGCTTCGCAGTAACTTTAGGAAAGGTAGACTTCTGGTTCGTGAGCATAATATTGTTGACAGAAGGTGCTCGCATCTTCAGCCGAAGCCAAGAGCTCGAGTGGCAACACGAGACGACGCTAATATCCGTGGCGACACTCAGAGACAGTGCTAAGCGGCTGAATCGCAGGTTTTATATTAATGGCAGCAACTCTATCTTAAGACGAATCTGCATATGGTTTAGATATAAAAATACCCAAAACCCAAACATCAACATTCCGGAAGTAACTTCTGGTGTCGATAATGGTGGTTTATTGAAGAGGACTTGGTCGACGTCTAAGGTTCAATTGGTGCCTTATACCGGATGGTTTTCCATATCCATAAACACCAACCATATGCTTTTCTGGCTTCAATTGGTGTCGTTGTCCTTCTATTGGCTAGCCAAGCAAGACTTCGGCCAAGATTCAGGTAGCAATACCAAAAATCGGAAATCAGCTCTCAATATTTTTTATGGCCTTGCCCTAGCCGAAGCGCTTCTGTTCCTTCTTGAGAAGGCCTACTGGCAATGGAAGATCATTGCACGAAAATTGCTGTCAGAGGTCAACGCAGAATACGGCTTCAGTCGTTCAGAGCTCCGCACAGTTCGACGCTTTTTCTATGATACATATTCTCGGTGCGTCAATGGAAGCGTTTTCGATGGGTTGAAGATGGAATTTGTATCATACAGCATGGAGCTGCTGCAGTCCAGCGCTGTTGATTTACAACTGACGGGAGCTCGAGTCCTGTCCGTTCTTGCCAATAAAGATCAGTTTGCAGAGGAGACTTTGCAGGCGATCGGAACCACGCGAGATGTGGTGGAGAGGCTGATCGAGATACTGAATTGGAGGAACCATCACGAGCAGGAGATTCGAAGAGCGGCTGCAGAGATCATCTCGAAATTGGTCAAGAAAAACCAGAATCGCATTCGAGTGACGGCCATCGCTGGGTCCATGGAATCTATAGCATCTTTGCTTTACGATAGTAAACAGATTGAAATCCATTCGAGGTTTTACGGGAATGCATACGATTACTCTGTTTTTAGTCTTTTGGGGTTGAAGATATTGAAAAACCTGGCCAACGAGCACGACAACTGCGCTAAGATAGGAAGCAGCAGAGGGCTACTTCCTAAAATTATAGGGCTCACAGAATTAAACCCCAACGCGCCCGAATCCGGAATCAAGACGGCAAAGCTCGCTCTGCAGCTCATGGGAATGCTGGCAAGCAGTACAGGCTTGACAGGGAAGGCCTTGAGGAAAGGGATCTCGGAGATAGTCTTCGCCATAAGCAATCTAAGAGACGTTATTCATTTCAGAGAAAGAACGACGCATCGTCTGCAAGTTCTGGCCATCGACATATTGACGAGTCTTGCTCTCGAAGATGAAGGCCGAGAGATCATCGGCTGCACTGGGGGAGTTTTCCGTAGTCTTCTCTCTGTGTTTTTCATGGAGAGGATTAATAATAATATAATAAGTGGATCGGGCGAGGATGAAAGGAAGGAGCTCGTGACTAATGCAGGGGAAGCCCTGGCTCTGCTTTCACTCGAGAACAAACAAAACTGCCGAAGAATGATGAGCATTAAGCTGCGGGATCAACCAAATTTGATCACCAGACTGATCTCTGTGCTAGACGACTCAGTTCAGGGTTTTCATGTAGCAAGAATTCTTCGGAATTTGTGCGCATATGCAGAGGCAGATTATGTGGAATTGAGGAAAATCGCGGCGCAGGTGGAGTTTATTCAATTAATAGAATTTCGTTTTAAAATTATAGTCTTGTGAACTCTTGCAGTTCGATCTCTCAACAATTTGATCCAATCGATTAATTTCTTGTGATATTTTATCCCAGGTTTTGAAGTTTGTGATGGAGCAACGAGGCAAGCATCAGGAAGCAGCAATAGGACTTGCTGCGCAGATCTTCAAGTTCATAACCAGATCTGATTTCGATCGTGTGTTCGAAGAATCGAGCGGTGTAACAAAAAGTTCGCTGATTTCAGAACTTGTAAAGGTTATCAGAAAGAACCCACGTCCATCGAACGAGGTTCCGAGTATTAGACGGTTTAGCATCGAGCTTCTGATCAGTGTCATGGAGATAGACAGGGTTGCAGTATTAAGCAGTTTGACCACGGAAATGATAATACAGTTGAAGGAGACTTTGGAGGCCGTTATGGAGACAACGTCAGAAATGGAGAGTTACAGTACATTCTCCGGCAGTGTAGGAGTGAGTAGGCATCGCCTCCCCATCTCCTCCCTGGTACAGTCGGCCATGGAATTGCTTGGTGATGATCAGGAGGAAAAGTGAAAAGTATATCACCAGGTCGACTGGCCTATTCGCCATAGAAAAAAAGAAATCTGTAAAAACAAAATATTCGGTGAGATACATTTGTCATGCTTACGTGGGCTGGCCATGGCCAATTGGCCATAGCTTCATGGACCTCGTTCGCGGTTTTCGTGTTGGTGTGATGTGTGACGTGCAACTTT
Source organism: Pinus tabuliformis (assembly GCA_031772625.1). NCBI lineage: Eukaryota > Viridiplantae > Streptophyta > Pinopsida > Pinales > Pinaceae > Pinus > Pinus tabuliformis. Next base: position 1,110,537,973 of record CM062804.1, on the reverse strand, counting down.
TAAGTTGCCCATTAAGTTGAGGAGTGCGGAGCTTATAGTCATTGAAATCGTGGAAGTCGGAATAATCGATGAGGAATTAACCATCGGGTTAAGATTTAACTCAAAGTGTTATAAACTTTTGTTTATTTTTTATAATTTAAAAAATAATTAACTTGTAGTTTGTTATATTTTTTAACAATAGATTAGTTGGTAATGTGTAATGGTATTTTGTTTTATACCGATTAAATTTGAATCTTAATAAAAGTATATGATTTCATTAAAAATGTATGGCATATTATTTTGATTTTATTTAATTAAGTATAAATAATATTTAGTATAGTTGAAACTCTGCTCCTTTAACAATTAGCAATGGTTATGTTTAACAATGAATTATGAAAGTAAGAAAGAAGAGATAAAATTGTCATTTATTACTTACAAAATGTAATAATTCGATAAATTTTGTAATATTTATATTTAAAATAATATAATTTAACTTCGTACAAGTTGTTATTAATTCAATGATGTACATGCAGGTTGTGATAAATTGACCAGGATTTTTTAAAGTGGCCCACCGCATTCCTTTTAAGGTGGAATGTGTCAAAGAAGAAGATTTCATTCAAATTATAAATGATGTTGGGTGCTTTTCATAGGAAACTTTTAAGACATAGGAGCTTTATCCTCTCAGCTATCTTTAGAAGGATTTAGTTTCTTGGTGGACTTTTAGAAGGGAGTGTTAAGGCAACTTGAGAACAAACATAGGAAGTTGCTTATAGATAAAGAGAGTGGCACTTCAAGAGTAACGAGATATGGCTTGAGCGAGACATTGACCAAACAAATTCTTTCATCAACTCCATTTGGAAAATAGTCAAAGAAATGGTTTATGGATTAAAAACTTTTCATCATTAATGAGAGTGGTAAATGCTTTTGAATTCTCTTTAAAAAGGACGATGATGCAACCATATATGTTATTATAAGACTTTTTAGTTCTTTTCATAAATTTATACACCTTGCATATAAATAAAATCTTATGATAGAAGTGCAAAAATAGGAGTTACTCATAATTCTCTAAAGCTTTCAAAAAGATAAGAATCATGGTTTAGATGGTTTTCCCATTGAATTTTTTCTTAGTTTTTATAATTTCATAGAAAAACATCATAGGTGTAGTGGAGGCCTCAAGGAAATCTAGGAGAATACCAACAACATCCATATAACTCTGATCACACTTATACAAAAGATAGACAATTCAACCTGCTATGAAATATTTTTTCCCATCTCACTCTTCAATAACATTTGTAGAATCATATAAAAAATCATCTCTTAAGGATTGAAAGAAATCCTTTTAATACATGTATCACCTAAATAGTTTGGCTTCCTTGAAGCTAGGAAAACTAATGAAGTTGTAGGTGTAGCCTAGGAAGGTCTCGACTCTATGAAAATAAAGAATATGAGTTCCATGATTTTCAAAGTGAACCTCTCTAGGGATTTCAACAGAGTTAGATAGCTTTTTATTCATCTCATTCTCATTCAGATAGGTTTCATTCTACATTTTGTAGCATGTTTGATGGATTATATAAGCATGGTTTATTTTTCAATTCTAACTAATGGGTCAACATCACCATTCTTCCATGTTCAAAGAGGAATTTGGCATGGATGCATGTATTCTCCCCTCCTATTCCTCCCTATTGACAAAAGGTTTAGCAAGGCACTAAGGGTAGCCTTAATAAATGGTTCTTTCAAATATATCCTAATTAGTAGTTTATGTTTTGTTTCACACTTACTATTTATCAATGACATAGTCAATTTTTGTGATGGTTCAAAAAAATAGTGGATAAGATGAAAGAAATCTTAGAACTCTTCTACATGACCATCATTATGCTGAAAAATTCATCCAAGTGTTGAAAAATGCAGCAAGAATTTCTCAATTTGATTTTGCCTTGATTAAATTGAGAAAATTCAAAATTCCACATCAACAGACAACTTGGAGGAGTTAATTGAGGTGACATGTCTCTTGTCACTTAGTTATCTCAGCTAATTCGAGTTAGGGGCATGAATTTCAGTTGTATGTAGTGATTCCTAAGTTTTAGGAGCCCAAGTAGAGTTAATTTCAATTGTAATGAGCTAAACTAGTTCTAATTGTTAATAGAACTAGCTGGTAGCTAGTCAAGTCGTGGTACATCAGTCTAACTCAGAGATCATCTAGTTAAATGATCAAGCAACTAATAATTGTCTCATGCATGCAAAGAATACGAGTTTCCTAATTGTGGTGGAGTTTCCAAGAAATTAACCAGCAATTGTAAACCAGCTGAGTGTATAGGTATTGCATGAGGTTAGATGATCAACCCTGAGGAATTGCACAAACACTTTGGAGGAAATTCCTAATTAATAGGGGCCTACCTCCTCAGGAATTGTGCAAGAAAATAGGGGCTCAAGTAGAGGTTGAAATTGGCTAAGTCTGGGTCAGAGCTTCTCAATGAGCACAAAGATAGGTTATGCATTTGTAGGTTGTGCTTAGTTGAGCAAAGAAATTGTAATACATCCATATTCATCAAATTAAATCAAGCAGGCATTGGGGTTTTTAGCAGTTTACTTTCCATGGGAAAAATATTATTGTATGTGCGTGATTTCTTATTGCATGTCTGATATTTTTGTTCTAAATTGTGAATTAACTTCTACAAAGCAGTAGAGTAGGTTTGTGTCTTATGATTTTGATTAAAACTTCATGAGCAGTCACAAATCTACATCATAATTTCTACATGGTATCAGGGCCCAAAAATCACATGAAAACTAGTCCTTGAAGTCCTCACGTACAATGATCATTGAAGAACTAATGAATTGTTGTTCGATGTGTGTTATATTCTTTCCATGACTAGTCCTAGGAGGGCAGTAGCCCTCTTGCACAAGGTCTCGACAGTACCTCGAGATTTATTATTATTATTTAATGTGGACCGAAGGATGGAGGGAAGACCCAAAGATCGTGGGTAGACCTACCCATGATTTTCTGCATGGGTTTTTCACGTGGTTTTGGGTATGATGGTTTTATTCCCATGGCATTTTATAAATATGGTTAAGGGAACTATGGTTATGTTCTAATCAAGGGTTAATGGATCAGGGTTTATGAATGCTTCAACATGTATATATATGTATTGTAACATTGAAAGGAACATAATGAAAAATAAATTTGGTAGTCTTGATTTTGGGATTCAGGGGAAAATATCTGTATATATTTGTTTTCTATTCTCACCATTGTTTATTTTTTCTATTTTAAGAATTATGTCTTGTGATTTTGATTAAAACTTCGTGAGCAGCTGCAAATCTATACCATAATTTCTACATGGTATCGGAGCCCTAAAATCACATTACAAGAAAGCCTTGAAGTCCTCATGTACAATGATCATTGAAGAACTAATGAACTACTAGGAGGCAAATTTATGGATCCCTAGTTGAGGGAAGATCTAGAAGACCCTTGTGCAGTCTTCTTAATGGGGCTACAAGGCTACTAATGGGTAGATTAGTGAGCTAATGTTTAGCGACACAAACTAGTGGGTATATTAGTGAGCCAATGTTTAGCGACACAAAGAGGAGTTCTGATCATTGATATTGGCAGATTGAGGAGCAGAGATATTTCCCGTAGGGAGATTGAGACTCAGAGGGAGTCTAGTTTCAGAGGGAGCAACCCTGTGGAACAGGGAAAATTTTAAGAACCCCCCCTAAATTTACATGTATAATAAATGGGCGAATCTCCATGGTATATAGGAAAAATGGAAGGCGATTTTATCAATAATATGATATGCATATATAATTTTTTGGCGAATCTCTCACAAGGCATGGTGAATGTTTTACTCAATTACAAATCTTGTGTTTATTGAATACACAAATGAAATCATTGCATTTATTTAAAATATCTTTTGAAATCAAAATTACCGAAATTACATATCGATAACCTAGTGGGTGTAGGATAAAATTCACCCATGCCATTCACACAAAGCATTGGAAAAAACCTAATACTATATATAAAACCAAGAAAAAATCAAATTCATCACTTCTAGGGACCTCGTAACCACCCTGCCAAGACACAAGTATGTTCCTTTTTGCAATTAGAAAAATTACCCAAATTACAATCTATTTACTCTAGCATATGTTGGAAAGCTATAGAAGGATGACTGGTGCAATCAATCCATTCCTTTTAGCCCTGGATTTGTTTCAGTTTAAAACAAAAGTATACAAATATACTTGTTCAATGTCTATGCTTTAACCATTCACGTTAAGATGTTTTTACAATATAATTTCCTAACTCCATTTAATATCTTCATTATCATAAAAACCAACCTATATCCATCTTAACTCCACATCTACCACTCTTAGGGGGATGAAATCTATTTATCCCTCTGAGCACTTGGTAGACCCAGAATTAAGATGGATCTAAGATGATAGAATTTCCCCTTTAAATAGTCTATGCTCACATGAATACCATGGTATTACCATGGGTCAATACCACGGGTTATCATAAACCTGGAGCAAAATTACTATTAGTAATTTATAAAAATTAATAAAATTAATAGTTGATTTTTATTTTAACTAAGCTAAAATGTTTAACATACATTAAATTACAACATCCATTTTTACTTTTGATTGGATCAACTATTTTTCACTCTATGCTAGTTTGCATATTGCATATCATGATATTTGATACCTCTCGCGGGTTAGTAGATCCAGAGTAAAGATGGATCTATGCGGGTTTAATTCCCCCATTTAAATAGGCTACATTCCAGGTGAATACCATGGGTCAATACCATGTGCCATTTTTATTTTTATTAATACTAATATTAGGGTTAATAATGTTTTTTCATGGTATTAATAACAATCTAGTCCATGGTATTTGTCCCATAGTATTTTACCCATAGGTTTCACCATATAACGCATTTTTTGAGTGTTTGTAAATAGCTGACTTATGGAGTAAATATAAAAAAATGTTTTATTTGTTATATTTTTATTAATTTACCATACCTCTTTTATGAATATGGTATTTGGCCCATAGGATTCACTTAAATAAAACCTCTTTCTTGAGCCTTCATAAATATAGTGAGGGTTATGGACTAAATATAAAAAGAGGTTTTATTTATTTACCATGCGTCTAGTTTATTTATATTTTTATTTATTTACCATACCTTTTGAGTAAGTATAAAAAGACATTTTATTTATTTACCATACCTCCACTTTACTTATATTCTTATTTTCTACACCCTTGCATGTATATAAGGTGCTTATGGAGTAAATAAGGTGCTTATGGAGTAAATATAAAAAATGTTTTATTTATTTAACATACCTCTCATTTATTTACATTTTTATTAATTTACCATACCTCTTTTATAAATATGGTATTTGGGCCTTTGGCCCATAGGATTCATTTAAATAAAACCTATTCTTGAAAATGGGCGAATGGATTCACTTAAATAAAACCTATTCTTGAAAATGGGCGAATGGAAGGTTGTAACTCCTAATTTCAAGGGCTAAATTTACCTTTTTTACCCTCTCCCTTAAAATAAGGTGGGCTATTTGAGGTGATTTGTAAAAATTTACTATGATACAAAATATTCGCCCACTAAAAATTTAAAACCACTTAATTTTGCCAAAGGGCGAACATTCGCCCCTAACATTTTCTATGTTGTGGAAGCTAGTTCTTTAGGATATGGGGAGATCATACTCATTATTGTAGTAGTTGTAGCAACAATGAGGAAGAAACAACCAAGCAGTAGCAGCAACAATATGAGTAGATCAGCTTTCTCCTTGCATGTAGCTATACCTCGAGGAGTGAGGTGGAGTGATGTAGATCCTTAGTCCAAGAGTTGCAAAAATTTGGGAAGGGTCCATTGAGGTATTCTCCTCATGGATCATTACCTTGCTATAGGGGCCCATAATATTTAGTAGTAGGAGTATTGGTGTTAGTCAGATATTGAGGAGTGCAAAGGAGTGTTGACAACAGAGTAGAAGGCTCAGTAGTAGCACAAGTTTCCTAGTAGATAGTTGCAGACATAATTGATTCAATGTTGTTTTGTTTTTTTTTGCTTCTCATTTGTAGTTGTTGCAGTTGAAATAAAAATTGTGAGAGATGTTGGATGTAATACATTTCATAGGTGCGAGATAAGGGTAGCTGATAATCCCTTTCTTGCCAAGAGGGAGTGTTGAAAAATGCAGCAAGAAGTTCTCAATTTGATTTTTCCTTGATTAAATTGAGAAAATATGAAATTCCACATTAGCAAACAACTTGGAGGAGTTAATTGAGGTGAGAGGAATCTTGTAACTCAGTTAGCTCAGTTAATTCGAGTTAGGGGCATGAAGTTAAGTAGTATGTAGTGTTTCCTAAATTTTAGAAGCCTAGGTTGAGTTAAGTTCAATTGTAATCAATTAAACTAGTTCTAACTATTAATAGAACTAGTTGGTGGTTAGTTAAATAGCGGGACATCAATCTAGCTCATAGATCATCTAGTTAACTGATCAATCAACTAGTAATTGGCTCATGCATGCAAAAAATATGAGTTTACCAGTTATGGTGGAGTTTCCAAGGCAGTTAAACAACAATTGTAAACTAGTTGAATGTATAGTTGTTGCATGAGGTCAGGTCATCAACCTTAAGGAACTGTGCAAGCATTTTGGAGGTAATTCTTAATTAATAGGGGCCTATTTCCTCAGGAATTGCACAAGAAAATAGAGGCTCTAGAAAATGTTGAAATTGACTAAGTTTGGGTCAAAGCTTCTTAGTGAGAAAATAAATAGGTTATGCACTTGCAGGTTGTGTACATCTCTATTCATCAGATTAATGCAAGCAAGCATTGAGGATTTTAACAGTTTTCTTTCCTTGGGAGAAAAAATATTTGCATGTGTGTGATTTCTTATTGCATGTCTGGTATTTTTGTTCTAAATTGTGAATCAAATTCAGTGGAGCAGTGCAATAGGTGTCTTTTGATTTTGATTAAAACTTCATGAGAAGTTGCAAATCTACATCAAGTCTATGGCAACATGTTCAGGTCTTATTGAGCTTAAAGAGATTTACACTACCCACATTTTACTTGTAATGGTAACGAAATTTGATACAGATTTAAAATGCCATGTTTTCCACCTAAAGGTTAAATTTTATGTCAAAGGTGATTTCCAATGGCTCAAGGCCAAGATTAAAAAGAATAGATCTAATCCTTGGCTCTAGTCCTTGGTAACAGAATACTTTGTGAAATTAAAAAAAAAAAAAGAATTTTCGAAGGCCTAGGTAAAAGAATACTTTGTGAAGTTTCAAAAGCCTAAGTTGATGCATCATTTTCAAAGAATACTTTGGCTATTGACAACCTTCTCATTCTCTCACACTCCTCCTTATCGTAGGCTTGGAAAGTAATTAAAGGTCTAACAAGGCTGAAGAACTAACGGTAATTAGAATCTACAAAAGAACCTTTAAGGAAATGGCATCAAAACAAAGACACAAAATATTTCAAATATCTTCTCCTTCGCTTATGCTAGGTAATATAGCTGGCTAGAAACAAAAATATCTTTCATGGTAAGGACACCCTGCCCTTCAAATATGCTTCTCACAATATCAATATTTTAAGTGTCAATCCCTATCTCTTTTGTCCCTCATTGTGATTGGATATTGATGTAAACGAGATATTTTTTCACTCATTATTTCTCCCTCCCAAAATATTTCTTCAATTCTTTCTTCTTAGAGCTCATTCATAACACTCACATCCCTTTTCCATATGCACATAGAAATCAATACCTTCCTAGAAATATTTTAATTCTTATTGATCATACATATAGGGATGTCATTCCATCAAGCATAAACAATTAGGTCAAACCAAAACTTTCCTTGATATATTTCTATACTAATAGACAAAAATCCAAATGACAAACATTTCTCTATGAGATAATGGCACTAGATGTTGAGTCCTGATGTATCAATATATCAACACTCTATGTAGATGGAATTTTTCGCATGCAGATAGATAGACCATTAATGTTACTTGAAATCTATTGCCCAAGGTTATCAAATATCAGGTGTCAAGGTATTAGGGATTCTAACTTATAAAAAAAATCATTTGATTTAAATTCATACAAGAACCTTGTGCTTGGAACCTTGTTTATTGGGGATCAAGAGATGGGATACTAGATTATCAGGGTGCCAAGATTTTAGATCTCAAAGTTTTGAGAGATCGAGAACACCCTTTCCTTTTATGAACGTCCAAATATTATTTTTTTCCATGTTATTAGTATAACATTAGATGATAAATTTTCTTCTTGTCAATTGATGTTTCAGGTATCACGTGTCAAGGATTTCAAATGAAAATAAACACATAGAAATGATGACTTGTTATCGGAACTTAGCTTAGAAAACTTATGATATAGGGAAACCTATGTCTAGCTGACAATCTCTGATAGATGTGAAAATTTAACTAAATTATATTCTCCACCTAAATTTCACTATACCATGAACGCAAAGATTAATTTCATAGAGAAGAATTACACACATGTAATTATGACTAGGAAACAATTCGAATCCTACAATTTCATTAACAATATTCAAAAGAATAACATAATAACTCCTTTATGCATCGCATTATAATTCTCACTCTATTCTCTCCTCTCTATCTCCTATCCTAACTGATCATGCAAGCTATTTTTTTAAAAACATGGCCATTTGGCTAACAAATCTCATTCAAATCTTCTAAGTTTATAAATATCCATATAAACTTCCAACTTCTCTAGATTTTGCTAACAATCCTACTAAACTAAACTTATTTTTCTTAATACATGTGGAATAAGATATATCCATGAAATCCTCAAAATAAACCAAATCCTTCTAGAAATATTACATATTAGGAAAATAATAAAAATTAGAATTTTAATGACTATTAGAAACCAAACTTCCTCTAATAAATCCTAAGAGATTTTGAGTTAAATTGTTGACTTAGTTAGAAGAGAAGATACTACATAAACTCCTCGAGAAATAATAACTTATTCATGAGCTCAACCCGATGAGATCTTCCACATTTTTACCATATTTATCTAGCTTTGTTGTTATCATCCATTTTGAATCTTCATCTGGTTAATTCTCCCACTTGACCAAATACTACAAATGTTCTTTACCTCTAGATGTTTCCAACATTGGTTCAATTTCCTTTTGTGTTGCTTTAGGTAGTTGAATTTCCCTTTCAACTGTTTGTACTTTCTCAAGTGCATTTGCTTCAATTTTATCTCGTTCCTTATAGGGATACAAATATGCAACAATGAAAATTAGTGAAATCCCAAAAGCATTTGGATTCTAGAAGTTCAATTTCATAAGCATTTGAATAAATTTTACTCAATACTTTACATGGCCCAATATTATTGATTCTTAGTTCATTATATATCCCGATAGGAAATATTTCCTTTGAAATGTATCCCATAACTAAATCCCTAAATTCAAAATGTAGTTCTCTCCTTCTCATGTCTACTTTCTATTTGTACTTGTTGTTGCTATCTTGTAGCTATTGTTTGACTCTTTCCTACAATTCATGCATATTTTCTATAAAATATCACCATCAACACTTCTCCATTATTGTTCTCTTAGATTCCTTAATTCATAAATTCCTCTAATATGGATTTGATTGAAAATTTGGAATGAGCTTAACCACATGCTTCTATTAGGTGAATAATAATAAGTAAATTCTACTTGTGCAAATCCTTGGTCCTACTATTTGGGATTTTCAATTACCTAAGTCCTCAAAAGATTTCTCAAACCTTGTTTAACACCTTTTTTTGTCCATTCATCTATGCATGGTGTGTCTAACTACAATGGAGATTAGTTCCTAATTTTCTCCATAAGTTCTCCAAAAATGACCTATAAACTTTGTGTTCCTATTAGAAATATTGTTCTTTGGAAACCCATGTCTTGATGGGGCTGGAAATCTGCCAACAAAGGGGGTGTCCCTAGATGTCCCAACTATACCTCACATTATTTGGAATAGGAGCCCCATCCAGGCACAACCACCATTATACTTAGGAATTTTCCTTGGTTGCAATTATACAACATAAGATATCATTAAAACAATATTTGAAACAAGCAAGTAAGGTAACACTGTAAGGCATACAATAGCAATGTATATAAGTTACTTTCACAAAAGAGAAAGAGAGAGTGAGCCTCTAGAAGAAAAGTAATAGCACTATCCTAAAATAGACACACAATAGCATGGAAAGAATCATTACTTTACTTGCAAAGTGGTTCACAAGATAACACTGATCATAAAAGAATGTTAAAACAAACATTCAATAGGATGCATACCGACGTTAATGAAAAAGTTCATTTTCATTAGTATGTGTAAACATAAACATACACTACAAACAATGAAATAATAATCTTACAATCATTCAAAACATATGCATGAAAGTGTGTTGAATATGAGAGCTTCATATATTAAGTGAATGTTCCAAGATACACGATTACAACGATGCAACACTAGCCCCAATAGTGGAACATTAAGTCACTACTTGCTCCTCCAAAGAATGATCTTCTCTTATATGCCAAACTAGAGAAGCCAAGGTGAAAAGTCAAAATTCCTCCCTATTGAGCTATGAGCATGTATTTATAACAAATGAGGCAACTCTCCACCTCCCACCTCCCACATGGCTCTTGACCTCCCTCATGACTCTTGAGCATCTACTATGACTTTTTTGAATTTCTATGTGACCTTTGAGCTTCTACATGACCCTATAAATTTCTAGTGAATTTTCACATTCCATGTGGGACCCTTGGGCTTCCATACATTTTAAACTTTCTCATTTTGGAAATTTTATAATTACAATCCACAAGTGATGTGGAAAATTACATTGACACATATGAATTTTGTGGTGACACCTTGAGAAGCTATGACTTGGTGATGGTGAGATAAGACTTTGTTGGGACTCAGAAATGTCATATTTTCATCCACATTTTTCTTCATTATTCCTTACATTTCATCATCCCATTAACATTTTATCATATCATTTTCATACATACATTTGGGTTTCACCTTCTTATTTTCCATTTTATTCATTTTTGTATTATAAGTAAATTTATGATTAATTATTAGAAAATGTACATATTTTTATATATATCTCAAGAATATGTGAGTTTTGTGATGTGTAGGAAATATGTGAAGAATTAATATCTCCTCCACCATATCAAGGAGATAATTATGCAAGCCTTTTTCCTAAGGAGAAAATCATGGAGACATATCTTATCCAATTCCTAAGGAGATAATTAGGAGAAAAGCATGGAGGATTTGGTTGGCATATCTTATCCAAGATATGTGAGAGATTTGTGCGATCATATCTTGTAATAATGGGAAACTAGTTGAGAGTGCTTGAGAGAATATTGGATATGTAATTATGGAAAGGTTATCTTCCTCATGTATATAAGAGAGTGCTCTCTCTTCATTGGGAGGAGGAATAATGAATAATAGAGAATGGAGATTAACTTTGATTCATATTCTTTTACTGTTATGCTTTCATGATTTGTAATTTAGTTCTTGTAATATAATTTGACATAGTTTTATTGTTGTGAGCTCACATATGTTGTTTGTCATTCACTTCTTCACATGTTGTATTGCTTTTCTTTTATGCAACTTCCTGCTTTCATAGTTAATGTTTCAATGCCTTCTTAGATTAATTTGATTTCAGTAATTTAGATTAGATTAGATTAGATTAGTTCCACTTCAGTCCTGCATATATAGTGCATGTGTCTCGTAAGTCTATGGACCTCGGGTTGACAAATTAAATAGTTGGGTAAGTACTACAACAGGATTAAACGAACATAGTTTCACCCAACATTTTGGCGCCGTTGCCGGGGAGGCACGATGGATTGAAGTTTAGTTTGATTTTTCATGCAAGTGTGTTTAGACATGTTCCTAACTCCGAGGTGTTAAAGCGGTAAGACGTGGGGAACAGCCTACGCATCGCATTCGAGATACCGTAATGGGCTCGACCTCTTATGGATCAGGGCATGTAGGGTGTGTTTACATTTATGCAAGTGTGAATTTCAATTTCTGTAGGTATGTTTGATTTTCGCAACTGTGAAGAATGTTTGATGAATTCATGGTACATGGTTATAATTGAAGCATTCAATTACTCAATTAATGACCAGTCCTTGTAAGAGGGTTTAATTGAGTATTGAATTCAAGATTATTTCTGTGGTCCTTTTGTTTTTAATTCAATTTTTAGTGTGCTGATTTTTTTTTTGTTTTTTTCAACATGATTTAACAATGAGTTTCAGCTTGGAACTACTCACTCAGATCCTAGCAGAAGTCGGGATCTCTTCTTCCTTGGAAGAGGAGATCTTAACAAGAATTAAAGGTTCAACTACTCCCCAAGAAACAAACGAAGATTCAACATCTGAAGAATCCTGCATATCTGATGGCGAACAATCATTCGAATAGGAGATCGAGGAAGAAGAACAACAGATCGAAGAAGAACAAGAGTTACAGCATGATCTGAGTGAGAGAAACTATACCTATCAAAGCTTTATCGAACAATGGTTCCAGGTAAGCACTAGATTAGATTCATCTTTTTATTTTTTAGTTGATTTGCAGTTACGGCAACTAGACTCATCCACTCTCGAATATTTTCATTTTTCATTTGAAAAATTGCTACTGAATCTATTGTTGTTACTGCTGCGTGAATGGCTTCATTGGAAGTTTAACTACACATAACTAATTTGTAAATTCTAATTAGTATAGAGTAGGTAGGCTTTCAGATTTAGCTTTTGCTTTCATTTTCAGTTTTGCTTTTACCTAGAATAAGTATGCTCTCCTCCTGCGTCTTTGTACGATCTCGAGGATCAGAAAATAGGTTTCAGCGTTTGCTTTCATAAGTATGCTCTCCTCCTGCGTCTTTGTACGATCTCGAGGATCAGAAAATAAGGATGATATAGACTAATTTCAAGAATAAATTCATGTTTTGCAATATGCTTCAGCACAAACATCTTTCAATATGCAAATCATTATGTCCATTTGTTAAAAAAAAAAGTTTAGTTTCTTTCTCAATTTTCATTCATTAAAAAAATAAAAAAATAAAAAATAAATTTAAAAACTAACCATTTTTGTTTTTGTAAAGATAGGGTTAATTTCATTTTTTTTAAGACTTAAAAAAAAAAAAAGAAAAAATTTTGATTTTGAACTAACAATTTTTCTAAGATAGGATACAATCTCATTTTTTTTAAATTTAAACAAACAAAAACAAAATAATTCATGAAAACAAAACTAATTAAAACTCATGTATTAAAAAAAAAAAAACAATGGCGGAAAAAACGAAACAATCAATTGAGAGCCACCAGTTGAAGTTTCTGATTTTTGGGATAAATCCATGCGCATTTGGGGTGGCCTTTGAAGCTTAGTCTGAGAACCTTGTCTTTTATTATAAAGTTCTGCAAGTGGTCGACTTTCCCTCCGTTTTTTCCTTCACGCAGTTATCTAAACAGGGTCTTGAAGAACCATGATTCCCTCTTAGACCGTTAGGAATTTAAGCAAACGATTTCTGGGTTATGTAATTTATTCTGTTGTAAAAAAAACCCATGTCTTCGTTTGTCTAAATTTGTCCTGGTTTGATCACAAACTGCTTTTCAAAACTGACGTTTTTGAGGGCGCTGCGTTCTGAAGATGTTGGCATTCACTATAAGGCGGTGTGAGTAATTGGGTTTGCACTCTGCTAATTCACTCTTGTCTGCTGTATTTTTCTAATTTTGTAATGGAACTGCTTCTTCACCTTGAGTTTCATCAGAACTTACTCTCAGAAGTTGAGACTACAGACTTTGAACAGGGCCAATCTCATTTTATCTTATCAGTAGCGAGCAAAAGTTGTCTGAGCACGCATCCCATCTTGCACAGCAGAAGAATCTATCTCTTCTACTCTAAAACCACACAGCATTCCATGAGTACAACTTGCACAACCAGGAACGCAGTAACGTCTTTGACAAAGGCCTGAGCTGTAATTAACGAGAACAATTGTTCGTAGACTACAGCAGCAGGCTGCCATTTCTCATTTCCTTTTCCAGACCCTAAAAGAGCCTCCTATTCACTTGCATCTTTCAGAAGATATATTAGGTCGTTCATTATGAACTCTAAAACTATGCCCAAGAGCCTCTCCTATAATAAGGCAACTACGACCACAAGCACTCAACATTTGATCATTCAATCTGATATCCCATGAATAAACCCTCCTGTGGTTTGTAATTAGAAGTTTTTTTATTGGGCCGAAAGGAAACGCACTGCATTGCAGGCCCAAGAGAACAAAACGCACTGCATCTTGCAGGCCTGAGACTGGCAAAACAACAATGGGAGCTTGAGCTCATGAATTTATGATGTGTGCATCCAAACTACAGCTAAATTATTCGCCCAACTCCATGCTTGAATTGTTGGATCACATTGACGCACTTTCTGTCATTAATAACTTCAACTTGCCCACGCCATGAAGTGCGAAGGGACCCATAGGATTCTTTTGGACATGCGCATTTGGTGCCTGGATAGATGGAATCCACAAGTAATACGCATCTGCGTTTTCAACTACATGTGCAATGGGTTTTACATCAGAAGATTTATGGTGCACATTGAATTTAAATGTACAGTTTTGTTTTTAATGTATAAAAAAAATCGACATAAATAATAAATTAACAACTTTTGTTTTTTAATTTGTTATTTATTAACCAAAAAAAATGAAATAAATAAATAAATAAATTTTCTTTTTAATTTATTGTTTAATTCAACACCTAACATCCATGCTAAAATAAAATTTTCATTTTAATTTTGTTAAAACATAAAAATAACAATTTGTTGTTTAAAAAAATAAAATAAAATTTGCCCTCATTCATTCCTAAACTCACTACTTGTTCCCTAACAAATCCAACAGTTTTTCAAATGTTTTCAATCAATTTTCCTGCAAACCAATAAAAACATTTCGAAAAAGTATTGCACAATCAATGAGTACATTGCATGAGGACATGCAACCAATTTAGTTGAGGGAGGGAGAACTACATTCACTACATATTCACTTCCATGATTCCATTTCTTCACCACTATCACTCCATTTACCATTCACCAACATTTAGTTTCCAATGATACTTTGTTGCACTTTGCTTCATACGCAATATTGGCATGTTTCATTAATATTACAAAAAGGCTTTCTTATGCACATTATGATTTCCAGTGAGTGCTTACATTATTATTGAAGAAAAGAGAACAGAAAATGAAATGAATGTTGTTAACACAAGAACCAACATTCTTTGTATTCATGGTTGTCACACAAGAACCAACCATAAGAAAATGTAAATTGTTACTCATGTCTTTCACATATCCTGGAAACATTCATTATTAAAAGATATCATCATGTAAAGCCAAAGTTCAAGATGCCAAATGTTCTTAAAAGATACCCATGCATGGTTGCATGAGGACATGCAACAAGTTCAGTTGGGGAGGATGTTGGGACTCAGAAATGTCATATTTTCATCCACCTTTTTCTTCACTATTCCTTACATTTCATCATCCCATTAACCTTTTATCATATCATTTTCATACATACATTTGGGTTTCACCTTCTTATTTTCCATTTTATTCATTTTTGTATTATAAGTGAATTTATGATTAATTATTAGAAAATGTACATATTTTTATATATATCTCAAGAATATGTGATTTTTGTGACGTGTAAGAAATATGTGAAGAATTAATATCTCCTCCACCATATCAAGGAGATAATTATGCAAGCCTTTTTCCTAAGGAGAAAATCATGGAGACATATCTTATCCAATTCCTAAGGAGATAATTAGGAGAAAAGCATGGAGGATTTGGTTGGCATATCTTATCCAAGACATGTGAGAGATTTATGGGATCATGTTTGAGAGATTTGTGCGATCATATCTTGTAATAATGGGAAACTAGTTGAGAGTGCTTGAGAGAATATTGGATATGTAATTATGGAAAGGTTATCTTCCTCATGTATATAAGAGAGTGCTCTCTCTTCATTGGGAGGAGGAATAATGAATAATAGAGAATAGAGATTAACTTTGATTCATATTCTTTTATTGTTATGCTTTCATGATTTGTAATTTAGTTCTTGTAATATAATTCGACATAGTTTTATTGTTGTGAACTCACATATGTTGTTTGTAATTCACTTCTTCACATGTTGTATTGCTTTTCTTTTATGCAACTTCCTGATTTCATAGTTAATGTTTCAATGCCTTCTTAGATTAATTTGATTTCAGTAATTTAGATTAGATTAGATTAGATTAGTTCCACTTCAGTCCTGCATATATAGTGCATGTGTCTCGTAAGTCTACGGACCTCGAGTTGACAAATTAAATAGTTGGGTAAGTACTACAACATGATTAAACAAACATAGTTTCACCCAACATACTTCATTGTATTAATTAAAAGCTCTTTTATTTGCTTCTATGACTTTTACTTCTTCATGACAGATCTTTCCTTGTATTCCATATTCATCCTCCAAAGGGTCTAGATAAGCATTGGAACCTTCCAATTCAGCTAAAGTTTCTATCTCTTTGTCTTGGTCTAAGAATCCTTTACTCTTGCATGATAGCATCTCAGTGTCTCATCTTGGAAAGTGTCCTCCTTGTGACCTCTCCTCAGTAACCCTTTGAAATCATCTTTCCATTGTAAAATGATATCACTTGAAAATGAATTCACTCATGCCAAGACAACTTTCATCCCATAATTACCTATTTTATTTGTGCTTTCTCATACAATATACTAATTGTGAAGAGGCAATCAGAAATGGTTTTGAGAGAGAGACTAGGGATTTCACGATTCAACACTATAGGGACTGAGGGATGGCCACATTATCCTATGAAACTGTGCAATGTACAATTAGGTAAGGCTTATCAAGGTCCTGCGTAGTGGGAAAGTCCAATAGACAAGGCGATGAGCTTGCTGACTGAGGATGCATAGTGCGCAGTGCTCAATGAAAAGGAGGCATAGATTGCATAGTTTAGATTCACAGGGACTAAGGGATGACCCCACTATCCACTAGCACTATAAAAGTATAGTAGGAGGAAAGACAGGAAAATGTACTACGCAGTGAGATGTTTGAGTTAGCAAGGATGGTAAGACTAGGCACTGTAACTACTTAGTACGTAGTGATTGAGCAGAAGACTCCAAGGATTGAGAAGTTAAGGGTTGTAGTGACCTAAATTTGGGCTTATTTTCCACTATAACTATGCAATGCATAGTAAGAGGCTCACTTGGTCAGAGGATTGCACAGTTGGATGAGGTAAGCAGTAGAAGGTTAAGCCACAATGCCTAGAAGATGCTCACTGAACCATGAAAGAAAGATATATTTCACATTACGCAGTTTTCCATTGCAAGGGGATGAATAATTCCTTACTATCACCTAGAAGTGTTCAATGTGAAATATAGGTCAACACTGACCAAGGCTTAGTGTAGTGAGGTAGTACAAACATCAAGAGTTCAATGTATATACTGTGAAGGTACTCATTGCACAATAATGGGAGTTATCCCTGTGAAGTCTCAGTGAACAAGTATAGGAGTTACATATTGCATCAATGGGGCTTATGAATGAGAAATTTTCATTGCCTAGTTAAGGGTTATAGATTTCATAACTTGTGCCTAACAGGATGACTAAGAAGAGATAAAAAAATGGCTAAGTGTGGGATCATTGGGATAAGAGAGAGAAAGACATTCAAGCTAGTTCCAAATAGAGATCAAATACATGTATACCATAAATACAAGGTAAAGAAACATACAATAGCCAACAATGATACATATAGATTGAAATGACAAAAAAACAACACTTATTTATGAGTGTGATAGTTAAAACATAAGATTACGATGCTTAAAGTGCAAGTGGAAATACAAGTGTTGACTAAAATTGAAAAGTGCACTGAGAGGAGAAAATTTCCAGCACATATTCTAATTGTAAATATCATCAACTGGTGTAAGAGAATAGTGCTAGAGATGCCTCTATAAAGTGTGTCATGGTTCTCTTTAAATATGTGAGAGAAGACGAAAGTAGTACTGTACGCAAAGATGAAAACGACACATGAAAGAATATAAGTAGGCCAAATGAAACTCTTGCAAAGGATTAAAAAAACTTGACATGTTTAAGAGAAAAATAAAGTGAAAGGACACTTGAAAAATAAAAGAAACAATTGAGATACTCACTTAGAAGATCAAGAATTTGCAACCAAGAGTGAAGGAATTCTCCCTATACTCCAACAGTGCATAGATCTCAAAAGCTAAACATGGATATGATGATGAGCTTTGGACTAGACTCTGTATATTGGGAGAACAAACATATAGTTAGGGATGCTATTAATGAGTGTGCTTTATGCATGTCCTAAACTAGGAGAAAAGAGTGAATTGAATAACTTGTAGAAATACATTCTCATTGTCAGCAAAACATGTGCAATCACCATCTGCAAAGGATGCCCTTACACTGTCACTATCCATCAAGATTGTACATTCATTGTCTATGGGAACTACACAATGCAGTATCTCCATATATTTTGCAAGAATTGATTTAAAGAACTACGTAGGCACTGTCTTCAGGAGATGCACAATCATCATCCTCAAGGGGTTGTGTAGATATTGTCATAAGGAACTACACATCCATCGTCATCAGGAACTACACAGTGATTATTCTTAAGGGTTTCACAATGGTTGGCTCATGAACTTCTAGGCTTATTTAGAAAGAGTATGATTGTGAAGAGATCATGAGTTATGCATCTGAAAGCAAGTAATTCATCAATTATAATTCCCACAAAGGGACTAGAACACTTGATCAACATAACCAAAATATGACACGACCATAAGGAGGCTCCAAAATTCAACTGTAGGAAAATTTTGGATGGTATTTGTTGTAGAAACAACACGTGGCAACATACTGGAAGAACTATAGCCTCTTTTTTTAGGTATATCTTTAAGCACAAAGTCTTAGCCTTTCAGGAAATATTGATTCACCATGTAGATCACCCCATCTTTACCACTTATCTTGGTTAAAGATATAGTCTCTCCCATCTCTTTCTTGGCTTTAAACACATTTACAAGACTAGTCATACCTCAATTGTTTCTATAGGGGAGAGGGATAATAAGTATTCATGAGATTTTGATATTCAAAGTTAAGAACTTCGCCCAGTGTTTCTTCGCTGCCAGCGAGCTTGTTTATCTTGGTAAAGTCACCTCAAGGAATCACAAGCATTTCTTCATTCTTGTTTAGTACCCGACGAAGTTTCTTGCTTCACCTATTTGCACGAGAAGCCTTTCTCTTCCTCATCGTTTATTTTATTTTCAATATGCTTCAACATTTATTAGACTTTTATTTCATTGGGTGGAAGATGGATCTTGATGTATTTTATAAGTAGGAGAGGTTTTTCCTTGTTTGAGGGATTTGAGTTATATTTGAAATTGATATGATCATTTAAAGTTTTCTCCTTTCCCTTCTGTACTCGATTGAGTTGACATGTCATAACACCATTCATTTACAAGGCCAATTTAGGAATCAAGATCCTAAAGTAGTCACGGGCTTCGTAGTTCCACCAAAGGTTTTATGTCTAGAATGAATCGTATTTTCCATCCAGTCATCATTGAATTTTAAAGATATGTAAACCCAAACAAATAAGGGGATCAAAGACTAGCCAAGCATTGCTCATTGTAAATAATTTCACTTTTAAAGCTTTGCCACCATATCCTTCGAGCCAAACAAGAGAAATTTTCATGCACGGTCTTATTAAACAATAAACGAAAGAAAGACACGAGACAAGAAGGAAACAAATTAGAAGAACAAAGAAAATGTGAGACTAAATAGAAAACAATATGTAAAGAAAAAAGAAAGAAAACAAAGCAAATGAAAATGTTAGATGAAAAGAAAAATGCATGCTCAATATAATGTAAAATAAAACTAAAATGTGACTAGACCTACTCCTAACCTAACCGGCTAGAAGTTTAGGGATAAGTGTAGTGAAATTTCCAATGTAACCATACAAGTTGCTCCTTACTTGCATGAAGAAGATATGATAAATTGGAAATGATATAAAACAACGTGCATAAATAAAGACATCAACTTGAATACCTTGCACAAAAAATTAAAGGTATTTCAGACTAGCAGAAAGATGTTCCATAAATGTTATCCTTAACCAATCTGCAACCCTACCTTTTTTATTAGAACAATGACACAAATCTCAAAAGATTCTTGTGAATGTTACTTCAACGGTTGATCCAGGTGGATATTGGTGGCCACCCACCAATTCCACTTGGAACCCCACCATTGTTTCTTTCAGTTTTTCAGTTTCCTTATTTGTAGCACAATTTACTATTTTTGGCAGTTTTTCAGGTCTTGAACTTCTGGAGCCGTTTTTCGGCCCTAAATGATGTTTTTTGGGAAAATTGGGAGAAACATGGGTCCATGGACAAATTTTTCTAATCCCAATGTTGTAGTCCTTGGATAGGTCTTTCTAATGAGGTATTGTGCACGTCAAACAAAGATCATATGCCAAAGTTACGCCCCCGAGAAGTTGATGTACCAATTTACCCAAAACAGGGCCCATAGTTTGGTGCTTCATCTCTTAGGGTTATGGTTTTGGATGTTTATGGTTTTCCATTATTTATCAACAATAAATAGGCCTTCGAGCCATATTGTAAGATAGTTCAAAGGCACGTAGCTGCCACATTTCTTCTCAGAGATAAGCTACCATAGCCCGGGCTAGTTTATTTCCATTTATGTTTGTAAGCATATTTCAGTATTTTACATTAATGAAATGACGTATTACTTCTGCTGTATCTCTGTATTTAAGGTTATCTCTATGATTTTTTGCATTCCTATTCAAATTCGGATTAGTGGTATCAGAGCAATCTTCTCTTTCTTTGTTTTACTTTGCATGTCCCCAACGAGGTTGGGATATAAGGAGTTAGGGCTTGAACTAGTCAAACCTTTGCAAGACCAGCCTCGCAAATCCTGACAGCCTCCCATGGTAGATGAAAAGAATGCTGAGGGGGTAGGAGATCCTATCAAAATATTGCTTGAAGAGGCCCTCGAGTGACAAAGGAACATGATGATGGACAACTTTGCCAAGATCCTTCAACGACTACCTAAGGGCAACACATATACTTCCAGTAGCTACTCTGGAAGCACCACACCCTATAAGGTACAAGTTAACTTTGACATTCCCATATTTGAGGGTCAAATAGATGCAGACACTATAGATAAATGGTTAAATTTGCTAGAAGGGTATTTTTCTGTTCATGATTCTTCTGGCTAGGAAAAGATTACTTTTGCTCTTTTCAAAGTCATCCCCCACGTCAAGGACTGGTGGGATACCTACTACGAGCAGAAGGATGAAAGTACGGTCTCACTGTTTTCAGCCGCACCCACTTGCATTCATTTCAGAATGCCATCAAGGAGCGGTACTACCTTGTCAGAAGCTATGAAGATAAATACATAAAGTGGACCATGCTCCAACAGGTAAGGGACCAAGACATGCCATGGTTTACCAATATTTTTCATACTCTTCGCACAAAGTTGGGTATCAAGGATTCTGAGCTATATTTGGTACTCAAATATTGCGTCTTCCTACATAGGTACATCTAGTATGAGATGGAGTTCCTGGACATCTCCTCGCTCGGCACGACATACTTATATGCTGTCAAGATCGAGTAGAAGTTTAAACAGAAGAAGCGAGACTTTGGATCTTCAAATCTGAAGCAAGGGAAAGGCACCCCAAAACCACTGAACATAGCAAAAAGCCAAGGCGGGGTGGCCCAGGACAACCCCCCAAGCCGTAAGAAAAGAACAACACAACGAAGCTGAAGAAGGACACGGGAAAGTGGTGTGAGTTCCATAAGAGCTCCACTCACAACACAAGTGACTGTTGGGCCAAGCATTCACTGGTGGCCAAGCTAAAGTCTTTAGAATCAAATGTATGTTTAGACTCTGAGTCAGAATCCAATAAGGGGAACGAAAAAGCGAAGCAGATTATTGATGTAGAGCCTAACACCACCGTTGCCACCATGAATATCCAGAAGGAGGAACCCAAAGATCCAGAGGAGGAGGAGCGCCTCTTCCACTCCCAGATGTGGGTAAAGGGCTCCCCGCTACAATTCATTATCGACAGTGGGAGTCAAAAGATCCTCATTTCAACAGAGGTCATGAAGCAGCTGGGCTTAATGAACACAGTACATCCACAACCATACACCATCGAGTGGCTTCAACAAGGATGGGATCTTCACGTGAGCCAGTAGTGTCACCTTCCAAACGACATCAAGCCCTTCACAGATGAGGTATTGTGTGACGTTGCTCCCCTCCATGTTTGTGATGTATTATTAGGCCAACCATACTTGTGGAAGTGACATGCTATATATGAGTCAAGGCCTTGTGTTGTTATTGTTATTTTGGGAAATAACTTGTACAGGATAACAGAGGTAGCACTACCTACTACCATCTATTTGGTTACTGCAAAACAATGTAATAAGCTCATTTCCAAAACCAGGAAATTTTTTTTCCTAATGATATGCCCTCAAGGAAAGAAGAAGACGGTGGTCACAACCTCAAGATAGGGCCCCTCTACACAACAACTACAGATGGACAAGGACGTGGAGGAGAATGAGGACATCTTCACCTCCCCCGTAGGGGTTCCTCTACACTATCAGTTCAAGCACTCCGTTGATCTGACCCTAGGTGCACCACTACACAATGGACCAATATATCAATGCTCCATTCTAGGGAATGATGAAATCAAGAGGCACATTTAGGAGTTTCTGCAAAAAGGTCGCATCCGACCGAGTTCATCGCCCTGTGGGAGCCCAATCGTGTTGCTACAAAAGAAAGATGGGACTTGGAGACTCTGTATTGACTATCAGGCACTGAAATAGATCACTCTCTAGAATAGGTACCCAATCCCACGGATTGATGACCTTATGGACCAACTGAAGGGGGGAAAATATTTCAGCAAGGTCGATTTGAAGTCAGGACATCACCAGGTACCAATCGAATCCTCCGATGTGTGGAAGTCTTCCTTCAAAGACAAGGAGGGCCTTTTTGAATGGTTGGTTATGCCTTTCGAGTTGACAAATTTTCCTACAACCTTCATGAGGCTAATGGATGATATCTTATGGCCATTCACCAACTCATTTTTAGTGGTATACTTAGATGACATCTTGATCTTCAGCCATAGTTAGGAAGAGTACCCCCACCACATCTGACAGGTTCTCCAAACACTACGGCAACACAAGTTATGTGCCAATTTGGAGAAATGAACTTTTGGCATGACCCAAGTTCAGTATCTGGGATACTTTATTGATCAATAGGGGGTGCATGTCGATCCAGCCAAGATCCAAGTCATTCGAGATTGGCCATCTCCAACCACTCTGACAAAGCTCTGCAACTTTCTAGGTCTTTCCAACTTCTTGTGCAGGTTCGTGTTGGGATTTTCTCATATCACTTGGCCCTTGAGTCAAGTCACCAAGGGAGGAGCGAAAGAAAAATTCTTTTGGTTTGAATCTCAACAGAAGGCATTCAAAAAGTTGAAACATTGCCTCTGCTCAGCACCAGTGCTCACATTACCACACTTGAAACAACCATTTCAGATCAAGAAAAATGCGTCTGACTATGTTGTTGGGGCAGTCCTTACTCAACACGGGGATCCAGTGGCATACCACAGTGAGACACTTTCAGACACAGTCTGCAAGTATCCCACTTATGAAAAAGATATGTATTCCATTGTGCAGGCCTGCTAACAAAGGAAGCATTACATTTTGGGGAAGGAAACGGTCATCCACACAGACCACCGACCCGTGCAGTTCATACAGATGCAAGGGAAGTTGCAGAATGATCGCCATCAGAAGTGTTCCACATATGTGCAACAGTTCCATTTGAATATCAAGTATAAGAAGGGCAGCACCAATAATGTTGCAGATTGCCTCAGTCGACCACTGATCATGGCGTTAACCACCATGCTCAATTCTTGTGGGAACAAGACTTCTGATTGGCCACTTCTCTACAAAAGCGACCCAAAATTCGGCCACACATACCAGACACTATTGGAGGGTCAGCATGTTCCATATTTTCACCTCCAGGATGCACTGTTATGCTAGCTGGGCCACCTTTGTGTTCCTTCAAGTGAGCGTGCCAAGATTATTTGGGAAGCACACTACAGTCGGGCGCTGGGAATTTCGGGGTCGAGAAAATGGTGGCAGTACTACAGAAGTATTTCTGATGGCCGAATCTTCAATAGGATGTCGGGAAGTACATTAGATCCTGCACTGCCTGCACCATTGCCAAACCAACCATCAAGAAGCAAGGCCTCTATACTCCGCTTTATACCCCTAATCGACCTTGGGAATCCATCTCCATGGATTACATGTCAGGCGTTCCTTCTACTAAGCATCTGCAAAAGGAACACGTCACCGGAGCCTATCAGAAACTCACACCACTCTGATATGGTCCTTACACCATTACGAAGGCTGTGGGAGACAATTCATTTGAGCTCACAATTCCCCCATTCCTTGGCGTGCACCCAATGTTCAATGTGGATTGCCTTCGGCCATACTTTCTACCTTTACTAGACACATCTGACATTGCACAAAAGCTCACACCAACAGAGTTAAATCCAAATTGCATGGAACAAGCTACAACTGATCGGATCATGGACATGTAGATCAAGCACACTTTCCAGCAGAAGATCCAACTGTATCGAGTTGTCAAAGCAGGCCAACTCCTTCACCAGGGCAAGTGGCTCAGTAGGGACCAAGTTCAACAGAAGTTTCCTCACCTCATGGAGAACTCAACGTAATGGGGACCAATGCTTCCTAAGGGAGAGGAATGATCCAGGTGGATATTAGTGGCCACCCATCGATTCCACTTGGACCCCCACCATTGTTTCTTTTAGTTTTTCAGTTCCCTTATTTGTATCAATTTACTATTTTTAGCAGTTTTTCAGGTCCTGAAATTTTGGAGCCGTTTTGAGGCCCTAAAAGACATTTTTTGGGAAAACTAGGGGCAACATGGGTCCATGGATTTAGTGTTTCTCATCCCAAAGTTGTAGTCCTTGAATAGATCTTTCTAACAAGTTATTGTGTGTGTCAAAGGGAGATCGTATGCCAAAGTTACGACCCTTGGAAGTTGATGTACCAATTTATCCAAAAAGGGGCCCACATTTTGGCACTCCTAGGGTTAGGGTTTTGGACGTTTAGGGTTTTCCATTGTTTCTCAACAATAAATTGGCCTTTGAGACTCATTGTAAGATAGTTCATAGGCATGTAGCCGCCACATCTCTCCTTAGAGATAAGCTACCTTCGCCCAAGCTAGTTTATTTCCATTTTTGTTTGTAAGCATATTTCGGTATTTTACATTAATAAAATGAAGTATTATTTCTGATATATCTCTATATTTATGGTTATCTCTGTAATACAATGCATTCCCATTTAAATCTGGATCATCGATGTTCTCATTCTTAGAAAACTTCAAGAAATATAGAAAATTATTATTAACAAAAAATCTTACTAACAAAGATGTTTCCAACCAATCATAGATTGAATCATGGAATTCAAACCAGTTATTTTGAAAACCCTTAAACTTTTGGGAGAATGAACTTTCAATTAGTGCATTCGAATCATGGCAATAATCTTGAAAAGTAAAGATAACATGATCGCATTCAGAAACCTTGTGAAGATAATGAGATCCTGACATAACCATAAGCAAAGACTGAAGTTCCTCAATCACTTGTCAAGTGTCTGAAAAATGAAATGATAAATCATAAAGATTAGCGAGTTCAACAAGATCAAATGATGTAAAAAAAAATCATCAAATATACTAGTGGGAAAATGATTATTTGAATCACAGTTGTTAGACCCATTATTATGGTCAAATTGGTAGCTTAACATATAAGATTCTTGATTCTCGATCAATTCCCTATGTATCCAATTCCATACCAAACTATTAATATGAAAGTTTTGGGAATTAAAAACAATTGTTGGCCTTGTAAATTTGGGAAACCAATTAGAATAACATGTTGAGAAAATGTTAGAAGGATATGTCAGATCAAATTTAGTATCAATATCAACATGGGGTTTTTGATCCATTAAATGATTCAAGCATTGGATGA
Source organism: Pinus tabuliformis (assembly GCA_031772625.1). Classification (NCBI taxonomy): domain Eukaryota; kingdom Viridiplantae; phylum Streptophyta; class Pinopsida; order Pinales; family Pinaceae; genus Pinus; species Pinus tabuliformis. The sequence continues at coordinate 1,110,511,878 of CM062804.1, read as the reverse complement.
TACTCAAAAGGATTGATCATGCCATAATGAAAATGATTAACTTCATAGCATTCACAAGAAATATTAGGAGATAATTATTCACAAAAGCACCTAATATGTATAAATCCTTTGGTAATTGATAATCTTTATCTCGATAAAGAAGAAGATTTATTTCATAACTCTATGCATCCATGAAATATATATATTCCAATCCAACATTCAATACAAGATGTTTACATGAAGATGAATTAATTGAAACATAAATCTCAATCCGATAGGAAACCAAATCTTAAAATTTAGAAAAATTATCTTGGAAACATTGAAAATCTTTCAAGAATGAGTTTACATTTGGTGAAATAATGTAGAGAAAATAATTATGTGAGAAAATAGAAATCTGACCTAGTTCAAGACCCCATTAGGATTGCGAGAATGTGACATAACTATAAATGAGAGTTGAAGTGTCTCGACTCCCTGACAATTTCCCGAACTTTCAAATGTTGAATACATATATTTTGAGAGTTGATTCAAATTGTGAATTGTATGTGACAACTACTATCGGTTATTTAAAAAAGATCACTATTATCCAAATGGAAACAATCTACATCACTGGATTGATCATATTTTTCTACCTCAAGGAACATATTGCTCAAGTAATAAGTTTCTTATGATTGCATATCAGAGGATGTATAAATAAGAGAAATCTCTAGAAAATTGAACTAAGAAATTATCCTCATGCATGACTAGAAATAGCAAGGCATGGGATTAATGCTTAATAATTTCACTATTTCTTCCTAGTCACATTTAGAATTACCACCTTGTGTCAATTCAAAAATATGCTGATCAGTCTATGAATTCCAAAAGCATGGATTATTTTCACCACGAGTAAATTCATTAGGAACAAGAAGGCACAAGGGTTAGTGAACTGAAGAAGAAATTCACATAAGATAATATTCTTTGAGCAAATTAGATTATAGATTTAAACCTTTCAATCGAAGCCTACTTGAGAAATCAAGAAATGAGTGGGTGTACCTAGGCATTCATCACCATCTATATATATATATATATATATATATATATATATATATATATATATATATATATATATCAATGGAGTCATTTTCATTAGAATGATGGCTGTCCAAGTCTTTAGTTTGATTAAGCATATTGATTTCAGTTCATTGGTTGATGAGATCACAAGATTTTAGATCAGCCAAGAATGAATGAATGACATCTTGACATTGAGGACTTTGAAATAGGAAAGGGAGATTAAAATCATCTTCACCCTGCCACTCCTTTACTTGTGGAATGTGACCACCTTGTACCTGAGTAAAACTTGGACCACTGGATTGAGAATTGAGAGTATCTTAAGAACTTTCTCGTGAAGAAAATTGATCAAGTGAATTAGGGTACGAAAAGTCATGAGGTGTAAGTGATAGAGGATGATGTATATCCCTTGAAGAAATAATACTTTCAATTGAAACAGATTCAGGATTAGGATTATGTGCATTGATGTGATCTTGAAAAGTCAACGGATCAACCTCCACCTTAGGCTCCATGGATTTATTAAGACATTGGAAGTTTTCTCGGATAATATCTTGACCATGGGAAGCAAAATATGGTGGAAGAGGTGGATCTAAAATTTGATTTTCAGATTCCCTAAATTCAACAATAGCACCAAAGACTACCTTGTTAGAAAATGAAAAGGGAGGAGGACAAGGGAAAAAAGGGGAATTCAATTTTTCCTCTCAGATTAGAGACATATTATGATTAATAAAATTTGGGAGAGCACAATCAACCAAGGATTCAAATTCACAATTTTTTAAAGAGATTTGAATAAAATGCCGAAACGTTTCCTTGGAAAAATCCTAATACACATATTCTTCGTGAAATTCATAAGTGAAGAAATTTATTATCAAAATCCTCTACTGATTCATCGAATTCCATTCTAAGTTGATTAATCCTTTTATAAACATCTCGATAATCCTACATGTCAAAGGCTCGATGAAGCTCCTTGAAAAATTATTCAAATGAATGAATAGAAGCAGATGGTAAGCTATGAAACCATAGTTTAACTCAACCTTCAAGAGTGAGGGTGAATAATTTACAAGCAACATATTCATAGTTCACTTCATAAAAATCATAAAACTTAAGAAATTGAGATGTGTGCTCAGTTATAGATGTTTCAACCTCGCCATGACACTTTAATTGAGACAAGTTATAAATTAGTTCCATGGGGACTGTAAGATTTATTCTATTAAAAAATCATCATGATATTATGATTTGGGAATGAGCCACTCAAGGTGAGATATTCAAAACAAACTCAATGGGTTATGCTTGTCATCGACCCTCCTTCTAGTGCCACTTTTTGATGGTGTTGGAAATCCACCAACAAAGGGGCTCTCCTTAGTATGAAGTCCCAACTAGACCTCACATTGTTTGGAGTAGGGGACCCATTCGGATAATAGGCTTGACCACCATTAGTATTAGGGATTTTTCTTGGTTGTAATTATCATTATAAGAGAATATCTAGGCAATATTTGAAACAAGCAAGTTGACACTGTGAGGCATACAATTTTAATGTATATAAGGTACTTTCACGAAAGGGAAAGAGAGAGTGAGCCTATAGAAGAAAACAAATATTACTATCCCAAACAAGACACACAAGAGCATAGAAATAATCATTAGTTAACCCATAAAATAGATCACAAGATAAAAAATGAATATAAAATCAAGTTATAATACACATCCAAGAATATGGATACCAACACCAACGAAATAGTTCATTTTAATTAGTATGTGTAAACATAACCATACACTACAATCAATGAATGAATAGTCTTACAATCATTCACAACATATGCATGTAAGTGCGCCAACTCTAAGAGCTTCATATATTAAGTGAAATTTCCAAGATACATGATTACAACGGTGAAAAAATAGCCCCAATAGTGGACCATTAAGTCACTAATTGATCCTTTCTATAGGCCATTCGGTCACATCTACTCAATAGGCCTAAAAACTGGATCAATCAACATACATGAACACTTTGTCATATTCCCTTTGAAAATACCTAAGCATCATTTCTCCAAAATGTTTGTGTTTCTGGGTTTGTTTGCTAAAAAACCACGTTTTTAGGCCCAATGCACTCTGTGTTCTTGTCTACTATCGTTAGGTACAAGTTTCATACCTGAGCATTGGAATTGATCAACGCAAGTTTCTCCCTTCTACAGGTGTGTTGATTCTAGAATTTCAGGAAAATTAATTTTTTTTTTAATCTTCCTCTTCCAAAAGCTTCTAAGGTGGTCTTAACTATTGACCGTGGATATAGATCTCAAATTCAATTTTGATCCTACCTTAGTGGTATTATCTCTTATCCCTTGAGCTTATCCTCCCCCATAAGTGGATCTCAAGTCTAGATTGGTAAATCCTAAACTACCATGTTTACCTTATAAATTATTGCCTCCCATGGAGTTCCATTTGGATTTTGGAGATTATTAGGTTGGCTTTTGGAGATTGCTAGTGCCCTCATCCTGCTTCTTTGAGCTTAAGGAATCATCATCCATTTTCATTAGGGTTGAGTGTGAATGTTTGCTTTGTGACAAGGAAGGACTCGTCAAGTGGGGAACACATCTACAAAGTCAACTTATACATATGGTTGTAAATCTATCCTTTATTTATTAATATAAAAAGAATCATGTTTTCCTATACTTATGTTGTGTTTATGCTCTTGTATTTCAATGCCATGTTGACTCATTGACTAGAGATATTGGATTATGCTATGTGGATATTGTAGTTCCTTTTCTTATTTAAGTCATTATTGCAGGTTCCATTTATAGTGTGTGGAGCTAGGATTGGAGCTTATGGGAAAAACGGATAGGACGACTTGTTATGAATTCCAAGTAGGTTCCTTTTACATATTCCAATCTCTTTAAGGAAAACATTGTCTCTTTTTGTCCTCTATTGTTCCAGATCAAACCAATACATCTAGTGAATTCATTTTTTCCAGCAGAAGTGAAATTCCATATAACAAATTGGTGACTCCACTGGGTAATGGTATTTCCATTATTGACTTCCGTGACCTTAGAATTTTTTCACCTCTTAAAGCGATCTTAATTGACTTATTCAGACAATGTTTGACCTCAGGAAAACACATTTTTGATCTTGGTTGTGTTTCTTGTGTTGTGTTTTGACCAAAATATCCCCAAGACATTCTATGTTCTAAGACAGGGTGCCCCAACACACCTCTTTTATATTGTACATGCGATGCAATGCATTGTTACCTAATTTTCACCTACGCTGATCATTTAGGATGCAAAATATTTGTATTTTTTTCCTTTCTCTTTGTTCTTCTTTGGTCCAACAATTTTTCCTTGAGTCTCTCAGTTTGTCTCTATCTTTGAAAAACATTCGTTATGTTTTATTTTGATTTTAATAGCCTTTGATGAGAATTTATTTGGATTTTTCTTTGTTCCTATTAATTAAGTCTTTGTTGAACATTTTTCTTCATAATTGGTTGGCTTGAACAAATTGATACTACATTCATATTCAGTGTGATTTATTTTATCAGTTACCTAGCTGCATATTAGTTTTTATTTCATTTGAAGATTAAGAGGAAAGACAAGAAAATTTTCATTATTTTAACCTTATATGGTTTTGAATTTAAATTGGAACAATTGCATTAAAAATAACTACTTAGGAAGTTTTGTTTGATCCATTATTATATGTTGCATTACTCTTTATTTCTTCCCTTCTATGAATACAATTTCATTGAAAATAAAAGAATTCTTATTATCATGCTAGATTGCATTTTAGGGAATTCAGGTAAATTCATTCTATGAGCCTTGAAATTGAAACTTAATTCAAGATCAACTGTAAAAGTTACTCAATCAATATAAGTAGCATTTGGAACATTAACAACACACCCCGAGGTCTAGGCTAGAGACATGTTCCAACATCTTTAAACGTAGGAGATGTCATTACATGTTTGAGTTACATTCCGGAGGTAGTTGGTATTCCACATATGTAAGTGTATTAGATTTTTCTCCATGTACCTTTGGGTATATTGGATGGCACTCCATGCAAAAGAAGTATATGGGAATGCTTCCTATCATACATGATGCATGAGACAACCCTACTATACACTGTACTTTCATGTATCTCCAGGTATATTTTGGAAGTCCCCTATAGGTTGCTATCTTACTATAGGTAACTGAGTCGGACGCCTTGTATACTATGATACACCGAACACAACATTTGAGGATAGTTACTGCATGTACTGGAAATGGTATTCTATAATTCACAGTTTCTTGTTAAACCCTTTTTCCTAGTTACTCCTATTTTGTTTTATTTGTGTCTTTAATTTCTAAAATTAATTAATTGACTGTGAAACAACACCCTCACCATGAAATAACTCCTTAGTAGAACTTAGGTTGAGACTAATGGAAAAAATTCCTCAGTCCACCAATGAAGGAAACCCCTTTGATGGGAATCCTGGTCCTTTTCCTTCTTTTCAAAATTTTGGTGCTCCTTATATGGTAATGTTGTCCTTTCCCAGATTTACCATTGGTTTACCAATTTGGTTATTTTTGACCTCCTTGGTTCCGAATGTCCAAACTAATTCTCAATCAAGTATTCCTCCACCTGAAAATCATCAATGTCAAATTGATCCTAAAATTGATGCTTTTCCTTCTTCACCTGCTATTTCTTCGTCCCTTTCTTCCTATTCGCTTGGTGAAAGTATTGAATCTAGTAACCAAGAAACTAAGAAGAATAAGAAAAGGGCGAAGAAGAAGAAGCGAAATGAGAAGGGGGACAGCCAAGTAACCATTTATATGAATGCGTTGACGGTGTTGGACCTGCCAACATGTCAGGGGATCTCCCTGGAAAGAAGTCCCAACTAGACCTCAGACTGTTTGGTGTAGGAGTCCCAACAGTGGGTCGTATGGTATCACCTTGACCAGGGTTGCATGTAGAGGTAAGTAAGATGTAATTGTTGGTAGAAAGGGTTTGACATGCACAACAAGTCAAGGAAGGTACATGAATGGTTCTAACACATGAAAGTTAGAATGAGTGTGCCCCTTCGAAACGTGTGTAAACATGCAACTTAGAAGGGAACACATGAGCAAAGATGCATCACGAACTGGAAAGTAGGTGAACCAACAATCCAAAGTGATGGTTAAACCAACAACACATCTCAATAAGATTCATACATACATATGCATACATGCGTAAGCAAACATTTACATATATGATTAGAGTAACCAAGTTAACTGAAATCCAATAACAACATATGCATGAAACTTGATGGCTCTATTATATTATGAAGTGAAAGTTCCAATCATACAATACAACCATGACCAACCACTAGCCCCGATAACGGAACGTTACAGTCACTATCTCTTGCTCCTCTAAAGAGACGTACTAGATCTGCACTATGGAGAAGCTAAGGCTCCTTACAATACTCTCCAAGCTTTCTCTAAGATACTCTTATTGGAAGCTTGACTACCCAAAATCCCTTACAATGAGTTATGAGGTACTATAAATAGAAAAGGGTGAGGTGACCCTTGACTTCCCCCTTTGTGACTCTTCACCTACCCTCATGACTCTTCAACTACTCTATGAATATTACATTCAACTATCGGTACTTAGACTTCCACTTTACAAGATGTTACACACAATCTGCACATGTAACAATGTGAGACAAAATAGGCTTGAGAAAGCCATGCAAGCTATCACAAACACTCAGACTATTGTGGTAAGACCAACTCTTTGACATCCTTGAGATGATCGGCAGTGGTGAACTAATGCTAATCTTGGTTGTCCTTGATGGTGTCCGTGTGCTCAATGGTGACATCCTACTGAAAGCGAACTCTTGCCTTTGTTACATCCGGGTACATCGATAAGACTCCTCTATCCAACTCGTCTGATAACATGTGTATCATTGTCTTGAGTGCAGATGGACCAACAACATACTAATGCGTAGTGTCTTTGTTGATCTCCAAGTGTGTACTGGTGACTATGCACATTGACTTGTCAACATACATGTTCAGCTCCAGTCGGGTGGGATCGCATGCGTGCGTATAATGACATCCATGCTCCTGAACACCCTTGCATGCGATCGATGACACTTCTCACCCTATCTGCTCTATGCCAGCTACTGTGCTAGCTTTATAACATGTATGGGTGCAGTTCCATCAGTCTGTGTATGTTAAGGCTCCTGTTGTACCTGTTCCTGCTACAAGTTTGTCTCTCGTCTGTGCAGCTCTTGTTCTTCCTTGAGTTTCCACTTCAACACCTGCAACTCCTTTTCTCTTTCTCTCTCTACTTTCGTGCGATCCTCTTGTCACATCGTTGCCTCATAGCCTCAATGTCCAAAGCTGCTTTCATTACAAGTGGATATGCTTGAACTTGCAACTTTTTTTTACCTTTGTGCTATCAACAACCTTACCCTTGCATTTGTTGCATGCAGGTGTGCTAACTTCTGCTGATGTTGATGGTGCTTCTTTCTGTGATGCTGCTGCCATTTCATTTTCATATCCTTGTCCATGAACAAATTGATGTCTTCATAGATAGGCAATTTGATAAACGCTTGATCGACTTCATCACTAGTTGCGCTCTCAACAATGTCTTTGACTTTGATCTCCTAGAATCCATTGTACCTGTGATTCTAAGAGGTAGACAAACACTTGTGATACCTGGATACATAGAAACACTCATGGAAAGAAATCTGTTAGTTGAAAACCAAAACAAATTGGAGGAATGACATGCAACATACCTGTGTGATTGTCTGTGAAGATTGCAAAATTTTCACCACGAGGCTTGGAGACTGACTACCAAAACTGCACAAGGCACAATTTAGTCTACCATGAGGTTGACTGACTACTGGAACTACACAATGCATAGTCCATCCTAGCCTGCTGAGGACTGAAACTGCGCAATGCACAATTTCAGTCAGTAATGACAACAATCTAGCAAACTGCATTGTGCAGTTTCTAGGGACAACAAGGTGCTGCCTCCTAGAATAACACAATGCAAGACTGGAGGTCAGCACTGGGCCATACATGAAATTTCTAGAGGGAAGGCAGAGTCTTCACTTCGAGAAATGTGCAATTATAGCTGGGAAAGGCATTTTCAGGCCAAGGCATAATAAACCCATCAACGAGCGACTGAAAACATGAGAAGTCTGAATGCATGGAGAAACTGAGTGTAAATAAGAGGGAAGATCATGCATGCAAATAGTAAGTTCAGGATTTAGAGAATGGGAAAGCATGCATGTGTGTGAAGCGAGTCACCGCAATGGTGATTGTCGGTGCAAAATAGTGTCATGCATGCAACAACAGTGAGCTGCGAACGAAAATTGAAATGGTGCTTCTACAAGCTAACATACATTAAATCAACAACAAGCGGTCACTGAAATCAAGTAGAAAACACTTGCACAAAGAAAAATACAAAAAGCGATAGAAACACAACATAAGACATGAGAAGTAGACTCACCTTGAAATAGGTAAGTTGAAAGTGCCAAAGACTCCTGGATGTAGTGTGGGATGTTAGGGTTGCAAGATCAACATGACGAATGAGCTTTGCAATGCCCAATTCATAAGTTTTGATAATATCGAGGTTATGACGTGCATGACACAAATCTAGGAAAAAGCGACACTTGGCGAGAGGTTTCTAAACTGATCTTTGCATGTAAGCCCAAATACTAAAAATAGATCCCTAAAATTAGGGATGCCAATTTGCATGCTTCCTTTTGCTATTTCGGGAAAAGAAGCCCATGCATGCAAATCAGTTTTGCTTAGTCCCGAAGGGAACTGGTCAACCCTGAAGGTACATGCATTAGTCTGTGAACCTGGGATGAAAATTTGTGCAGTTTTTGGGTTGAGCTGGGCTAACCGTCCCTGAGGGATTACACAATTTCTGAGGTCAATAGGTGATTATCTCCTAGAATTGCACATTTTCTGGGTTGAGCTGTAGTGTTGGGTCAGATTGCCTAGTTTTCTGAAGGAGGATTGCCTGATTATTCTACATAATTATGGAGCCTGGTAGGCTGCCCAACTGATTTGAGAAATTTATGGAGGGAAGGCTAGTTTCCCTCCAGAATTGCACAATTTTCTGGGGGAGTGTCTCAACTAGAAAATAGTCTATGTCCAAAATGGCCGCCTATGAAGGGAGTGAAGCAAATTGACACGCACAGGCTGGAAAGCCATTGAAAAACCAATGAACCTATGTATTTGAATGTGCAAGACTGTTACAGGTCTATTTGGGCACATCACTCCCAACATTCAGATCAGTAAAATTAGGACTCATCAAACCTTGATTTAGTTGTTACATGCCCTAGACAAGTCATCACATTGAATGATTCCTTCCATGAAAGTTTCTTAGCCTGAAACCTTGCTGAAATGCCTCCTTAGGACACCAACATAGCCTTGGTTAGGGGTAAATGTACTGTAGAGCAGGCAAACTCATTCAGGCCTGCACTGCAATGCACTTAGGCCCTCTTTGACCTGCACCGGGCGAGATTGAGTAAAATTTGCATAGGGTTCTAGGAATATTCCTTGATTCTAGATCATTCTAGAACGATCCCATCTCTTATCGCCTCCTATGAGCTCGAAATTGGATAGGCTAAGGATCCATTAACCTCCTATCCTATCATCCCTTTCTCCATGGAAACTAAATCCATGTTTGGAAATCCATTCAATACCCTCATTTATGAAAAAACCACCTCCATTTCCTATAAATTGACCACTTATCATAGTGGTCAGGGGGCTAAGATATGAAGTTTCTAAGGAAATTTTGTTGGTTTGAGAATTGAGTTCATGTCAAGCAATGTTATGCTACTAGATTGGTGTGATTTTGATGTGGCAAGGGTTGGGCTGAAGCTAGAGGAGTGGCACGGGATCAGACTATATTGGGTGATACTCTTCCTTCTACACTAATAAAGAGTTTATTCCTTTTCTCATATTATTGTACACATCTATGATGATTATGTGTTTCAATGTCCTCGATTCCATTGGATTATAGTATATAGATCATGTATGCTTTGATAGTTTGTTGTTTCTATTTCTCTTGATGCAGGTACCAATTGAGAAAGTTTAGTTCAAGTGGGAGTGATGAGAGTGATGCAAAGGAAATTAAGGAAGTGAAAGACTACAAGTAAGTTCCTTCATCTCATCTTTCTACTATGGGAAAAGGTTAAACTACTTTCTTTCTATTGTTCTAGGTGTAGTTACCAAACTAGGGAAAATGTGCTTATCTGTAGATGAAAATTCCATATAACAAAGACATGCTGCTAAGGATGGTTGGTAGGGAGGCTCCAAAATGAATCGACGGCAAAATTTTGGAGGCATGTTGTAGCCGCTACAACACTTGGTAGCACACTGGTAGATGTACATCTCTCTGCATGGACCTTGTTCATGAAAAGCAAGTCTAACACCTTTGGAAGTATTGTTCAGTTCTCTAATCATCTCGGCTTCCACACTTGCTTGATTGTAAGATGTAGCATCCGCCATGCTCTTGATCGTTCGACACACATTCAAAGCCAAGCCAACATAGTTGTTTCACTTGGGATGAGGGTTATATTGGTGCACAAGTCACATGATAGTCAGCGTATAAGTTTTCATCTCTGGTGTTGCTCTGCTTCTAGCAGGCCTCGACAGTACCTTGGCAGAGTCACGAAGGAGCACAAGCATCGCTCTTTTGCCAGCGAACTTGGTCAGTACCTTGACAAAGTTTCTTGCATCACCTCTCTACGCAAACAACTTTTCTCTTCTTTCACCTTATTCATTTTCATTCATCTTTTTTCAAAATTTTTCACATTTCCATTTTCAAAACTGTGCATAACTTTTATAGACATATTTGGGCACTGCAACCCCAATCATATATGTCGATAAACCAAGGTCTCTTTCACCCCTAAAAGTGTTGTTTTATACCCTAAAAGATCATGGTCAACTGATTACATCGTTTCCTAGAAGTTCCACCTAAAAAACCACTCAGAACTGGCCAAAACTAGACCATACTAACTGCTCCTTGGTCAAGGTGCAATTCATCTCACCTACTACACACGGGAGGTGCGATGCATACTAAAAATGCCTTCTATAGGGTGTGATGAGTGAGGATGGACAAATGTCCGAGATAGTTTGCTAAGTGGATGCTCATGGAATCTTCTAGAAACTTCTCTTATGACACTTGCCTCTCTGAATTCGCTCAGGGATGAGTGAGAGATCCAAGAAATCTCCAAGTGGAACTAAGAACTACAAGTGGAATGACACTAATAAAAAACACAAAGATGACTCACACCTCTGCAAATATTTATAAATGGATCCCTCATATGAGAGATTTGGAGGCTGGAATTTTGTAATTTGTAAGGAAGTGTTGTTGGTTTCTCTTTGAGAAGACACATTGTATTGTTGGGTGATCTTGCTTTTCATGAGGTGAAGAGGCCTTTGATGCTGGGAGGATGATGCTGGATTAGACAACTGGGTTGTAATCCTCTCTTCTATTTATACTATCAATAAAGTTCTTTGAGTTTTCCTCCATATAATCAAGTATCTGTGAATCTTTTTATTTGTGAATGCAATTGTATGGTTAATGTATTTCTGATTCTGCATTGTTTATGATATCATAGATTGAGATGCTTTGATGGTGTTTTGTTGCTTTGCCTCTACAGGTATTCTATAAAGTGGAATAAGTAGGAGAGGAGTGGAAAACTCTATCAAGGGAGAGAGGAAACAAGTAAGGAGCCAAGCAGAAGATACAGGTTGGTCCTCTTTGCTTCTCTCTTATCTATCATACATAAAGGAAATCTAGAAGCGCTTTGAATTGTTTGTTTTTAAGATAGATACCCATCTTAGTGGGACTAGAAAATCGAAAAGACACTAGTTTTCCTAGAAACAAAATGGCGACTCCACTGGGGAGCGAATAGTTTGTCTGTTTGCTATTTTTTTTTGCTTTATAAACTACAGACAGAGCCTGAAGTTAAGCCAACTAGCCTTCGAACTGCCCTTGTTATGCAAGTGCAAAGTAGATCAACGCTACTTCAGTCAATCTCTGGGTTAGTTTATGAACTGAACATCGGACTTGCAAACATCCTAAGCACCCTTGTGGTAATTCAATAACCTCATAAGATCATACCCCTGTACTTTGTTTTTACTGTCTATCATAGCTAAGATTAAATCACTGAACTTAGTTGCAAATTTAAAGAAAACACCAAGCTCAGTTTCATTCCCTGGTCCATTGCACTATCTATAACTGGCAGCCTGTATGTATCACACCTCCCATGTGTTGCAGGTGAGATGCATCCCCATTTCCCTTAACGACAGGTGCGATGACCGAATGATATTGTTTTTCTCTTTGGAATTTGGTTTTTTCCTCCTTGTTTTCAGCTCTATTCAGTAGTTTTGCTGCTTATTATCAGTATATCATTGCTGAAGCCTTCTTTATTTACATTATTCATCCTCCATTGATCAGGGTTTGTGAATGTTTTTATGTATTTTTCATCATTTACAGTCCTCCTTTGTCAAAACTAGCTTAATCAAACTGTTGTTTTTGATGTAAAGAAGTGTTGTAACTGTCATTTTGAGTCAAAAGAAGAGTGTCGTAAAGTCTTCTTCTTCTAGATAGTCGATTGTAATTTTTCCATTGTATTTGATTTGAATTGTCAATATTTGAAGTGTTGAAAGTAGTTTTCCGTTCGAAATTGAAAGTGTCGTTTTAGTCTTCCTTTCATTTTTTGAAAAGAAATTGTTGAAGTGTCACTTTGAAGAAAATAGTTCAGATCTGTACTTAGTTTTCCTTTTTGGCATTGTCACATTAAGGAAAAAAAACAAATACATGCATGTGCATTTGCATTTAGACTACATGCGGAAAATGATTTAGGAAAAGTGCATTTAGTGTGTGCTTTCCGCTCTTTGTTGAAAGAATCGTACTCTTCTTTCCTTAGTAGCTAGGATTTTCATTGCTAAAAGAAAACAAATGGTTGTTTATCATTTTATATTGCATATTTAGGAATTTTACATCTACATCATGCGGTGAACCTTGAAATAAAAACTTCTAAGCAAGATCAACTATAAAATAAACCTCAATGAACATAAAAACACTTTGGAACCTAACACAACACATCTAGAGGTCTAGGATAGAGACGTATTCTGGCATCATAAAACTTGGTAACTATCATTTTCATAAAAGGTTGGGTGATTCCTCCTCTTTGATACGACAAGTGCTAGTACGGACTTGTGCTCCCCGTATCGTCGAGTATATATTGGGAGACCACAATAGGCTGATATCCTTTATCCATAGGAAGTCATGTCTGCTGCCCTATTGATCGCAATGCACTGAACACAGCATTTGGGAAGATTAACTGCCGTACATAAGTCCTTGTTAATTTCTCTTTAATTTACCACCAAGGTGTATTTTGCAGTTTTGCGATTGGTTTGGTCATCCCTCTGTCTAGATTTCTAGAGTAGTCACTTTCGTTCCTTTTCGACTCCTAAAAAGAAAAGGTCCATTTGAGCACTTGTCACTTCAGGCTCATTAAAAATCGAAGGTGACCAGAGTCATCTTTATATTTTTCTCGACTCTTAAAAATTGAAAAAGTAAATTTTTTCGAAGCGTATTAAAATTTATTTAATTCGGAATAACATTTTCCCCTTTTTAATTTTGAGTTGATCAAGTAATCCACAGTCATGGAAGAAAGTCAATCAAAATCCCATCGTTTACAAAGGCTAGCGAGTCAACTGTCTTTGACTCCAGAAATGAAACCATTCCGGGCAAAACGGTCTCGTTTAACTAAGTCCACTTCTCTTGGTTTATTTGAAACTTGTGTTTCAACATCATCATAGACTACAGTTACTACGATCATTTCTGGTACATCTGCCTTTACAGAAGAAGTTCCGCAGTTACAAGAGGACATTAGAACTGATCCTAGTGTAATGGTAGACACTTCTATACCTGAAACAGCTCCAGCTAGGGCTGATCCAGAAATTGAAGTTCACTTACCTAAACATCTCGAAGTTGAGTTCCAAAATTTAGAAGGTGTCACCCCTCCAGTATCTGTCACTGCAGAAGCTATACCTTCTTCGGCTCCAGAAATATTTTATGGACCTGACAATCTACCTCTTCCACCTGGAATGATTGCTATAGAAGAGGTTATGGAGGATTTTCCATCCAGTACCCCATTTCATTTTGGAACTGGGATCCACTTATACCCTTCTACTCTTGAAGTCAGTTCTTTAAATCATCCTTCATCGCAAGTTCCTATCGAATTGTTAGGAAACCTTTTGGATAGACTAAATATGACTAAGAAACCATCAACATCTAGGACTATGTCATCTGACACAACCACAACAGAACTTCCTGTTGCCACTCCGATGATGTTTGCTAGTATACCATCTATCCCAACTAGTTATCAATCACTAGATGGAGTCCACCCAGGGACTGTTTTGGCAACATGGTCTGTTCTTATTTGTTCCTGGGATCCTATCTGGAATTTCGTATGTTGAAGCTCACCAAATTGATCTTGCATACCAGTTTCAATTTGGGCAGCCCAGTCTTCAAAGGCCCATCCATCCTTTGAACACTGGATTGCCACCATATGGGGGGTAGTATGCTTTTTCATTGTTCCCTCCTAGAGAACAACCATATGAGAGTTCACAACAAAACTGAGGTCAAACAGGAATTACATCCAGTGGTTGGATACCAATACTACCTCAAGAACCGAGGGTTGTATATTCAATGTAACCAGCTCAACCTGTGTCGAATATTACCACCACACCTACTATTATGATTATGTCGCAAGTACAGGCACAACCTATTGTATGTCAACTTCAAGTCTCTTAGGTTGCAGTACAACAACCTCTTGTCTCTATGGCTCAATCACAACCTCAGATTAGTGCTTCCTTAACTGGAATGACTCAGGCTCAAATAGGCATTATCACTCCGCATCTTGGTCAATCATCCACTATTGGGCAATAGCAAATGGTTCAACAACCATGGCTAGTGCAATATCAACAACCATAATTCCAGCAAGCTTGCCGAGGACCTGAGAAACAAGGCTTTGTAGGTAATG
Source organism: Pinus tabuliformis (assembly GCA_031772625.1). Taxonomy (NCBI): domain Eukaryota; kingdom Viridiplantae; phylum Streptophyta; class Pinopsida; order Pinales; family Pinaceae; genus Pinus; species Pinus tabuliformis. The sequence goes on along the minus strand of CM062804.1, from coordinate 1,110,496,838 downwards.
GGAACTGCATTTTCAAAGCGGTTATCAACAACCATACTATAATGGTTATGCCCATCAACCTTATCAAATCTATCAGCATCAAATACATTATGCTGGTATGCAAAGACCTACTGTTCAGGCGATCCCATCTTATTCTGGGTATACTTTGCCAAGCCTGAATCAACAGTTGCCTTTTGTAGCAACTCTAGAATTACCACATCTAAACCGGCTAACAAATGATCCAATTGCTTACGCCCCTTGGTGGCCAGCGATTTCTCATAAACTTCCCTCTGATATTCCTAAATTCAATGGAAATCCAGGTGAAGATCCAACGAATCACGTAATGACTTTTCATTTGTGGTGTTCGTGTGTTCGTCTAACACCCTCAATGATGATTCGATTAGGCTTCGCCTTTTTCAACAAATTCTAACTGGTCTGGTAGCAAAATGGTACATTGAATTTCCTAGAGCTTCATTTGATAACTTCAGCACCCTTGCCACTACCTTTTTAACCCACTTTCAGTTACCCATAAGGTAAAAACGGGAACATAACTCCTTACCAACTTTAAACAGACAACAACCACTCACATATCTGATCATATTCATTAGTGGCGACGTCGTCGTCGAATGGTAAAGACGTATGTTCCCGATCAGATTCTAGCTGAGTGGTTTATTAAGTCATTATTACCTTCTATTATTGAAGATGTGGCGAAAGGAGGAGTTGTCACTGAAGAGCAAGTCATTGCTCATGCACAATATTTAGACTTGATCTATACTCTGTCTGGCATGCTCTATTACAAAATTCCTGATGCTTCTAGATCAAAATTTTCCATTCCTCCCCCTCCTAAATCAAACAAGGACTCTCATGCCGGTGATGGCGTGATTGGTACCTCAAGTACACAAACCGCAAAGGCTCCATCTGGTAAAGCCCTTTCAGTTTCTAGTCAAAAGGCGAGTGGCAAACTTCTTGCCTCGGAGGTTAATGTCGTGTCATCTGACAAGGGCAAAGAACCAAAGCAACCAAGGGGCGAGAAGAAAGGGAAAAACAAAAAGAAGAAACAAGAAAATTCAAATCCTGAAAAATCTTCTAAGAACCCTGCTGGGAAACAGAAACCTCGTTATGTTAGAAAATTATATATTACGGAGCAATGGAACACATAAAATATTGCAGAAATATAAACACAGAAAACACACAAAACAAGAGAGACATAGATATACGTGGTTCACCCAGTTTAGGCTACGTCCACCCCGAACAACCAGTCCTTCCTTTCTATTATCCAGTAAAATGAAGAGAAACAACCTACAGAAAATCCGCTGCAATATCCTCTGTTTTCTCTCACAGTCTCACCTCTCTATTTCTCGCTCACAGAATACACATTTATATCTGAGCCTCAAATAAAATGCCCTCATACAAAGAGAGGGGGTTTCCTTCTAGGGCAAAAAACCCTAAACCAAACATAAGTTCTACCGTCAGATCATCTGCCTAATGAACGGCCCAGATTGACTAGAAATTACTATACTTTTACAAGGCAATTTTACATTTGTTTTTAGCTTCGGGGGCACTGCCCCCGAGCCCCCGCTGGGGACCGCTGGCCCCCGGACCCCCGCGGGAGGGACAAGTCCCCCCCGTACCCCCCCGCGTGGAGGGGTGTACAAACTTCCTGCAGCATACATCCGGCTGAAACAAAGACCTCTGAATAATCATGCTCCACACACAACAATCTCCCACTTGGAGAATGATTGTAGAAACTCCATCGCTGCTTCATTTGCTGGACAATGACTCCTCTTTGGACCTGGCTGTTTCTCATCTTCATCGTCATCCTTGAAGACCAATTGAAACTGAGCATATTCTCAGTTTCTCCCTGGTTACAACTTTTAGTAGCATATCTGCAAGATTCTGGCTAGTGTGTATCTTTTCCAGCTTCAACTCTCCATCTTCCAACACTGATCGTATGAAATGGTACTTGAGCTGTATGTGTTTAGTCCTAGAATGAAATGTTGAGTTCTTTGCAAGATGAATAGCACTTTGGCTATCACTGTATAACATTCCCATATCATGCTCCTTACCCAATTCACCCAGAAACCTTTGTAACCAAACCATTTCTTTACTAGCCTCTGTAGCAGCAACACACTCTGCTTCTGTTGTTGAAAGTGCAACAACACTTTGGATTTTTGAAACCCAACTGACAGCTGTTCCTCCAACAGTAAATACATATCCTGTAGTGCTCCTCCCGTTATCTCTGTCACCTGCCATATCTGCATCAACATATCCCTGTAGAGAAATGTTTGAAACACTAAAGCATAATGCTTGATTTGTGGTACCTTTCAAATATCTGAGAATCCATTTCACTGCCATCCAATGTTCCTTTCCTGGATTGTTCATGTACCTACTTACAACTCCCACTGCATGTGAAATATCAGGCCTTGTGCATACCATTACATACATTAAGCTTCCAACTGCTGATGCATATGGAACTTTAGACATATAATCCATGTCTTCTTGGGTGTTTGGGCACATTTCCTTGCTAAGTTTGAAGTGGCTAGCAAAAGGTGTACTAACTAGTTTTCCATTGTGCATGTTAAATCTTTTCAACACCTTTTGTATGTACTCATTCTGAGACAATGTTAATTTACGATTTTTCCTGTCTCTAGTTATTCTCATACCAAGGATTTGTTTTACAACTTCCAAATCCTTCATTGCAAATGAATTTGCCAATTTTCTTTTGAGCACATTTATTTCCTGCATGTTAGGTCCTGCAACAAGCATGTCATCCACATACAATAACAATATAATATAGCTGCCATCATTTTGTTTTTTCAGATAAACACAATGATCAGAGTGAAATATAGTATAACCTTATTCAGACATAAACTTGTCAAATTTTAGATACCACTGCCTTGGATCCTGTTTTAAGCCATACAAGCTCTTCTTCAACCTGCACACTAGTTTCTCCTTCCCTTTCACCTCATATCCTTGTGGCTGCTGCATATATATATCTCTTCCTCCAAATTCCCATGGAGAAAGGTTGTCTTTACATCTAACTGCTCAAGATGCAAATCTTCAGCTGCTACAAGACTTAAAATAGTTCTGATTGAAGTCATTTTAACAATAGGAGAAAATATTTCATCAAAATCAATACCTTTCTTCTGTGCAAACCCCTTCACCACAAGTCTAGCTTTGTACCTCTGTTTTCCTCCATCTTCTTCCTTCAGCCTGTAAACCCATTTATTCTTCAATGTAGTTTTTCCTGCAGGCAACCTGACTAAATCCCAAGTCTGGTTATGCATTAAGGAGTGCATCTCTTCTTCCATGGCTACCTCCCACTTCTTCCTGCTTTCAACCTGCATTGCTTCTTTATAACATTCAGATTCACCAGAATCAGTCAACAATAAATAATATAATGAAGGAGAGTATCGTTCAAGGGGTCTACTTATCCTGGTAGATCTTCTAACACCACTTTCAGGTGTTTGGGGTGCCTGTTACTGTTGTGGTGGTTGCTGTTGTTGATTATTATTATTTTCAGGCACCTTTACCTTTTCAGTGATGTCATCAAGAACCGCGTATTCCTTGTTTTCGTTTTCTTTCTTCTTTTCCTGCAACTGATTCTTATACAAGACCTTTTCATTGAATATTACATCTCTGCTCCTAATGATTTTGTGATTTTCATAATCATATAAGCGATAACCAAAATCATTAACACCATATCCAATAAAGGTATATTTCTTTGACTTTGCCTCAAGCTTTGTTCTATTTTCTTTATCAATATGGACAAAGGCCTCACAACCAAAAGGCTTTAAAAAAGAGTAGTTTACCTTTTTACCTATCCATGCTTCCTTCGGAACACCACCATCCAAGGAACTTGAAGGCCCTCTACTTATTAGATAAACAGCAGTATCGACAGCATCTGCCCAAAACTGTAAAGGCAATCCTGCATGCAATCTCATGCACCTTGCACGCTCCATGATTGTTCTGTTCATCCTTTCTGACACACCATTTTCTTGTGGTGTTCTTGGAACTGTCTTCTCTCTATGAATTCCATGTTCTGAACAGTACCTATCAAACTCTTTGCTGCAATATTCACCTCCATTGTCTGATCTAAGACACTTCAATTTCTTTCCTGTCTCAATCTCAACCAAAGCTTTCCATTTCTTGGAAGTATCAAATACATCAGATTTATTCTTAATACAATAAATCCAATTTTTTCTAGTTGCATCATCAATAAAGGTAACATAATAATGAGAGCCACCGAGAGATGATACCTGAGCAGGTCCCCATACGTCTGTATGCACAAGCTCTAATTTTTCGTTCTTCTTTTCTTTCCCAACTCTGAGAAATCTGACTCTCTTCTGTTTTCCATAAATGCAGTTCTCACAGAAGTCCAAATCAACATTCTTCGAACCCGGCAACAAATTCCTTGAGTGAAGAATCTTCATCCCCTTTTCACTCATGTGTCCGAGCTTATGATGCCATAATGCTGCATCTACTCCTTTGGAAGTTAAAGCATTAACAGAGTTAGAAATACCATTGCATAAATACAATGTACCAACCTTTTCGCCTTTTGCTATTACCAGGGCTCCTTTGGTGACCTTCCAAGCTTTATCTGTGAAAGTTGTCACACAACCTTGATCGCCTAACTGCCCTGTTGAAATCAGATTTTTCTTTAGATTTGGAACATGCCTTACCTCC